>VZRV01005026.1:80969-152141 GCA_013398115.1 Falcunculus frontatus
AAATAAAAAAAAAAAAAAAAAAAAAAAATCACCTTTATAGACCGAAAGCATAAAACAACCAAAGAAAAAAACAAAATCTGTTGTTACTTCAGGCCTGGGATAGTGGAAGGTGTCCCTGCCCATGGCAGGGGTGGCACTGGATGATCTTTAAGGTCTTTCCAACCCAAACCATTCCACGATTCTAGGAAATGAAAACAAGTTTTGATGAGAAGTTCCTTCCTCTCAGCTACACCTGGTCCTTTGTGCCCATGGAAATATTGCAAACCTGGGGGTGACAAGTCCAGCACATCCAGAACGTGGCAGTTCCTCTCTTCTCATTCCAGTGGTGTTAAATTGTTATCTTTTACGTGGACAACTATTCCAGGGGTGACACCCAAACGACCAGGGAAGGTCATGTAAAAGGAAATTAAAGACAGGAACAATGATTATGGACAGAAGGCTCCGTTTGCTGCAGCTCATTCTCCAAAATTACTCCTTATCCGAGCCCCCATCAGCACTCATCAGTTCCAAGGTTACAGCCTGGTTTCCTCCAAGAAATTTTTATTATTAACTACAGCCCTTAATATTAACTTTGCTGAGGTAAAAACAAGCTGATGGAGACACGGCCGTGTTTTAAAATTAAAGCGCCATTACAGGTCATGCTGAAAAATAAAATCACAGGAGAAATTCCGTGTACAAAAGAGCTTTCCCAACCACTGAGTCAAAACCCTGAAAAAAACACACAATTCCAGGTAATTCTGCACATTTTTAAGGACTGATGAGAAGCATGAAGATAAAGAAAACCTCCAGACACACAAAATGCACCTGAATCCCTGCAGATGTAGAGTCCTTCGTGGGCACATTAAAAAATGACCCAAAAAGTAAAATACCTGTGCTGGGGAAACAAGGGATTCCATGGAGACATTAGTGCAGGGCTGGAATTGCTAAACTGTCATCCACAGGTTTGAGGTGTCCATAAAACCAGCCAAAATTATGGTTCTTTGGAAAAATCACTTCTTTAAAATTACTCTTTTCTTTGGAAGTACAACAATTTATTGGTCTAAGTCATGTTCATTCTCTTTTTATTACACTCAACTTGCATCTCCAAAGGAAAAAATATTTTAAACAATAAAGAATCGCTAAAATATCTCTATTTGTAAATATTTAACTCAATATTGGTTGTATTCTGCTTATTTTCATACCTTCCAGCTTGAAAATAATTTTCCCCCATAAGCAGAAAAAGAAATAAAATAAAATTAAGAGGGGAAAAAAAAATCTCTATTTGCTTTCTGAAATATTTTTCTCTCAAAGTTTGTCAGTTTGTAGCCCCTCAAACCCTTCTCTGACTAAAGCTTTAATGAAGAATACTGGAAATTAAAGCTGGAATGTTGCTGCACTGCAGGGATTTGCCACATGGGGGATCCCAAAGTGAATGGACTTGAAAGGAAGTCAGGGGGAAAAAAGCCATGAGACGACATGGAAAAAGTGGAAAATTCAGGGTTGACTTTCAAAAAAAAGGACAAATCCAACCAGATGTATTTAAACACGGAAATGTGTCGTTCACTCAGCAGCTTTAGAAAAATACCCTCTTTTTTCCCCTCCTCTGAAGCCAGAGCTATGCTGGTAAATTGCTTCTAGCAGTATAAAATGATAAAGAATCCATAATTTTATTTATGTTCAGTATTTGAATCTTTTCTATTTCGCAGAGATGTCAACTTAAAAATGAATTATCCATCCGTAAATGCATCCCCACACAGAAATGGATGCATGGGCATTAGCACAGGTGTCAAATCTATCTCATCCTTAATATTTTCACTATTATTTCAAGAATTCACATTATTTACACTTAGGAGTAAGTCTGAGGTCTAAACCAAACCACATTTCATTCTTTGAGTAAATTAAATTCTGTTTTATTTCACTGCTACGGATGTGGAGGTGGGAAGGAGGAAGAGGTTTTTGCTGGAACTGAGATCAGTACCAATAATTTGGGCACTAATTCGTATTTTTTTGTATTCCCAACACCTTGAACATCCGTTAGATTTCAGCAGAGCTCAGCTCGCAGGTGGCAGCTGCTCTCAAAGAGAAAAATACATGAAAAGACCATGTTTAAAAACATTTACTGTCCAAGCGAAGTGATAGAAGACATGGATAGAAATCTCATTTTTTCATCTTTATATGTCAGTGCCTGTTTATTTTACTCTGTTACCAATTTGGAAGCAGATCTTTCTGAGGCCAGTACTTAATAAAAAAACGCACTACTCTAAGTGGTATTTTAGAAAGGATTTTAGATCAAAGCCTCAGAATAACTCAATTATAGAGTCATGGAATCATTTAGGTTGGAAAAGCCTTCTAAGATCATCGAGTCCAACCATCCCCAGCACCACCAGGGCCACCACTGCCCCATGTCCCCAGAGGCCACATCCACAGGGCTTTAAATCCCTCCAGGGATGGGGACTCCACAACTGCCCTGGGCAGTTCCAATGCTTTACAACCCTTTTGGGGAAGGAATATTCCCAATTTCCACCCTGAGCCTCCCCTGGCCCAGCCTGAGGCCGTTCCCTCTCCTCCTGTCCCTGTTCCCTGCGAGCAGAGCTGATGCCTCCTGCAGCCACCCAGAAACAGAGACTAGACAAGAGGAAGGGAATAAAGACAGGTATTTATTTGAAGGGCCTTCAAGGTACACCCTGGGGGAGCCAGAGGCTGCTTCCAAAAATTGGACCCCAAGATGGACCCCAGGTCACGAGTTCTTCACACTTTTATAGGTTTGGATCATTTGCATATCAGGGTTCATTCTCCAATTAAAGCCCCAGTTTAATGATGTAACTCCCCTCAGCTTGCCCCCCCTTAGAATCTTTGGTTTACCCATTTTGGGCCTAAAAACAGCCTGGCTGTCCTTGAAGGCAAAGCCTGGAGAGGCTTTGTTATGTCTGCCCAGTAGGAGAGAGCAGGAATTACAGGCTCCAAGGAACTTCAGAGTTACACTCTGAGCAGTACAGAATTTGAAAATANTCCTTTTCTCCAGCCTCAGCCCCTTTCCCAGCTCCCTCAGCCTCTCCTGGGGCTCCAGTCCCTTCCCCAGCTCCGTTCCCTTCCCTGGACATGCTCCAGCCCCTCAATGTCCTTCACTTGAGGTGGTCCCTCAGCAGTGCCCAGCACAGGAGGACAATCACTTCCCTAATCCTGTTGGCCACTCTATTCCTGGTAAAATCCAGGTGCCATCAGCCTCTTGCCCACCTGGGTTCATGTCCAGCTGCTGTCACAGCACCCCCAGGACCTTTCCCAGCTTTCCAGCCCCTCTGCCCCAAGCCTGTGGAGCTCCATGGGGTTGGTGTGACCCAAGGGCAGGAGGAGGCGCAGCCCCAGGCCCCATTTCATTCACTCTCAGATGCTGCTCCAGTCATGTCCACTGACTCCAAGATGGGAATTTTGTGGCTACACGGATCAGTATCACAAAGCTGGTCCCAAATAAATGTTGGCTGCTGAACCAGATCAGATCTAACCCAAAAATACAACTCCCCAGAGCAGCATCATGGTAAAATCGACAGGCTCACAATTCCCATTTTAGATGGAGTTTAGTCCTTGCCTAGGAGTCATTAAAGCTCCAGACAAAGCTGCAGACCACGATGGATGTTAATTCCACGTCCTCTGCTCTGAAAGCAATCTGAGCCTTCCCTAAACTCATGCTGCTGATTCATTTTAGGCTGAGTTTATCCTGATCTTCCTCTTTCTGTTCTAACTCTCAGTCGTCGTGGTACACTGGATTTCAACAATACAAGGACTGTATTTTTCTCATTCAACAGCAAAATTTCACACAGATCTTCATACCATAAATTGCTGCTGTGTTCTACCCCAGGAAAAAAAGTATTTCTGTGAATAGTGTGAGATAATGTACTTAATTATATATTTAACTTGCAAAAGCCCTTTGAGAGCCACGGAGATAGAATTCATTCTATGGAAGCTCTCTTTATTAATAAAAGTACTTATACCAATTACTTTGAACTTCTATAGATAGTGCCTTATTTCAAACTATTTTAATCAATCCTCACAAAATCTCCTGGCAATGGCCTGCAGAAGTACACAGAGGCAAGGGAGCCGTGGTGCTTCAGTGGAGCTACCAATTCTTTATGTTTATTATTCATCCATCCTATGCTTTTTAATTAATCACACAAAATAAAACCAATGTGGTTTGCCAGCCTCCAAGTTCTCCTTTATTAAAAAAGTGATTACATCCAGTAATCTGGAGTTAATATTAGAAAGGCTTAGAGAATTTTCCAGTCTGTACTACTCACAAAGTAACTAATCATTGCAGGAGATTTAAATTAATTTGGGTCAAATGAGATTCAACATCATCTTCCAGGTGCAGCTGCTCCCTCTGCAAAGGTTACAGATCCCACTGCCACGTTCTGGGGCTGTTTGTGTCAATCCAGAGGCGAGGGAATCGGATTAGCTCAAACCATTCATTCCAACTTTTCCAGCAAAGGGATAATGCCCAAAGCAAATCAGGGAAGGGTTTGCATGAATGGCTGCTGGGCCAATTGGTGAGGGACACTCAGCTCCTGCAAAGGGGAACACGAGGAGCTGCTGGGGGCCTTCATTTCCTGCACTGATATTCCTGGATGGAGAAGGAGCCTGCCAGAGCCTGGAGTCTGTGCAGACAGGAAATGATGGGAATGAGCCATTGATTGACTCCTCATTTCAGCTTCTGCCCTGCGATGTTCTGCCTGCCAATAATCCTGAAATTATTGGATATTATTAATCTTGATATTATTGGGCAATGGGATATGATTTCCTGTGGAGCCAGGCTGGCAGAGCTGGGAATGTTCACCTGGAGAGGAGAAGGCTCCAGGGAGAGCTCAGAGCTCCTTGCAGGGCCTCAAGGGGCTCCAGGAGAGCTGCAGAGGGACTGGGGACAAGGCATGGAGGGACAGGACACAGGGAATGGCTTCCCACTGCTGGCGGGCAGGGATGGATGGGATCTTGGGAAGGAATTCCTGACTGGGAGGGTGGGGAGGGGCTGGAATGGAATTCCCAGAGAAGCTGTGGCTGCCTCGGCTCTGGAATTATCCAAGGCTTGGAGCACCCTGGGATAGTCAAAGGTTTCCCTGCCCATGGCATGGGGGAACAAGATGAGCTTTAAAAACCCTTTCAAACCCAAACCATCCTGTGATTCCATGATTTATATTTTATGGAATCATTAATACATTTTACACAAGAAATGACAAACGTCCTAAAAGCACCAAGTCACCTCTTCAACAGAAGTTTCATTTGATTACTGATCATAAAAACCAAAAAGAGCTTTATTTTACAAGCACCCATTTTATCTCCTACTGACATCAAGTGATCTCAGCCCAGCCATAGGGGGTTACTCTGACTTATTTATTCCATCTTTGGAGCCAAACCCAGCTTGAGGACAAGGAGCAGAGCCAGATTCTCTCCAGCTGACAGCCGATGTCAAGCTAAGCCCAGGCTGGTGTCCATTAGCAGGAAAAGTGGGATTGCTCAGGCTGAGCTCGGCTGGTGGTGCCCGTGTGGGAGCTCCGTGATTTAGTGAAATCACCAGCAACTGCTCAGCCAGTAATTAAACCATAAAGGCCAGAGCTGAAAGCTTCAGCCTTTTGAAAGCAATAACCATGAGAATTCCCAGCACCACCAAAACGATTCCCATCTCTCGGATCATCAGCACTGTCTGTGCTATCATTCACTCCCTTCCCAGGGCTTCAGCCAAATTACCCCCAGCTCTTTTACTGACTGCTCGCTCTAAATGCCCATCCCTCACCAGATCTGCAGCTGGTTTTTAGCACGAGATGGGGATAAAGTTTTAGCAGCTCTGTTTATTCATTCCCAGCCTGGCTGTCACCAGGATACAAAAAAAACCACATGTGAAGTCAAATAAAACTTGAAAGACTGGCCAATTGTTTTCTTCCCGTTTTTTACACCAAAGGCTGCATTAGCTAAATTTCACGATTCCCCTAAGTGCCTTTAAAATTACAAGCAATTTAGACTGTGATTCACTTTCATGCAGACTCTGACTGCATGCAATTTTTTTCCCCCCCATCTCAATTATATCTTAATATTATGGGGGCTGAAATGCATTAAATAAATCATATTTCATAGTAAAGCAATAATACTTACATGCATTTTAGAAGAAATCGTCCTGCATTATAAATGTATTTATAATGTCATTACCTTGTTTTCCACATTGACTGAAATATTAGACAGCAGCCAGTGCTCCGAGCTACGGATGGAAGCTTTTAGCAAACCTTATGTTTATTCTGCTCTGGTAATTAGCTGGTTTAGTTAATATAATACAACATTTACAAACAGCAATTTATCCAATATACAAACTCGCTCCTGCAATTAGTGAAACATTGTTATTGATTAAGATTTAATACGGCTGTTGCTGTTTCTGCAATGTACTACACAAAGGGAACCATCACTAATTTGTCCGAGGACAGTTCCCCAGTCAAAGTCATCTCCTGGCAGAGGACCATGAATTTCATTACCTATAAAATATTTTCCTGCAATATTCTACCCAGGTTTAACAGGTTTTAAAGGAGCAGGTAACAACAAAGAGAAATTTAATATATAATTACACACCCACTCTCTCACTGAGACCAAAACTACTTGATTATTCCTTTAATGCAAAACAATTTAAGGTGATATTTCTATCACTAAGATACTAAAGCTACACCAAAATATTTTGAAGAACACACACAAAACTCAAAAAATCTCTGCCATCATTTCAAATTGAACAGTAATTACACTACAATGGTATTAAACACAAATATCAAGTGTTTTATCAGTACTATCAGTGAAATAATGAGCATGGGAACAGGGTGTCCATGGCAGGGGTGGAGTCCCCATCCCTGGAGGGATTGAAATCCATGTGGAGGTGGCATTTGGGGACATGGGCAGTGGTGGCCTTGGCAGTGCTGGGAATGGTTGGAGTGGAGCATCTTAAAGAGCTTTTCCAACCTAAATGATTGTATTTTGTGTAGGAATATAAACATGAAAAGTGATTTGTCAAAAAGAAGATTCTCTCAGGGAATATTTGCACTCGTCACAGGAAAATAAAGAGTTGATGTTATTTCAATTCTAAATTAAGGATGAACTCCCACTACCAACACTGGAACCTGAACTGTAATTTCTATTAATGGCACTCTGGATTCATCCTTAAATCCAGCACTGGTACCACAGCTTAAATATAATAAAAGTCCTGGACACTTCCACTGCATCACTCATCTGATTTAAGAGTTCCCTTTTAGGAATATCACATTTTATACCTTCATTAACAAAAGGAAATCAGGCAGCTTGAAGTGAAGCCCCATTTCAGCCCCTTTAGATTTCAGAACAGGGACCACACTTCAGGAAAACAAAGCACTAAAGCATCAAACCACTGTATAAAATAAACAGAACTAGTTCTCCATTCACACATTTATCTACAATTTTGAAAATTTCAGTCAAACCCAACTTTTAAAATTCCACAATTTAAAAAATGCTGTTGTCCAAAAGACTTCAGTTTTGTTGTTTGGGGTTTCTTAATCTCCAGGCATTTTTTGTTTTTACAATGCTATTTTGAGTGGTTTTAATTAATCAAAAATTAAGACATTTCCACTGGCAGAGCAAAGGGGGTACTTAAGAAGATAAAACAGTCTAAAAACCTCCTCGTATGAGAAAATTTATGAACTACCTAAAAGTTCAGTATAAAGCAGAAAAATCATCAATAATCTGGTCTGGGAACAGAAACATCCTCATAATAATACATGAGGTATTTAGACACTTCTGGCAATGAAAGAAATAACCAATATAAAATTAGAATATTAATGAAAATGAGCAAAATTATATCTATACACTACATTTATACCCTGCTCGAGTGGGTGACATCCCTGCCTAAAACAGTGGGATTGGAATTAAATCTTCTTTAAGTTCCCTTCCAACCCAAACCACTTTCTAATATATTTTAAACCCATTCCTAGATACTTGTGGAACTCAGAGTAAGACTCAAGGACTCACTTTTAAATGTACTCTTATCATTTAACCCACTTCCATCCATATAATGACCAGGGGAATACTGCAGGAACGAGGTTTCTGTTACAGAGAAAGTCATGAAAATGATTATATTCATTAAAATGCTCCGAAAATGTCGAGTTTATCATCTTTGCTACAGAACAGAGCAAGCTGAGCATAAATTATTTATGATGTGTAACAGTTTAATGGAGTATAAAATAGCTTTTTTTCTTCTCACGAGTAGTACAAGCCCTGATTTTTTTTTTGTTGTCAGCTCCACACTCGGCGATGTGCTCGACCCATTTACAGCTGTGACATGCAACAATTTGTAAAATTGTTCTATAGAAACTCGAACTTAAAGGAACGACTCACACAACCTATTTATTACTCTCTTAAAGTGCCATCACAGCATCCTGCCAAGAGCACAGCGTGAAATTCCAGGAAAGCACAGGCAGCTCCTCCAGAAATTTAGGGAAGCCCTCGCACGAGAATTTGCACCACAACACCAAAACCCCTCTGTGGGAAGGGGCTCTAAGATCCATTCCCTGTAGCCACAACCATAATTAATCCAGCAGGACATGCTCCAACCCCAAGGAATGTAGGAATGAGTAGAAATTTGTGATTACTCACAGGATCAAAGCGATTTTAAGGCCAATGAGCTAAAAATCAAAATTAACAGAACTATGGAGTGTACAGCACATCCCAAAGGAAAAAGGGAGCTCAGGGTAAAACCCCTGACTCCCATCAATTCTTCACAAATGATGACAAGGAACAGAAGTGTTCTGACAGAGAATCCTGGAATGGTTTGGGTTGGAAGGGACCTTTGGGATCCCTTAGTTCCACCCCCTGCCATGGCAGGGACACCTTCCACTGTCCCAGGCTGCTCCAAGCCACATCCAACCTGGCTTTGGACACTTCCAGGGATCCAGGGGAAGCCACAGCTTCTCTGGGCACCCTGTGCCAGGGCCTCCCCACCCTCATCACATAAAATTTCTTCCTTCTATCCAATCTAAATCCATCCTCTTTCAGTTTCAAACCACTGCTCCTTGTCCTGTCACACAGGAGGCCTCTGATTTATAATCAGCAGCTTTTGTGTGCCACGGATGTGGGGTCCATGATAATGTTTTCATCTTTTGTGTGAAAATCACTTTAATTGTGTAATTAACAAGACAACCAGAACCCCTCAAGCCAGAGAGGCATTTACAGAGACACGGACACCTCTTCAGGAAAATCCTCTTCATCACAAAGCTGACATCTGAAACAGCTCAGATTGCACTCTGAAAGCACCTGCTTTTCTTTAATATTAAAGAGATCTGAGGTGAAAAGTTCTGGCACAGCTGATTACACCTGTAACCACCTGAAATGTAGGCAGGGAAAATGTTCCTCTGTTTGCCAATGACTGTGAAGGGATACTTTGGATTAAAGCTTTACAGCCAGGCCACTACACAGGAAAAAAACCTAAATACTCAACTTTTAAGGCAGCATAAACTGGAGATTCCCCTCATTAGTTTTGTTCCTCCTTTGCATAATTAACCATCACACCCCTGAAACCAAATGTGAACAGTAAAACTGATTTTAAAACCCCCTCTCTTCCTTCCAATTTATGATCAGACTTGCACTGAAAACTACTGGGAAAAGAAATAGTTGTCTCCTTACTGTTCCACCAGTACAAAAACCTTGTGTCACCCTCTCCATAAAATAAAATTACTTTCCATTCATTTTCCACTCCACAGACCCTCGAGCTACAGTTCCAGAAGCAGGAGGGAGAGTTAAAGATGCTCCACGCTTCATCTCCACCTTTTCTGAGGGCCTAAGCCAAATTCATTTCATCCATGTCAAAAAGAGAGAAAACCCTTCACTAATAATAAATAGAATTTCATTTTCTTCTGCTGAGAAGTTTCAGCATTCATGTAGTTTCCAAGGAATCTGGTTACTACCAGGAGAGAGATGACCACCACAGCAGTTTCAGGGCACTTTCTGCTTTTACCTCCAATAAAGTCCAATTAAATTTAACCATTTCCATAAGATCCTGGGGAAAAATAAAATAAAATGGGAAAAGGGAGTGCAGAGACCTCCAGAGCTTTGTAGAACACACAAAGTCCTCCCAGGAATGCAGGGATTACAGGGAATTCTGCCTGCAATTACTCCTTCCAGCTCTGGAACACTGCAGCACCAGGAAAATAGAGGCCAAGAGGCCAAAAAACTCCCAGGCATCAGAGAAAAGAGGCAGAAGTTTGTCCTGAAGACATGGACAGAAGGATGCTGTGGTTCTTCCATAGGGAGAGGAAAAAAAAGGGAGAGAGTTGGAGAAAAAGAAAGCAAAAATGAAGAACTGGGGTGAGCAGGGGCAGGAGGCACCTCCAGGAGCTGGCAGAGATGGAAAGCAGCAGATTTGAGAAAGAAGGGGGATACTGGGAAAATTTTAGACAGAAACGTGTCCAAAAAACCAATTCAAGATCAGAATTTGTGAAAGAAAGAGCCACATTTAAAAAGAAGAATTAAAACTCAGATATGATCCCACACAAAGCCAGGGCTGATTCTCAATTCCCAACCGTCAAAACTACTTTTTGTTTTCAGGACAACTTGGAAAGCTTCAAGAATGTCCTGAGTTTGTCCAGCAGTTCACATGGAATAAGGGGAATCACTCCTCCCAATATCTAAAATATGATATGAACTTACCCAAATATTGGGAAGATGAAGAGAAGGAAAATTTGTTTTTTAAAACGGAAAAAAATTAGTCAAGCAAGCGACACCAAAACAACAAAACAGGGCAAAATCACGACTTCAGGAGTTATTTTATCTGATATTTCTTCTCCAGTGAACTTCAGTTCTGAACTTCGTGTTTATGTAATCTTTAAATCTCACTTATTTCTCACCTTTACACATTCTCAGGCTGTCAGCACTCTGAACACATAATTACACACAGCTTTTTCCATGATGTTCCACATCCAACTCACCACCCTCACAGGGGAAAATATTTTCCTAATATCCCATCTAAAACCATTCTCTGGCAGTGGGAAGCTGTTCCCTCTTGTCCTGTCACTCCAGGCTCTTTCCCAAAGTCCTTCTCCATCTTTCTTGTTGGAAGGCCACAAGAAGGTCTTGGAAAGCCACAATTAGGTGACCCCAAAAGCTTCTCTTTTCCAGGCTGAACAATCCCACTTCTCCCAGCCTTTCCTCATGGAAGAGCTGCTCCATCCCTCTCATCAACTCACTGGACCTTGGCCTTGCTGAACCTCAGGAGATTCCACTTCTGGACCTTGTCCAGTCCCCTCTGGATGGCCCCATCTTGCAGGAATGTCCCTGCACCCTCAGCTTGGTGTCACCTGCAGATGTGCTGAGGGTGACCATCCCTTTATTTTCCTCAAGGTCAAGTCTGTTCATAGAAAAATTTTAAATTAAACTTTTCAGATGCGGGAGTTCAGCTCTCCACACAAATGTTGGTTCTTCACCTCTGGGAAGTTTTACCTCGAGTCCGAACAGATGAGAGACGCCTGCAGATGTTGTTTCAAGATGTTTATTTCTTCTTATCTCTAATTTGTTCTAAGCTCTGGCTGCACATCTGATGCCAGCCAAAACCAAGCGGGAACTGCCCAGTCTTGGGCCGTCCCTGTCCTTTTTGTGCCCTTTCCAAGGTCCAACCATTCTTCACAACGTAATTATTATTCACTCTTTTCTACCAATTAATTTGCACCTATTCTAGACACGGAATTTCTACCTCTTTTTCATTCTACCAATCATTTTGTGCCACAACTACCAGAGAAGATGGAGGAGAAGGAGAAGAAGAAGAAGAACAGGGCAACACCCAAAACCCTCCATCTTAAACCCTTCGTCCTCATATTAAAAATCCCAAAATCTACTTTTTAACCTTGTAAAATACTAAACTACTACTCATTTTCACACTCTCGTGGTTTGCACTGATTCTTGCAATGTTGGTAACTTTTCCCATGGGCTAAGGTCAAAGACAGGGTTATTCTGAGCTTTTTACCAGGGTCTGGGACCCCCTTGCTGGGGCTTGTGACCACCCAGGACAGCCCGAGGCATTCCCTGAGCTCCCAGGGCAGCCAGAGGCGTGCCTTGGACTCCCAACTCTCAGACCTATCAAAGGTTGCTGTTTTTGTGCCGTGCGTTCCCTCGCTCGCAGGTCGCGGGCTCAAAGAACGATTTGCTCAAGTTCAGTATCTTCTTCCTACATCATCACTTTGAAAAGGAACGACTACAAGGGCTTGGGGTTTTTTCTCATGCTTCAAACAGGCAGATAAAAGTGAGCAGGAAAATTAAAATATTACACGAGTTACTCCGGTGTAAAACAAAGATCCAGCTGACCTCTTTATCCGAGCACTTCTTAGATGTCCTTTTATGAAGGCAGAAACAACCTGCACTCATTATCCTTCTTTCCAGAGCATTACAAGCAAACCTGATAGTTATTCCTCACAAGTATTTCCTCACACCAAAATATTATGTACATGAAGCCATTGCTGTGAGTCTGCTGGCATGACTTGAATATTTGGGATATTGGAATATTTCAGCTGCTTTACACATTGAAAATGACTGGTTATTGCTGCACACAATAATTCTCTTCCCTCCCAGAAGATTTCCAAGCAGCTTTCTGGCTCTAAAGGCAGGAACCACCCAGAAAAAGGGTACAGAAGTCCTTCACTGGGATCTTCACAGGCTTAAAGACATAAATAAACTTTGAAAGTCAACCTGTAACCTCCAAACGACTTTAATTATTTTAATTCACACTCACACTCTTCATTGCTCCACACTCCAACACTTCACTCAGCCCAAAACACTCACCTGCACCTAAAACTCCTTTCTCAAAGTCATGGCTTTTTGCCTTTGTGGATTTTAAATGCCCTGATTTTGGAATGCAAGCATTCAAGGTGTGTTAATGACTCGGAATTGTGACAGCTGCTGCAGAAAGAAGCCCTTGGCTCCAGCACAGCCCCATTAACCATCCATCAGAAACTACTCTGGATTTACTCATTTATTACTCCTGCGTGGCCCAAGGGGGGAAAAGGGGGAACAGCAAGACTTGCTTCCTCTGAAGCAAAATCATAAACCACTTACTTATCTTAATGTCACGATTCCCACTGTTTATCTGCATGATAATTAGGAAAATGAGAAGTAATGAGGTTTATTTATTTATTTATAGGCGTGATTTGAATTCAAATATCTCTAAAAAAAGACACTGCAGTATCTTATTATGTTATCAGAGGGGTGGATTTCCAAACCCAACTAAATTACTAAAAGTAATGAGACAAGAAATATTATCACCTTCTTTTGCCTCAGCCACCCCAAAATTTATGTTGACAAACTTCTCCCATATCCTCCCAGTGAAATCTTTTACAGCCTTGACAGCTGAAACCAGTTTCTGCTTTCAAAATGAAAACTTTCGTTGGCTATTTGTTGAAATCAGGTGTTGTGTGAAGTGGAAGGCGCCTCCTTGTCTTTAAAATCTTTGTATTATTTACATAAATCAAAGTTTATTTTTGTTCTCCGTTCAGATTCCCCAAACACCCAATTGTACATACAAATTCTGTCAGCATCACAATTCCTGGCAGGAATTTCCAGCTCCAAACTCCCCTACACTCAGCAGGACTGAGGTGACTCACCATGGAATTAAAGACCCTCAGCCTCTGGAGGATTGGGCTATCAGGAGAATAATTCTTATTACTGAACTAAAATGATGCTTTAACATCCCCAACTTATTAACTCTTACATTAAACTCTTCCTTTCTTTAAAAAAAAGGAGGTTCAGAGTAGTTTTTTGTCCAGGCACATCGTGGAACAGCCACCACAGAATAGATCATATGAAAAACACTTGATAGGACTGAAAAATTTCTTTACATTTATATAAAACCCCCAAAAAACCTACAGATTTCACCGTGACATTCCACTTTTTTCCCCATCCTCTCCCTGAAATATCCTTTTTAATTGATTGGTGCACACCTGCTTTAGATATATTGGCACCTATTGCTACACCACTTGAGCACCTCAATATATTCCAGATATCCAGTGTGACTCTGATATGAAAAGGTATTAAAAAGATATTAAAAACCCCTTAAAATTACATTAAAAACTTACAATTACATTTTCAAAAAGTTTTCCCTCAGGCTCTTCTCCAAGCTGAGCAAACCAAGTGACCTCAGCCACTCATGAAAACAGCAGCAAACCAAATTGCCTGATTTCCATCCCCTAAAACACCTAAATCTGATCATTCAACCCAAAATAAGAATAACCAGAGCACTCTGAAGGAGACACAAGTGACTATATCCAAAATCAGCTTCATCTGAGAGCCAAGAAACACTGAACAAAAGCCTAAGAGAGGCCCAGGCAATTGTTTTGTTGAGTGGAGGAGCTCCGCGTGCGCCGAGCCTCGTGTCAAACAAACGCGTTTTAATCCCCCGCGTGCGTTTGTAGCGTGTCACGAACAAGGACAAGCCTTGACAAGGCTTTGATTTGGTTTTTGTTGTGTCACACAACTGCCAGGGTGTACATGCTCCAAAGGCCCACAAGTAATCAAAAGGAGCCTGGCTTGGAATATTTATATATCGCGCTCCAAGAACGGTGTTTGAAATATTCTCTCTGTGTGTGTGCTACCTCCAGGGCAGAACCAAGGCTGCTCCCTGAAAGAGGGAAGGTGTGTGGAAAAAGGGATTATTTTATCCTTACTTTTTGCCCATGCATGACAAGGAATGATGATATTCATTTGGGGAGATAGCACGGCAATTTTGTTACCATTCAATAAAAAGGGAGTAGCACGAACAAATTGGTTAATGAATGAGGGAGGAGAGAGCAGAGTATTATGCAGTGAATCTATAAAAATGAACTCAATTTGAATTCAACCCAAAGAACAAATTGATGGAGCAGCAGGCTTTGTAAAGCACTAGATCTTCATCTGAATGCCGAAATAACACAGTGATTAATTTTGCTTCACTCAAATATCTTGGGGTTTGCTATATAAGAATTAAAAAATAACATGCTTTAAACGCTGCTCAACTATCAAAACACATTCACCATTCAAAAAGAAATCTTAAAGAGAATAAATGCTCCTTCTCTGTACTTTGCTTGCCTTCAAAATTCTCATTTTACCGTGTTTTTCCTGTCTGTCAAACTTTGACACGGAGGAAAAAAAAAGCCATTAACTGTTACATATAAAAATTATAAAAAAGTACATCTGTAACACGTTGCCAAGTGAAAAGCTGAAGGAAGGAGAAAATTATTTCTACTGTTCCACTGAAACAAATATTTTGAATGTCAGCATGGATGTTGTAAAGGGACAGAAGAGAGACCCAGGTAAAGGAAACTTGTGCTTCCCAGGCCCTTCATAGCAATTTCAAAGAGGAAATAAAAACATTTATTTACCATTTGATGTGACAAATCACAGTGGGATTCCAACTCCAGCCCCAAGGGTACCACCACCCACAGGCCATTTTAAATTCTTTCTGCTGTTTACCTCTATCAAGGTGGGGGAAAAACTGTTCACTTTTTAATTTTAGACAGCAAATGGGTCCTCACTTCTTGAAGGCCAGGTAAGAAAATCACTCATGATTTCAAATATGTGATAGGCAGCCCTATTTCTCACTGGGGAAATAAAAACCCCAACTTTCTTTGCTTGCTTAGCAAGAGCTTCTTGCTCACACAGTCGTTTCACATCATTTGTTTAAGATCCCATAAAAGATCCCTACCCCAAACACCTTAATTTCTATCCCAAACCCTTTAGTGCTGCAGTAGAAATGCCAAAAAAAAACGAGGGAGAGAAAGGAGGAATTTGTGCCAGGAGAAACATAAACCAAAGGAGCAATATTCTGTTTATTCCAAGGAAAATGAGCGCAGTCAGTGCAGAGGAGTTGTGTCTATTCCAAATATAAATGTCTCGCTCATTGTATCCCACTTCCCTCTCTGAAAAACAACCAAATCTCTTTACCCAAAAACCAAACACACAAAAAAAGATAGATACCATCCTCAATATCCTCAATATCCCAAAATGCCTTCTTCCTCCTGTCTTCTATGACAGGAACAACCAAATCCAGGTTCCTTTTGCCCATACCAAAAGGACTTTTTGCTGCAACGAAACTGCTACTTCTAAGCCATAAAAACATCACAAAAATAACCAGGTACCTGGGCCTAAATAAGATTTTATAAGTGAAACTCCCCGAATCTCCACTTTCAATGAGGTTTCATGAAAAACTTCTGCTTTCTAAATCATAAAACTGAGGAACAAGAGACAAAACAACCATCAGTAGATTTAATTTGGTACCATGTGCTTCCCAAACGTTAAATCTCATGTTCAAAATGAGCCTTCAGTATTTTTACTGCCATAAATTGTGAATTACAGTCTCTGCTCATGCTGTACTTCTCTAAAAGCCCTCCCTGCACTAAGCAAGCCTGGTTTTGCCTCAGGCTGTGTAGTTCACCTCAAATTATTTCAGAATCATCTAAAAAGATTCATTTTTCTATTAAAATGATGAATGAGCTAAATGAGGTATGTAATAAATACTGCAGGTTTGTAAACAGACTTTTCTCCTGAGAACCAACGCTTTAACTCATTTAGTGCTTCTTCCCCCTGGTATTTCCTAGTGAAGTCATCCTTAAAATATGGTTTTGTCCAGGCCTGGCTGGGAAGAGCAGGAAGGGTCAGGATTTAATCTGTTTATGGAAAACAGGGAATGTCCTCTTGACAACGTTAATGAATTGAGGACAGGAGAAATAAATGCAGCCCCAAAGGGGAGGTCATTGCCCAGCACTGACTGGGACCAGTCACTGACCAGGACCAAACCAGTTCAGGCACAGAGGAGCAAAAGATTCCATTTTAACAACCTGTATTCAATTATGACAACAGGTCAAATTTCCTCCTCACATAACTCAACACACTTCAGCTCTGATATGGCCAGGAATGTATTTTGTCTATTGATTTCAGGGCTCAGAGAAGTAAAAAGAACTTCACATCTCAAATAGGATTTTGCTAGGGAAAAAAATCTCCAATAATCTGATTATCACAGTGACCTAAAGTGCAAAAAAAAGTGTTTTTTAATATAAGGATACTTCTACCAAATTGATTTTTTTTTTTTTTGAGCAAGGAATTTTTTGATAGAACTTCTTGTGCAGAAAATAATTTACAAAACAATGAGATTCCTCAGCACCAGCAGATTTCACCCTCAAACAGGTGCTTCAATGAAAGCCTGGAACAACACATGGGGAAATAGATATAATTGCATTAGTATGGATACAGACTTCTAATGATAGCAATAATCAAATTTTAATGTTCTGGTTACAGCACATGAACAGAACAATATTTCTGTGCCTCTTCAAAGGGAAATGAGACTTTAATGTCATTGGCAGCTCAATAAAACCATTTTCTAACATGCAGCCTCCTAATGACAACTCGTTTCAGTCCAGACAGAGGAGCAAATGTGTTCACAGTAAGCTCCAGGTCATTACCAGGAGATGGAAATACAACAGGTCCTCTGCACTTTGGATAACTATTGATTTTTTACTCCATATTCTCCTCATCTCACCCTGACTTTCATAATGACTCAAGTGATGGAACATCAATAAACTATTTGTGGCAAAGCCACCACATTGAAAGCCACTCTACAAGAGTGTGCCCAACTCAACTAGGCCCAACTTTTACATTTGCAGCAAAAATCTCCAATAATAAATACAGCAAAGAACAGGTCTAAGTGATAAAATATAATTAAAGTACTGTTGGAGCCATCCTAAGGACCTTCCACTTCACCCTTTGCTGCAGAGAACCACACCAGCACCAAAATCCTTTGTGGCTGGGCTGAAATAAAAGATTTGATTTATTCTGAAGTGCTCTTTCAAGAGGGATGGGCAGAAAAAACCATCATATCCATGCTAAGAGTGTGTGGGAAAAAAAAGCAGCATTTTTAAGCAGCTGCAGTTCTTGAGGATGACTTCAAGCACTCGATGCACTTTGTCCTTTGGTGAAATCACACCGAGATCTTTGCAAATGTCACATCTCCAGAGTAAGTAAAGCTAAAGGTACAAAAACCACCTTGTTTGGAGCTAAGGCCAGTTCAAGCAGTTCTCATTTCTCCCCCCTGGCAATTGCCCTCCACACACACTCTGCAATTTCCTCAGTGGAGCTGTTTCTGGAGCTGTTATCAAGCAGATTGGCTGCGTTTGGAAAAGGCTCCAGGAGGGGTTTGTAAAGAATTTGCCTCTGTTCACATCTGCACTGACACGACAGAAAAGGAGAACTGCAGAGAGGAAAATAAAGAAATTCTTCATCACCAAAGCACACCTTGCACCCAATCCTGATTTACTGGGAACCCTGGAAACAGGCCAGGAAACAGCCCTGCAGACAGAGGGGGAAGCAGAGGGGGGAAAAAAAGGGTAATCTTGGAATTATAGAATGGTTTGGGTTGGAAGGGATATGAAAAGTCATCTCGTTCCCTGAGTGTTGGAGCCCAAGGCACTCCCCCAAGTGTGGGAGCTCAGGGAATGCCTCGGGCTGTCCTGGGTGGTCACAAGCCCCAGCAAGGGGGTCCCAGACCCTGGTAAAAAGCTCAGAATAACCCTGTCTTTGACCTTAGCCCATGGGAAAAGTTACCAACATTACAAGAATCAGTGCAAACCACGAGAGTGTAAAAATGAGTAGTGGCTTAGTATTTTACAAGGTAAAAAAGTAGATTTTAGGATTTTTAATATGAGGATGAAGGGTTTAAGATGGAGGGTTTTGGGTGTTGCCCTGTTCTTCTTCTCCTCCATGTTCTCTAGTAGTTGTGGCAGAAAATGATTGGTAGAATGAAAAAGAGGTAGAAAATCCGTGTCTAGAATAGGTGCAAATTAACTGGTATAAAAGAGTAAATAATAAATACGTTGTGAAGAATGGTTGGATCTTGGAAAGGGTACAAAAGGACAGGGACAGCCCAAAACTGGGCAGTTCCCACTTGGTTTTGGCTGGCATCAGACGTGCAGCCAGAGCTGAGAACAAATTAGAGATAAGGAGAAATAAACATCTTGAAACAACATCTGCAGGCGTCTCTCATCTGTTGGGACTCGAGGTAAAACTTCCCAGAGGTGAAGATAAGAACCAACATTTGTGTGGAGAGCTGAACTCCCACACATGGACAGGGACCTTCCACTATCCAAGGGAGCTCCAAGTCCCACCCAGCCTGGCCTTGGACACTTCAGGCATGGGGCATCCACAGTTTCTCTGGGAAAACTGTGCCAGGGCCTCCCCACCCTCATTCTTCCAAGGTCAGCTCGTTTCAGGATCAAATATCCCACAGGCAGAGATGGGGAGAAGCCAGAGGAGATCCAAGAGCTCTCCAGCACCCAGAGTCTCCCTGGCATCGCTCTTCCAAGACACGACCCCAAAGCTGTGGGATAAGGAAAGGCAGTGTCCAGAACACTCCCAGTCAGGGGCATTTAAAGGGTTGCTAAAGGAACTGACAGCTGCTGCCTTCATTTCTGCTGAGTTAAGCACCAGCAGTTGATTAAATCCTCACACTGACGCCACAAGGGATTCCCAGGGCTTGGATCAGGGTCTGGAAATTCTGCTTTAAACAATCATTTTGAGTTTTGCTGGTACAAACGGAAGAATTCTTGCTTTGCAAATCTTGGAGCATCCCAAAATATGTTTTTTGGAGGAGCTGACATCTCACCAGCCACTTGCCAGTCCCTGTGAAGTGAGGGCACTCCCTGGGACATGTCACAGCACAAAAGTAGTTCAGGTATTAACACATCATTTAATCCTTTTTTCTTCTCATTTATATAAAGAGCTAAATCTAAATTTTGGGATGTTAACACTACAAATTCCTTCTTTCTGAGATTATAACCATTATGGTCTTAAAGCTGTTTAAGAATGGAAAATATGACTTTTCTGTCTATTTACTAAAACCTGAATTAGCCCCCTTTACAAAGGAAAACTAAAATTCTTCCTTTCTCACCATAATTTCTTTTCCTTTGCACTACTTAGACAATTCAGCAGCAGCAAAGGAATTTATTTTGATACTGACACTTCAGCAACACCTTATTTTTTCTCCAAGAAGAGTCTGACAAATCAAATCCGGGCTCCATAAAATACAAACGTGCTGTAGCAGTTTACCAGAACACAGAATTACAATACCTGACAAAGGATACACAGAGATACATTTCCCTGTGGTACAGAGTTTAAATTCAGCTTGGATACAGGAAAGAAATGCACAGGGAGGGTAGGCAACGAAGCCAAAGAAATAAAATCGGACCAATTACAGAAAAATAAAGGAGGTGACTTAAAGGAGGGTGAGAATTACTCAATATTTTCACATTTAAGGAAACAGACAAAAGCTTCTTGCTATTTTGTTATCTTACAGGACACACTTCAAAGAATGAACAAGCTACAGTGGAAATGGCAAATCTGCAGTGGTGATAAACTTGCACCCAAGAACCACTGGGTATTTTCAAACTCCACAGATGGAAACAGGAAGATTGATCAAAACCAACATTACACAACTGCTAACTTTGATATT
Organism: Falcunculus frontatus; assembly: GCA_013398115.1. NCBI lineage: Eukaryota > Metazoa > Chordata > Aves > Passeriformes > Falcunculus > Falcunculus frontatus. The sequence continues at coordinate 101,443 of VZRV01005026.1, forward strand.
CTAGAGCAAGTGAAAATTAACCAGCAAAACAGCTAAATAAAGCAGTTTCATATCCATAATAAGGAATTTCTTGAGCATTTGGCTGAGGAGAAATTCATCTTGTGCTTCCCAAAATCAGAGCTCACCACAACAGGGAGAAAAAGATGCAAACCCCCAGTAATTATACAGATTATAGTCCCCATTATAAATCTTCAGCTCCTCATTAGCTCCAGGCCACAAAACCCTTATGTCTCCCACATAATATTAAGAATCCAAGGATTTAAGGCATATAACTGAGGCTATGCCTTGGCCATAATTCTTCTCCGTTCTCCTTTGTTCCCATGTTTTACAATGACAAAATATTCAACATCTGTTTACAACACTGAAATTATTCTCCAACAATAACATTACCACAGAGGTGAAAAAGCATTGAGAAATGGCTGGAAAAGGCACCAACACTGAGGTGGAATTGGTTTGGGTTTAAACTGGGATTTGGGAAAATAACATCAACATCAGATTTTAATTCCCACAGCACAGATGAACCTTTTGCTTATTGAAGTGATTGATTACTAAGCTACCAACCCATAAACCTTAAAAACTTTGGATTTTACTCTGGATTTAGAGGGCCCAACAAATATTTACATTGCTGCTGACATAAGTAATTCCCATTCATTTCCATAGCAATGCTCACATTAAGTATTTTAAACTTCTTTTCCTTGAAAATATCGATTTCTTCAGTATTTACACTCAAGCATATTTATATTTTTAAGGCATATTCCCACCTCAGAGAATAATGATTACTGTTAGAAAGAAGAGTCAATAGAGACTCACTACAGCAAGCAAACACTCTATAGAAGAAGTTATAAATCTGTCAGACATTTGAAATGGACTGAAATGTATCATGTCAGTTTTCTGAGGAAAACAGCCAACGATATGTTCCAATTTCCTTGTCAGGAAGGTTTGATACATCAGCTCTAATGAGAGATGATTTTTTTAAACAGAATTTTTCACTGAGCTGCTTCCAAAGTTAGAAAGGAGTAGCAAAACCCCTTTAAAACAGGGATATTTGACCAAAATTAAATGACACACTGCTACCTAGTAATGAAAAAGAAAGGAAATAATGAGAAGATATGTGCTCTCCTCTTCCACCAACAGGCCTGAAGAGAGAGTTGCTTGAAAAATCTGAGATTTCTGTAGAAGTTTGAGGACTTACAAAGCGCTGAGCCTTCTGCCGCTCCTCCTCCGTGGCCGCTCTCTCCCTGAGGATGGCTCGAGTCAGGTGCTCATTTGAGGAAATCCTCTCCCTTTCCAGGAGTTTGCCAAACTCATCCCGAACGTACATTTGTTCTTGTTTCAACCTACAGCAGGGTGCAGGGAGATTTAGAGTCAGGGAAATTTAGGAATTTACTTTCCAAATGTAGTTTCAAAGCAGAGCAGGCACTTTAAAAGCAGTCACAGAAATAGTTTGCTCTTGGCTTCTTAAGACACATAAATACAAATATTCACTAAAAGAATCCACGAGTTTATTTCAGATTGAAGTATCGACATCTGAACACACGAAAGTTACAAGTTTTGACATCACTATTCCTAAAATCATATCAATTACAACTGATTCAAGAACATATATTTTTAACTCACATGCACAGAACTCTGTTGGTTGGCTGGCTTTTTGTCTGGTTTTATAGAACCATTTTTTCCAGGAAAATCCTTTTCCCACCAGCCAGCAGGCACTCAATTTTCCACCTAAAAGCTTTCCTGAACTGGGCTAGTGCTCTCAACCCTCTAAACACACCATAAACCCAAGGACTTCATCTATTTCCCAAGCTCTAAAAAGATCGAAGAACCATAATCAACCTTTCCCAGCGATTTGAGAGGAGGAGAGAAAATAGTTATTGAACTTGTTGCAACAGAGTTAATAAAGGCAACTTCAGGCCTAGAAAACTCTCAGTATTTATATGTCACAAGCCATAAATAGATTTGAAACCTTCAGTGGAGTACTCGAGACGAGCACACCGCGTCTCATTTTCATGGAAACGCTCTGAAATGTCTCAGAGAATAAAAACTCGTGTGTTGTGATACCAAGCACGGAACTCAGAGCAGTAATGGAGCTATGAAACACCACGTTTCAAATAGATTTTTTTTTTCTCTTTTTTTTTTTATTTTCCAGAGAGAATGATGGAGAGGAAGCTTCGATATTCTCAGTGCATTTATCTGTTGTCAAGGGAGCTCTGGAGAACAAATCCTAATGAGTCGGGTCACTTTGTAAAAGGTACCAGCATTAGAGTACATTAGATTCTTCCCCAGGGAATACGTTTAAGTGAGGTAGGGAGGAAAAAAGACAATTACAAGATGTATTACTTCTGTGCTCAGCTCCAACCCTCTGAAACGCAGCAACCAACTGGGAATCTTTATAAAAGTTTATTAAGCCGCATCTTCAATTACTCCAGCAAAAAAAAAAAAAAAAAAGAAAAAGTCAGATTATGCAGACATGGACCAAATTCCATTAAGTGATTTCCCAAGGTCCCCTGAATTATTCCAGCAGGATTGATATAACAAATCCTTCACACAATCAATGGCACAGTCAAAACACGCTGGTTGTCTTTTGGATTGGAGAAATCATGTTTTGTCTAAAAAGGAAAAAAGTGTCAAAATAGAAGTCTAAGCAGCTTTTGCTGGTGAGCAACAGAGAGAGCATTTAATGCTTCCTGAGACTGAAGGAAGATCCCTCCTCATCCTTCTCGGATTTGACCTCCTTCAAGTGGTTTTCCCTTAAAAATGTCTCTTATTATGCTGCTGTACATAGCAGAGTAATTAAAGGATATGAAATATATTTTACATATAGAACAGATGAAAAATCCAGCCAAAAGTTTCCACATGATAAACTCTGAAAAATCCAAAAAACAAACAAAAAACCACCTCACAAACAAACAAAAACCACCCAAAAAACCCAGAACAAAACAATCCCACAACACTCAGATGTTTACATTTAATTATTCTTTTTGTTCATTCTTCTTTACATCAAATTGGATCTTTACATCTTCTTCCCAATCTCTCATTTCAATCTAGATGAAGACACTCAGGTCACCTCAAAGAAAACTCCACATCACCCATTTTAGTGGTTTTTTCCTCCCTTTCCCTTTCCTTGCAGGGCATTCTATTATAAAAGAAAACTACGCTATTTCATGATCAAATTTTATACAATTTAGGCCCAAAAGGGAACTCTTTTATACCCAAGACTGCCTCGCTCCTGGCAGCACCTTCACGCCAAAATTTCAAGTCTTTTTTCCCAACCCTCACCCTCCTTTGCGCGACCACGATCACACAACACGACGAGTTAAATTCCTAAAGCATCCACCCAACTTTCATTTAAGGCAATTTTTACTCACAAAACAAAATTCCTAAACAGCCACGTCAACTGATTGAAATTCAGCAGAGTTTTTAACGAAATAAGCGGGATTTTGAAGTCATTTTCATTTATTTGAGTTCCGTAATTGGGTGGCTTGTAGGAGCTTAATGAAACAAACACTCGGCGGATCGCAAACATTCGCCTGCACCAACCTCCAGGAGGTTTTTTTTTCCTTGGCATTACAAATTCATTTTCCTGGTGTTCAGCATGTACTGAATAAAGGCAAACATCAGCTGGATCTACAGTAATAAATTATATTATTATCTAGGCAAAAGTTTAAAAAAAAAATAAAATAAAATAGAGAGAGGCAGCTCTGGAATTTGTGAGGAGTTAAACAGCACAACTTGTCACTACTCCAGGAATTCCACAGGAATTCTTCAAGTGACATTTTTAATTACAGCAGATATAAAGGCTCAAGATAATGGCTCTCGTGTTTGAGCACAGAACTCCAGACAACAGAGAGAGTTACACTGATCATTTCTACAGAAAGGATGTTTAAAAAGGTGCTGAAACAGCAGAAAAGGCTGCTGGCTATACATTTTCCCACACAATTGATACCTTTTTGAATAAAATCCTTCTAAATAATTATGAAATACCGCTTTAAGAAGTGTAGAGTGGCTGATTTAATGAAGTGTGGCATGCAAGGCAATCACTTCTCGTGGTGCTATCGGAAAACACACATAAAGCATTAAGAAGCAGCTCCAGTTAAAGTCTGCGTTAACACTTCACAATATTTCATTTCTCAACTGGTTTATAGCACACAACCAACACAAAAAAAGCAACAATTCCTGCCCTTCCCCAGCACTGTTGTGGAGAACTTCAACACTTTTAACTTAATGCTGTGAAGAAAATTTATATATCTGTATTTTTTGGTAAGAGGCTGCGTAAATCCCGATAAACCAAGCACCAAGGATTTAGGGATCTCAGAAGATTTACTCCTGTCAGAGGAGCATAACAAGAATTTGGGTATTTTCGTTATCACATTATCATATTTAGGCTCCACTGTCAGACAAATTTTCAACCGTTTTAGTCCTGAAGCGGCTTTAATCAAAATAATGTTTGCAGTGCATTTCACCTCTAAATCAGATTTGGCTCACACTGAACACAAAAGGCATCACGTCACCTCACAGAGCAAGCAAGAACAACTCTGAAGATACTCCCAGATGGAAAGAAAGAAAGAAAGGAGAGAAAGAAAGAGAGAAAGAGAGAGAGAAAGAGACAGAGAGAGAAAGAGAGAGAGAAAGAAAGAGAAAGAGAGAAAGAAAGAGAAAGAAAGAGAGAAAGAAAGAGAAAGAGAGAAAGGAAGGAAGGAAGGAAGGAAGGAAGGAAGGAAGGAAGGAAGGAAGAAAGGAAGGAATTATTAGAAGTATGCTTGACTTATTCTGTTAGCAGGAAGGTATTAGGATGTAAGCTTGTTCATTGTTTCTGAATAACAAGGAGCTGTTTTGCATTTTTTACTCCAGCGTGTTGCTAAATGTGAGGCCAAAGCATTTCAGAATCTTCAGGCAGAGATTGTGGATACCGCCAGCAACTGCAAGTTTCCAGGTACATCTTAGGCACTATCAATTTTGAANAGAAAAAAGAAGAAAGAAAAAAGAAAAAAGAAAAAAGAAAAAAGAAAAAAGAAAAAAGAAAAAAGAAAAAAGAAAAAAGAAAAAAGAAAAAAGAAAAAAAAGAAAAAAGAAAAAAGAAAAAAAAGAAAAAAAAAGAAAAAAGAAAAAAAAAGAAAAAAAGAAAAAAAAGAAAGAAAGAAAAGCCAGTTGTTGTTAATTTCGATTTTTTGAGATGTGGGCAGGAGGCACAGAGACCAACACGTGACCAAACCCACCCATTCCAATCACCTCCCAAGCAGAGCTTCAGACCAAAGGGAAAATACTTCACCAGAGTAACATTTCTGCTTCTGCATTCCACCTTTTATTCCTATCTTTTCTTTCTACAAAAGCAGGGAATGTGGGGTTTTACTGGCATTTGTTATCATCCAGCTTTTGAACTAACTTTGAATGCCCCACATGCAACATTAAAAAGAGAACCTACCTGTGAATATATCAAATATTTCCGAGCATTATCTAAGCCTGAAATGCTTAACCCACATCTCTTAAAATCAAATAATAACAGCAATATAATAACACAAAGCAAAACCAGAGGAAAAATCATTTCTCAATCAAGCAGTGACTCACAATTCATAACTGACAACCACGATACCAAGTCCAACAAGGTAAGAGAAGCCAAATATAGAACTGGCTCCACTTTCCAATTAGAAATTAGAATTTGAAACATAGAAATAGAAATTTAAGAACCTTTAAAAATTTAAAGAAGAAAGCATCTCTGAGGGCCAAATTAAGAAATTTAGAACTTAAATTAAGACATTTAAAACAAGAAAGCATCTCTGAGGGCCAAGAAGTTTTCTCTATGACAAGAAATGCAAAAATACACTCTGATAAAAAAAGACTGATAAAACTTTGCTGCTCTCCAAGAAGTTTCCATCCTTTTCACATCCATTTTTAAATTAAGTTCAAGAAAAGCAAATTGTTAATTCTGCCATGTGGATTTATGGCCCAGGACTCTCCTCTCGCCCAGCATGACCCCTGTTAGCCACAATAACAAGATGAGTAATTTAATTCTGAATCCGCAAGAATTCCCCTTTGTTTACTTCAAAATATCCATTTCTGTTGTTCTTGAAAAACACCTGCAGATGTTAATTAAGGAAAAAGCACCTTTTAATTCAGAGACAACAGCAACACACTGAGAAAAGCTGAAAAATATTAGTTTTGTGCTTTGATGGCCACTTCATGGCTCATTCTACATTAATCAAGAATCCATAGAAATCCAAAACTGGCAAACAATACTCTTAGAGAAATACAGTGATTTGTCACTTCCAGCCCTTATTTCCAGATATTGGAAATTTATTACACTATCAAAGCCTAAGCATTTTCTTTTTGCTATTTTTTCGAGGCAATGATTACTTGCCAGTTGTTTTATCTTTATTACAGTCTCCAAGCTACACAATCTGATGGATCTGTGGTGTTCCAAGATAAACTCACTCAAGCCTAAAGCATGAATCGTGTCATTTTTCATTACTTCCAACCAAGGAAAAATCAAAATATTCCCTGTTCCAAAGTCCACTGTCAGGAAAATCATCCTGTCCTCTACAAATTAGGGAAAAATTTAACGAGGTACCATTCTACATGGAACCCAAAATCTTATTCCAACTGGAGGTAAGACACAACATGAGGAGGATTCAACAGGTTTTCTGCTTTCTTGGACCCCAACAAGCTCCATAATTCCTCCTGACAGACTCGCAGAAGATCCCAAAATGTAGTGAGCAATGTGTTTAGGCCACGTTGCAATATTAATGAGCGAATAATGTTTGTGAGTGCTGAGTTTCAATATTTCATGAGCTCAACGCGGGATGCGCCACGGAAAGCCGCGGCTGGAAATCACCGGAGCTGACGAGGGATTTCAAAGGATGGGAGAGACGTCAGGAAAACATCTCTGAGCTGAGCTGAGCTCTGAGAGGTGTGAAATGGAGATTTCTCCGACTCCATTTCACCTGTCTGCGAAGTCGGAGAAATTACCTCAAGTTCATCTGATGTTCCAAAAACGTAACCAAGGACAGAGATGGGGAAGGAAATAATCTGAAAGGTCAAGTCTCAGACAACACAAAAAAGGTTCTTCAAAACTGAAGTTTCTACCACTGTTCACTCAGTAAAAACATTATTCTCCACTCACGTAAGACTTTGCACAGCACACGAGACAGGAGCTGTTCCCAACATTAGCAGTGACCACATTCTTAACACTTGTTCTAAAATCTCACTTTTCAACATTTCAGCTCGAGCAAGCATTAACAGAAAGTATCATTTCTCTGCACCTTAAATCCGTGGTGTCAAAAGGACATTTTGCCTTCAAATTTTTGGTGCTCCTGTTGCTCATCCTGGAGAAAAGGAGGCTCAGGGGGGACCTTGTGTCTCTGCACAACTCCCTGACAGGAGGGGGCAGCCGGGGGGGGTCGGGCTCTGCTCGCAGGGAACAGGGACAGGAGGAGAGGGAATGGCCTCAGGCTGGGCCAGGGGAGGTTTATGTTGGATACTGGGAAAATTCCTTCATGGAAGAGTTCTCCAGCCCTGGCACAGCTGCCCAGGGAGTGGTGGAGTCCCCACGTCTGGAGGGATTTAAACAATTTGAAGATGTGGCACTTGGGGACATGGTTTAGTGGTGGCTTGCAGTGCTGGATCCAAACTAAAAGACTCCATGATTTCAAGATTCTCATAGAGATACAGCAAAGCAAACCCTCCAAAGGCTGAAGGTTTAAAATCGTGGGGATATAAACTCAAAAGGGCTCACTCAGCTCATCAAACCCAGATTTATCATCCTTTCACAAGGGCTTAGTGCAAAACCAGTCAAATGTGACGACAGGGACCCAAATTGGCCCTACTTTACCCACCACAACCAGCACCATTAAAACTCTCTGACAAATTCATCACAACTGACCAAGAGCTCTCGTGACTCCGGCGCAGGCAGAAGAGGGAAGGGATCACACTTCTGAGCAATTATGCTTGAACTTCACATTATTAAATTTAATGAGAACTCCACTGCTTTATTCCACATCCACTTCTTCCTCAGGGTGACTGCTCCTCCTTAACATTTGCCATACATGCATATAAATTAGCCCTTGATTCATTAGACATGGTACTGAGAACAGTGAAGTGATTCCAACACTGATCCCTGAGCTGCCAGTGACCTTTTCCCATCACACAAACTCCTCCCTCAGCTTTGGGCCATCCCACAGTGTCACACAACTCCTACAAGAGTTTGGGACATGTCCAGCAGCAGTGACAAGGAGGGCAAGGAATCAAGGGATTCTGATCTTTCTTCAGGCTGAATTTCCACCTGGAGTTCTGTGTCCAGTTCTGGGACCCTCAACAGCAGCAGGACCCGGAGCTGCTGGAGAGAGTCCAGAGAAATCCATGGAGCTGCTCCAGGGCTGGAGCCCCTCTGCTCTGGAGCCAGGCTGGGAGAGCTGGGGGTGCTCCCCTGGGGAAGAGAAGGCTCCAGGGAGAGCTCAGAGCCCCCTCCAGGGCCTAAAGGGGCTCCAGGAGCGCTGCAGAGGGACTGGGGACAAGGGATGGAGGGACAGGACCCAGGGAATGGCTTCCCAGTGCCAGAGGGCAGGGCTGGATGGGATCTTGGGAAGGAATTCCTGGCTGGGCTGGAATTCCCAGAGCAGCTGTGGCTGCCCTTGGATCCCTGGAAGTGTCCAAGGCCAGGTTGGACACTGGGGCTTGGAGCAGCCTGGGATGGTGGGAGGTGTCCCTGCCCCTATGGAATGAGATGATCTTAAAGGTCTCTCCCATGCCAAACCACCCCATAATTCTACAATACCATGACATCTGTTCTCAAACCCAAGAAAACACTGAAAATACAATTTTAAGAGTATTTTCCACCTTGTTCCACACAACCATCACTGCCTCAGTTACCCCCTATTTCAAACACCAGCCTTGTCACATCACCCAAACGCTGAGTCCAAGCAACACCACTCATCCAGCAGAACACCCTCATCATCCCTTTCCCTTTCCCAGCTCCATCCCAACCCCAGCACGACATCTGCCAATGGAGAAATCCTTGCTAACAACCACATGATTTTATGTGCCAGTCCTTGATCAGAAGATCCAAGATGCTCACTTCAAAACTCAGTTATGTACTGAACTTACTCCAATTAATTCAATTTATCAACAGCACTTCCACGGACAGCTCGTGAACCCTCAGAGCAACAAGGACAGTGGCTCTCGTCAGTGGTTGAGTTTTCTTGGAGATTCTGGAGTTGTGGGGGTGGTTTTGGGGCAGTGTTTGGTGTCAGAAGGAGGAGGGATGAGTAAAAGGGAGGCAGGTTGCTTGAAGGGATGTTGTAATTACACTTCATCGAAGTGTAAATTTTAAAATATGTGTATATAGGTCGGTATTAGAGAGACAAAACAGATGAGCAAATTCCTACCTTTCTGCCAGAGAACCCGAGTCAGAATTGTAAAACTGCTTTACATAATTTGTGTATGTTTAGCTATCCATATAACTCCACTTGAAATTACTTTCCAACTTAATATCCTTCGCCTTGGGATCTGCAAAAGCAGTCCTGGAATTACGACAACATTAATTAGCCGTTAAAACGAAGTGACAGTTAGAAAAATTTTTATTATTATCATTATTATTTTTAAGTGTTTCTCTGCTGCGTCTGCTCATTTGCTGCTTTTCAAAATGAAAGAGCTCAGCAGTTTGAAAGCAAAGGTTTGTTTAAAATTGCCAGGGGGGGAATAGTTTTCCTCCTTCCTACCTGAATCTGAAGCTGTGAAGCTGGATTATTTTTGTGGATGCTCTCTCACTGGCTCCAAGTCATTTCCCCATCTCTCCTAGAAATAAACTGATCAAGATGAAGCTCGGCATCCAAGCTGTCAGCTGAGATGGCAGCTTTGAAAATCCAAGTGAAAAATAATCCCTTGAAAATTGGGGTTTATACAGGTAGGAGTGAATTATAGCTCTGCTTTCTCCAATTTCCACCTCCCATCTCCAAGATTCATCTCTCCATATCCTGAGAGCCAGGCATAATGGTATTAATGGAGCATCAGAGCAGGAAATCTTGGAGAGTAACACCTTTTTCTCTTCTGAAAACAATACCTTTTTTCACTGAAAACAATAAAAGTTGAACAGGCTTCTAAGGCAGTTTGATACTTCCCAACTTCATAAACACTTTTATGCTTCCTTGGCATTCTGCAGGTAAAAATCACACACTAAACTTTCCTTTAAGGTTTAAAGGCATCAGCTGCACCAGCTCACCTGCTCACTGTTCTTATGTTAGAGTTAAACCTCTGTTTAAATCCCAAATTCCTTCACACTTAATCCTGGCTTCTTCTCTCACCTGCAGAGGGACAGCCCTGCCCCAGCCCAACCCTCCTCGTTCCCTCTTTTCCTGCAACACAGCAGAATTATCCCATAATCCTACAGACCTCAGGAATATTATGGCTGCTGAGGAATAAATCCACTGCTAAATCTTTTGCTGAGCGTGAGATCAGACGAGGGAAACGTCTGCTGAGAGAGGGGAAAAAATGTTGGAGAGGTGGCATGGCTTGGAAGGTGGAATAGGAGGAATTCAAGATGGGAAGTGATGCCAAAATCTGCTTCTGTCTCCACAGCCCTGAGGCTGAAGGGGCCCTTTGGACACTCCAAGGAAAAAGGTTTTATTTTATATTTTTATAAAATCAGTTGACCCTATAAAATCACCTTGCCATCCTCAAGGGGATTATCAATTGGGATCTCTGGTTCTACAGAACCAGTGCAGCTTCTCTTGCCAGGAGATATTAAACTCTTGTTTTTAACCTATCCCAAGTTATAAACAATCAAAACAATTATAATCACTTTTACTGCTTCAGAGTATTCCCAGCTTTCTCTCTGACTGTCAGCAGCAGAGAAGATGGACTTTTTCTAGAGTCTTTTCCCACTTAATCCAAACAATACCAACAAGTCCCTGTGGCAGAAGACAAAATAACAACTAATTCCTAAAAAGGAGCTTTTTGTTTCCCCTGAGGACAATCTCACAAGAAAAAGCAGGTTTCCCAATTCAACAGAGCTGATTATCTGGGAAAACATCATCATTTAGGAGGAAAAGAATACTTTGAAGGAGTTTTCACCCAAATTAATTCTCTCCCCATATGAACTGAAGAGACATTAAGATGCTCCTCATACCTTTACCTCACTGAAATATTGAATGAATATTGTAAATAAATCCATCATTTTATTTTCCCCTTGTTCTCCACACCTATGCCAGGAAACTGGAATAAACACGTCATTAAAACAGAAATCAATAGGAAGTTTTAAAGTGTACACTAGCACTGAAAGGTCAAGCCCCAGTATTGATTTTAATATAACAATTTTGGTGTACAGTTTCCCCAAGGCTTCTTGTCCAATACTCTTCTTCATTCTTCTCTCACTTCCCATTTTCACCAGTGAATTGGTTCTGCACCAACACTTCACTCCAGGTTTACTAAGAGCTCATCATTTATGCAACGTATTGCTGAGACATGACAAAAAAAAAGGCTGTGGGGAAGCACTCAGAGCATCAATGAAACCCCAGAGTGATGAGCATTTATCTCCAGACCCTCCCTGAAGCACAAGAACAAAACAAGAAATAAAAAAATCTAATGGTTACAATTTTAATAACCCGCCACAGAGAAACTCTGTGCACCAGGGTGGAGACAAAGCTGATTTAGAGCTTAGAAAGATTCCTCCAAACACATGAGGATGTCACAGAGGTTGCAATAAGTTGTCCAGCTGATGACAGATAAAATGTCCCACCCTCTGGAGCCACAGAGAACAGAATCCAGCAATTCATCCCCAGGGAATGCTTGATGGGCTCTGGTCTGCACTACTCAAGGAAAGGATTTTTCATGTGGTTTTCAAGAGAAAAGTTGCCCAAGTTTGACCATCTGGTCACAGGTGATGAGATGGCAGAGACACGAAAAAAACTCAGTTAGCAAAAGCCACCACAGAATCCTGGAACGGTTTGGGTTGGAAGGGACTTTAAAGCCCATCCAGTGGCACCCCATCCATGGGCAGGGAACCTTCCACTATCCCAGGCTGCTCCAAGCCCTGTCCAACCTGGCCTTGGACACTTCCAGGGATCCAGGGGCAGCCACAGCTTCTCTGGGAATTCCATTCCAGCCCCTCCCCACCCTCCTGTTGGAGTCCAAGGCACGCCTCTGGCTGCCCTGGGAGCTCAGGGAATGCCTCGGGCTGTCCTGGGTGGTCACAAGCCCCAGCAAGGGGGTCCCAGACCCTGGTAAAAAGCTCAGAATAACCCTGTCTTTGACCTTAGCCCATGGGAAAAGTTACCAACACTGCAAGAATCAGTGCAAACCACGAGAGTGTGAAAATGAGTAGTGGTTTAGTATTTTACAAGGTTAAAAAGTAGATTTTAGGGTTTTTAATATGAGGACGAAGGGTTTAAGATGGAGGATTTTGGGTGTTGCCCTGTTCTTCTTCTTCTTCTCCTTCTCCTCCATCTTCTCTAGTAGTTGTGGCAGAAAATGATTGGTAGAATGAAAAAGAGGTAGAAATTCCGTGTCTAGAATAGGTGCAAATTAATTGGTAGAAAAGAGTAAATAATAAATACGTTGTGAAGAATGGTTGGATCTTGGAAAGGGCACAAAAAGGACAGGGACAGCCCAAGACTGGGCACTTCCCACTTGGTTTTGGCTGGCATCAGACGTGCAGCCAGAGCTTAGAACAAATTAGAGATAAGGAGAAATAAACATCTTGAAACAACATCTGCAGGCGTCTCTCATCTGTTCGGACTCGAGGTAAAACTTCCCAGAGGTGAAGATAAGAACCAACATTTGTGTGGAGTGCTGAACTCCCACACCTCCCAGCCAGGAATTCCTTCCCAAGATCCCATCCATCCCTGCCCTCTGGCACTGGGAAGCCATTCCCTGGGTCCTGTCCCTCCATCCCTTGTCCCCAGTCCCTCTGCAGCTCTCCTGGAGCCCCTTGAGGCCCTGCAAGGGGCTCTGAGCTCTCCCTGGAGCCTTCTCTTCTCCTCCTCTGTCACACCTTAAACACTTTTAGAGCAAACCTGGCAGCAGAGTTACTGAAGGGCCACCAAAGCAAACCAAAATCTGTTTTTAAACCCTTCCCTGCCTTAAAATCCCTCCTTACAGCAGGAGTTTTCCACTACGAAACCAATCCTGGAATTACAGCACATCATAGGACAGTCATGAGCAAAGTGCACAGGGACAGATTTTTGGCACATCAACCAAATTCCAGGGATGAAGAAATTGAAGTCTTGAACAAAATACACTTCATGTACTGTTGAAGGCACTGCCACGAACAGCAGTTTGCAAAAACACCTCACTCTCCATAAAATTAATATTTGCCCCGTGCCAAATCATATTGAAAAAGTGAAAGCTGGGAAACCCTTGCCAAGCAAGAAACTGAACCATCCCCCTCCCCCAAACATAATTAGCCTGAGCTAAATGATTAGCAAAATAAATAAGACTGAAATTTCTCTGATTTTCAAGGGGAGAAAAAAAGGCAAGTCATCATTCAGGAACATTCAATTTCCATGGGAAATCACATCCATCACTCGCCTCTGAAGCAGAGGTTCGTATATTTTAGTGGAGGAATCCAGCACTCTGATGAGGTTGGCAATACCAAAAATTTTATCATTATGTTGATGATAGAAGTTGTTCCTTTTGCTCTCTCAAAAGACTTTTTCCTTTGCCTGCACTTTTTGTAAAGCAAACCTGAAAAACAGATTTACTGAGCACCATCAGTACCACGGAGCCCAGCAAACGAAGGGTTTTATATCCAGGGACAAAGTTAATGGATGGAGTGGATAAAATTCCATTCTGTTCTCTGATGGGAGAAGGAAAATTACCAATTTCCCTCATGCCTGTTCTCAAGGCCAGAACATTAAAAACTTTCTCATTTTCTTGGGAAATTAGAAAAAAATGCTAAACATTTGCTGAGCTTGTCTAGAACAAGCAGAGAAAAGGCAAAATTCAAGTTATTACCTACTGCTCCATTGAGTTGTGTGGATTTCTCTTATTTATTATTCGTAATTCTTCTCTTAATTATCATTTATTGCCTGTCACCACTGTCAAGCTCAAGTTTTTGTGTCCATCCTCTCATTTTTGTATTAGCTTGAGTATCACCCTAAGACTGCAGCTCTGACACATTAACTGCTCCCAGTTACTATTGCAGACACTGCAGATTCTGTTATAAATCAGTGATAATCCATTTTCTAAATGAACTTTTCAAAATGAAAACGCTTTTCAGACGAAACATTTCAAAATGCTCCAAAACCAAAGCGAGGAACAACAGCTGGGCTGAGTAAAAGAAGGAGTAGTGAAGTGGAATCAGTGTAGAATTTTGGATATATATTCTAAGGTGGGCCTAAATCACTACTTTATTAATTATTCCAAGTTCTGTTTAACAGGAGCTATAATTGATGTATTGTCAGGGAGTTGATGGCATTAAAATATAATTTAAGAGTCATTCTTTAGCTCCAATCCCCAAAAGAAGCACAGATTTTAACTTTATATAGAGCAGCCCATCTGTACCGTGTATAGATGTGTGAATAAATAATTTATCGAGAAGATAAAATTAAGATTTCTTCCCTTCACAGTCTGAAATGAGTAAAGTACATTTTGCAATCAAACCCAAATGTGGTCATACTCTGCTCACGGAACAGCACCAAAATCAGCTATTAGGCAGTTGGAATCAGACAACAAACAGCCACAAGTTTCTGATATTCTTCTGTTTAAATTATATTTCATTTAAATATTGGAAACAAACCCCGGGTTTGAGAAAGGAGTGAGAATATAAACATGTAAAATACACATTCTATGGTAAAACAATCCATAGGATGAATGGGGGAGGTAAAAACCTTAATTTTTGTGTCACATCCCAACAGGATTTGTCTTCAAAGAAGTGGGTTATGAAATGAAATTGTAAAGAAATCACAAGTGCAAGGCCAAGCAGCTTAAATGTAGCAGAGTGGGAACTGAGGTTTTTGTTCTGTTTTCCAACACTGCATCGATGTGTTTGTATTTATATCACAAATTATTACAGTTTATATTCCATTTTTCTCTTACCTGGAACATTCTGCACATGCAAGAGAAAATAATTTATCAGAACAATGTGAGTTTCTTGATTTTAATTTATCAGAACAATGTGAGTTTCTTGAATGTTTTTAAAACACAAAGCTCAAGCAGAATTCGGCCCATAAAGTTTTACTTATGAAAAAAAATCTGTATCTTTTACAGTTGTTTCATCCAAGACAAAAAAGCCTCTATGCTCTGTTTAAAACAGATTTTTATAATTGTAAATACTGTGTAAAAATTCTAATAAAAAAATTCTTGCTACGGCTAAAAATTAATTAAATAAATCAAAACTACAAAATAACTGAAGCTGTAACAAGTTTTTGTTATTTGTCCTTTTTTTATCATCATCATTCTTAATTTATTTTGATATTTTACCCAATCTGCTCCCTTTTTTTCACAGACCAATGCACAATCCCTGGAAGCTGAATTCTGGAAGGTACCAAAAGTGGCACATGACAAAATGCTGAAGTTGCAAACCAAATATTTCCATATTTTAATCCCATTTAGCTGAAGCCTGGAGCACTCAAGAAGCTCAAAAATAACCCAAGTTTTCCTGTCAAAGCCCAGCTGAGGAGAGATTTCACTGTAACTTATTGATTTCCTTTATTGCTGATGCAAAAAAAAAAAAGAGAAAAGGCTGATTTTTTTTTTTCCCCTGGGACATTAATATAGTCCTATCTAATTATATACTCCATCAACCTAACTCAATTAAATAACAGAATGCTGGGTAGGAAACAACTGAGATCTATGCAGACAGTTTAAGTAGTACTAATTATAGCCTAATTTTTTTAATCCATCATAATGAGCCTTTCTCCCCATTTTCAGTGGAGGACAATGTGCAAGTTCATATTTATACTCAGTGTGTTGTGTGATCTATTTACAACAATCACTGAAAGGAGAAATAAACACAGAAGTTCAGCAGATACCAGAATTTCTAAATTTAAAGAGGAATTTTTAATTGCTAATTTAATTGCCCAGGCTTTCACAGTCACTACAATCTCTGAGGAAAAAAAAATGCCTAAGAAAGGAATATTTCAATATAAAGGAATATTTCAATATAAAGAAAGGAATATTTCAATACAAAGAAAGGAATATTTCAATATACAGAAAGGAATCAGAAGGGGTTTTACTGGTGTAAACTGGTTTAATCCAGTATTTCACATCTTCCAAGTACCTCCAAACATCCCGCAGCTCGCAGAAATCTCCAGAATTCCCAGAAATCTCCAGAATTCCCATTTCTGCTGCTGTTCCAAGGTACCTTTGCTCAGCCCCTGGCGTCACAGGGACCTCACCCTGCTCTGTCTCTGCAGTACAAAGTGATTATTTGGGCTCCAGAGAAATCAGCAAAGCTTGAGCTTAAAACGCTGCAAAAAAACCCCGCTCAGGAGGTCAAAAGGGATTTAGAGCAACAGTTTGGATCAGCTCTTACAAGGAAATTCCAGCTCATTTGGTGTTGAACATGGATTTAATATCCAAACCTGCTGCAGCCCCCAAAGCTCTCACAACCAGTTTGTCTCAGGGCACAGAATTCAGCTGTTTCCAGCAAGGAAATAAAGAAAATAAAAGCATGAAGTCCAAGTTTGTTTGAAATACTGTTATTTATGAACCAACCTCCTCTTCTGAGCTTCAGAGTCTCTCCTGGCTCGTTCCAGTGCCAGTTCCTCAGCTATTCTTTTCTTCAGCTCTTCATCACTGACTGCAATTAAAAGAAAATTCAATGAAATGTTAACAGAACACAACTTATTCCCAATTACAGAAACAACTGCCTAACACAGTGCCCTCGATTGTTTATTTTCTTTTTTCCACACAGCAGTTGGAGTTGTTTTCTTGTGGTCTAACCATCTTTGAAATTTTAGCACAACACCAGTGAGCCTTTAAAAATTTTCTTCATTGAACAGCTTTTCAATTAGTGGAATCTTTTGAAAACTCAACAACATGGACTATACATTAAATTAAATATTTTTCTTCAGAATTACGTCTTTGTAAAGTAAAACCATGGGGGATGAGAGAGACATAAACAATAAAGTCATGAAATGCTGCTTTTTATTCATCTAGAACCAAAAGAAGTATCTTTGTGTTATGAATCAAGTATTTTGAGATGCATTTTATACAACAAAGCTCTTACAACATCCTAAATATTCATATTTCTAGATCCTAGACAAAGATTTTGCCCCAAATTCTCCTAATTTTGCTTAATCAAAGAGATATGGAAAGAATATTTCCTTCACTTAGATTCTGCCTGATGAATCAATGAAAGTCTGGTTAAAAACTAAAAAAGGAGGGAAGCAACTCCTTCAAGAACATGAAAAAAGGGAGAAAAGCTGGAGAGCCACCAATCCTACAAGGCTGAAGGGTATCTACAAAACCACCAAAATCCATCTTCATCCTAATCCTGCCTGGAATAAAAACCCTTCCTACCCTGAGCTGAACCTCTGCCATGCTCAGCATTTCCAGCACAGGCACCACGTCATTCCCTCATTCCTGGCTCAGAGCCCCCTCCATGGAAGCACAGAGCTCCAAGCTCTGATCCCACCCCAAAACAGCCAGGAAAACAGAGCTGCTGAATCCTAAAAAGTGCCACAACCCTTGGGGCAGTGACAAAACCTCTGCTAGGAGAGGTCAAACCCAGGGAAGTTCATTTTCAGGCACTGCAGGACCTGTGTTTCAGTGACCTCATCTCCAGGAGCTGGATTTATCTGCAAAGATTATCCAAAATCATTATTCCACATTCCCATCACAGCTCGGACTCCTAGCAATTCTCCTCATCCTAAAGGAGCCTCGCAAAAGAGTTTTATGAATGAATAAAGCAGCTTCATCAACTTTATGGGAGTCTTGGCCAACTAATCCAGTTATAAACATCTTAGGAAAAGCAGCAGGAATCGATATCCATCGTGTCAGGCCCAGGAAATGCTGAGATCACAGAAATAGAGGGGAAAGTGGGGGGAAACTAGTGAATTACAAGTAAGACCCCAGCCTAAAAATATATTACAATGAAAATTCAGAGCGAAATACAAACCTTTGAACAGATCTCTACCACAAACCTGGGTGAAAAAGCAAACCCCCATTTTATTGGGATTATCTTGACTGACATAATAACATTAATTATCTTCTTTACCAGCACCTACATCATGAAATTTATGGTTCTGGTGTCCAAAAATGAGTACAAGAACTCCAACAGACCAGAGGACGATTTATGTCATAATGAGGAAAGATTCGGGCACCAGCCAATAAAGACATTGACCTTAACAATCAATTAGGCTGCCCATTGATCAGCCAAATACTAATAGGGAATAAAAGTGAAGCTATAGATCACTCAATAGAATTATTGTAAGATATAATTGGGTAGCTCCCAAATGGGAGCTTTATGATGTTTCAGTTTAAAAAAAAAAAATAATTGCAGTTCTACAAGGAGGAGGGATTTGTTCTAGGGGAAGAAGCATTTAAAAAGAGAAAAGGTAATTTATTTGAGAGAGGATGAGGAGAAGACTGTTTCTAGATAAAGCAGTAACATTTCTGAGCCATCTCTGCTCACACTACAGGGCATTAAAAACACAGATAACTATTAGAGAATGTTAAAGCTGGGGGGTGCAAGACTGCTAAAATATTAATATATTATTATATTAAAAATCTAATTATTATTGCACAGCCATTCCCACCACCACCCCTTTTAATATTTGAAGTTCTTCAGGATACTGAAATCAGTGTCAACTTCATCCCAGAGCAGACAAACTGCGAAGATTTTCAGGCAAGTCCATTTAGGATTTACTGCATCCCAGGGCTTTCCCTGCTCCT
Source organism: Falcunculus frontatus (assembly GCA_013398115.1). Classification (NCBI taxonomy): domain Eukaryota; kingdom Metazoa; phylum Chordata; class Aves; order Passeriformes; genus Falcunculus; species Falcunculus frontatus. Next base: position 120,265 of record VZRV01005026.1, read on the forward strand.
ACAGCAGCACAAAAAGTCACCCCCTGAGAGTGAGAGTGTTTAATGCACAGCTCCCATCACAAAGCAATTTGGAGAGATGGGCAGTAATGGGAACAAACCCCAAACCCCACAGAGCTGCAGCCAGGAATAGCTGCTCTGTCCCCTCAGCACACCAAGGGGATGGGAGTCTGATGGCCTGGGATAATGGCAATGGAAAACCACGGGGATAATGGGAATGGAGCACCCCCAGCTGAGGCTGAACAATGCTCTGAGAGGCACTGAACTGCTCCATGGAACAGCCCAGCCATGGAATGGTTGTACCAGGGCTGTGTGGGCAGGGTTGGGTACCAAGGGCTATGGGGGTGGCTGCTGGGAGCTTCCTCCACGTCCAGCAGAGCCAATTCCAGCCAGCTCCAGGATGGACCCACCAGGCTGGGCCAAGCAGGAATGGTGGTGATGCCTCTGGGATAATGGATTTAGGAAGGAAAATAAAGGTTTTGGGCGGCTGGAATTGTGGCCAGAGCAGAGGAGGGTGAAAACATGAGAGGAGCAGCCCTGCAGCCAGCCAGGGCAGGGCATGAGGGGCAGCAGCTGCTCCAGAGCTGGGATTCCCAGGAGATTCCATGGGAATTCTATTCATTCTGTTTTCTCTGCCCTGTCCAGCTGTGGAGAGCACTGAGGGAGAGGTTTTGGTGGGAGTCTGGAATCCAGACAGGCTCAACAGTGATAAAATCCAGAGAGCTGCAGCCAGGATTTGGGCAGAGCAAGCAGGGGCTGTACAGGCACAAGGAGGTTTTGCCATGCTGGTGGCCTCTGGGGTACAGAACCTTGACTTCTCTTATTTGTCCACTGATTCTTTAGGAAAAGTTTGAAAGACAATTCCTTCCTAATATCGAATCTAAACCCACCCTCCTTCAGTTTAAGGCCACTCCCCCTCGTCCTGTCACTATGTGCCCTTCTGAAAAAGCAGATTTCAACATTTCTCCATTCAGTCTTCTCCAGACAAGAGACACCAAGATTCCAACCCATCCAACATCCATGAAAAAGGCTTATTCCACCACCCTTTTAAAAGGCCATAAACCCTGATTTCCATTAAAAATAGATTTATAAAGAGTGTGCAAAGCCATTTGCTTAACCCTTTGTATTTCTTCTCCCATTTGTGCTTCAAAATCAGGCAAATAAGGAACCAGAAATCCAATGTTATTTCCCAGGGTCCAAAAGGCTTTGGATAGTTACAGGGACAACTGACAAAGACAGAGGAGCAAAAGGGACTGAAGGACTTTTCACTTCCCAGCAGCTCCTCAGGTTTCAGATGCATAAAATGTGCTCTCCAAAGGCCACCCATGGGCAGGATGGGAGCAAAGCTTCACATGATGCCAATTCTTCAGAAACCATCAGCAATTTTATCCTCCAGGTCTACAACAGTTCGGCATATGAAGATTTTTACAACTCTTGTAGTATTTGACTCCAATTCCTCTGCCCTTGTTAATCACGAGATCCAAATCCATACCTTTTTCCTCTCTCTCTAAAGCAGTTGCTTCACGGAAAAGAAACAAATCAGCAGGATGTCAGGATTACACCCTGAGCAGTAAACAACAAACCTCAGGGAAAGCAGACACCTGCAGCCTCAGAAATGTTAGCCTGAGAAATCAGGATTGTGATATGGACAAATTATTCAAATAACTTCCAGCCTGCAGAGCCTGGAATCTGCCCATTAGCCCTGCGTTTGGGAAAAACCCATTAATGCAAACAGCATTTTTAGCAGGCACCTTCACTGAATTCTCTGGAAAGGGCAGGTGCATTAAGTTATTAATGAAGAGACACTTAGGTTTGATACAATCAAATGCCTTTTAGGAAACACTTAGCTAGGTAATGTTCAGATAATGAATTTAAAAAAAAAAAACCAACCACAAAAAACCAACACAACAAAAAACCCAAGTTCTGGTTTTCCTTCTAGTTAAACTTGGCTGTTTAAAAGCAAAATGCTGTCCAGTGGAGATCCTTGCAGGATACTGGAAGGTTGCTCCAAGATGTCCACACAATCTTGATTTCTCCAGGCTCAACAGCCCCAACTTCCTGAACCTGTCTTTGTAGCAAAGGTGCTCCTTATGGAATTTACGGCCTCCTCTGGATTTGCTCCACATGAAAAAGAAAGAAGGTTGAAGGGGAAGAGGGGGTGTGAAGAATTAAAGAATATGAAATATTAGTCAAAAATGAGGCACCTCCACACTTCCTCCAGCACCACACCACACTTGAGGATAAACTTTGCTAAAATCTCTTTCAGTTCCACCAAAATTCATGGACTTAACACAATAACCCCTTTGAAACTTTCCCCAAACAGAGAACACAGCTCCAAGGTATCTCCCAACTGCAGCCAGCCACAGGAAGACTCCTTTTTGTGCTGGAAAAGCCGAATCCCAGTGAATTCCTGCACTTTCTTCCATTCACCTCTGGCATCTGGTATGGACACCACCATCAGGGCAGTCAAAGCACGGATCCCATCCAAGAGGAAGTTCTCCCATCCCTGTGAGGAGGAACATGACCCAGCTCCTCTGGGACAGGGCACCTCGGGGCTGCCTTCAGCTCCACCTCTGGCCTCAGGTGCTGACAGCTTTGGAGGAATTAATGAAGATGTCACCAGGAAAATTCCTAATTGTGCATTAAAGCTCAGAAATATTGGATCAGGAAGCCCATGTGCCTGGTGCCTTCCCAACTCACATTGGTGGCTCACACACGTCAGGGGTCTTCCTCAATTGAAACACTTCTCCCACATTTCAGCTTAAGATGTGTAAAATGCAGATATTAAAATATGCAAATAGCCTTGATTTATTCTTTCTGTGTAATAAAAGCTCTGGACTGGTCCATCTCTGAATTCCACAGGTCACACAAAAATCTTCAGTATCAACAGGAAGAAATTCTTTCCTCAGGCACTGGAAGGGGTTGACCAGAGAAGCTGTGGCTGCCCCAGCCCTGGAATTGTCCAAGGCTGGGTTGGATGGGGCTTGGAGCAACCTGGGGAAGTGGCAGAGATGATTTCAATGTTGATTCAAGCTGTAGGAAATGGATTTGGTGTGTTTAAATCAGGTGGGAAGACAACGACATCATGAAATCTACTCTGCTTTCCTTAATTTTTAGTTCTCAAAGAGCCCTGGATTTGCTGGGAGCAGCACAGGAGAGGGAACAGGAAAATGTTGGAGCTAAAGTGCATCAAACATTGCTGGCACAGAACGATTTTTTAAATTTAGTGGGTTTCAAACATTGTTGTACCTGATTTTAACTTTATAAATAACCCAAATTAGCCTTGCACTCAATGAAAACAATAATGAACCATCCCTTCAGCCCAGCAGCAGAAAGAAAACCCTAAAAACACTAAAAAAGCCATTTATGTGCTTCAAAACCCAGCATTTAAACTGCTGTGGGTTTTCTTAAATATTATTATTTTTAAAGAGCATTCTCAAAAATAAACTCTATTTTCAGACTGATACAAATTTAATGACCAACACACCCAGCAACTTTTCCACTGAAATTCCCAATTAAAGAAACTTCCTCCCATCAGGAATTCAGTATAAACAAAGCTCCCCTCCAAGGACAGAAATTTGTATTAACTGTTAAATATTGGTAATGTGCAGGAATATTTCAGAAGAGCTCATAGGATAATGAAATACAAAAACAATGCAATTAAGTGTGCATAATTTCAAAATATTTAATATTTTACTTTCCAAAGGCGTTCTTGCATAATTACATTCTCTCTTTTCCAATGTAAATGTGGGTATCAATCAATTTATACTAATTTCAATTAGAAACAAGACAGTGTGTGGTCTAGAAGTAACAAAACAAAGTTAGTTCCCATTATGTTTGGAATATTCTCCTTTCAATATCCTGTTAATGTTGGGATGAAGCAAATCAGAGTGGATTTATGAGGGGGCTGGAAAAAACAGGATTAGGAGGTTTTCCCCTGTGATTCTTTGAATTAGGTTGTACCTGTCTGTGCTAACAGCTCTGTTGTACAAAAATAATTCATTTCTGAGATTCACACTACCAAAAAGATGTGGGTTTGACATATTTCTGGTATTTTGAAACATCCTGCCTTGGAGGACTTAAATTTGATAAACAGGTGACAGACACAGGGATGTTCAGTACATCTCGAAATCTGTGAGAGCCCATAAAATCAGGTATTTCCCACCTATAAGAGCATAGAGTTAAAAAAGCCAGTTCAAAATTCCCCTAATTTTTAGTTTCTGCAGGAACTCCTGCTGTGTGGATAAATGACTCCGTGGAGTTTTAATGTTACTTTTTCAGTCGTTCTCAATGGCCCTGGAAGGGAGGGAGTGATTTCAACCAAACCTTCTTCATAACCCATCTTTCTCCCCCACCTCTGTAATAAAATATAGAGATAATAACTCATTTCAGCAGCTATTTAGCCAAAAGTCATTTTGCCCTCCTGTTAATTTGAAATAATTTATAAAAATAATGGAACAGAAGTATCACACACACACCTTTAAAATGCTATCCCTGCCTTAGCCTGAATACAGCAGTGGAGAAAATTCCCATTTCAGCTGTTTTAGTAATCCCTACACCACACACACACTGGAAGGCTTTTCTTGTGGAATACAATGGATAAAAGCATCAGGATTCCGTAATTCAACATTAAAAAAAAAAAAATAATCATATTGTAAGCAATGATAAGAAGGATTTGATGATTCTGCTTTCAAGAGGATTAAGCATGTGGTGTCCTTTCAGGACAATTTAAGTTGTCCAGTTCCTGATCTTTATGGTTCAGAAGTTTATTGTAAAGCTGTTTTATCTGACAGTGCAGGGAAATTTACCGGTGTCCTTTTCATCTTCCTGGACAAAATCTGTTTTAAACTCTTTCACATGTATTTCAACAAATTCCTTCTACCGGTGCAGAGGACAGGGAAATAATTATGTATTTTCACACGAAGCAGCTGAGTAAAAAAGGGTTTTTTAACTAAAACATCTCTTAGAAGTCACCACTAATGGCAAAGAATTGCCAACCACTCCTGCTCAGTCCAACACTCCCAAATGGGCCTCCCTGCACTGCCAGGGCTCCAAAAATAGCAAATTTTGATGTTCAGTTCATCTACCACCATCACCTCTAAGGAGGAATCTCCAGCTGTGATTGTGCACTATTGGTGGCACTGAAAAGTCAATTTTCCCCAATTTCAGCTCTGGCTTGGAGCCACTTTGGCCAGGAATAAGGAGATCACAAAGCTGCTCATCACTCAGTCACAAAGGCCTCGAGGGAGGGTATTTTTATACCTTTCCATGGGCAGGAACAGAGGCTCCAAGCACGGAATTTTACTGTCAAACGTTCACATTCCAACTATTTGTGAGGCAGGTGGCTTTGCTTTTCCTATCAGCACATCCCAAACCTGCACCCACTACCCATTTGCAATTAATGTTAATTAAAGCCATTCATGAAGGGCCACGTCCAGCTGTTCCTTGATGTCACAGATCAAATGTGTGTGCCAGAAATTCATTATTTAAGGTGGTGACATTGGCACAGAGAAGCTGTGGCTGCCCCTGGATCCCTGGAAGTGCCCAAGGCCACGTTGGATGGGGCTTGGAGCACCCTGGGATAGTTGAAGGTGTCACTGCCCATGGCACAAAATGATCTTTAAGGTCCTTCCAAGCCAAACCAGGCCATAATTCTATGATCTTAAGGGTCTTTTCCAACTTAAATGAGTGAAGAAATCCAGCAAGGAGGAGGATGGAAAGGATAATGCAGAATTTTGAAAGCACCGATAAGGTGGAAGGAGAAGCAGCAGGGATTCAGAGAAGCAAATCTGCAATTAAACCAGGAAAAGACAGGAATGATGGAAAGAGCAAGTGGATAATAATGATGGAAAAGGTGTTTTAAGAGAGATTTTGGAACCATTCTGTAGCAGAACCACATCCACTACGAGTTTTCCCCATCTGTGCTGAGCATATCCCTCTGAGGAAGTTTTTTATGAATTCCACAAAACTCTGCAACAGTGCCACTGACACCGATCCATTGGCAAGATTTCAAAAAACGTGAATAAATTAATTATCCTTGAGAAATCTACCTCTGTGGCTAAAACTGGTTAATAACTTTAAAGCCGTTCTGGGAGAGAAGGGAGAGGAAAACATAAGAGTCCATAATCCTGTGAAAAAAACAAGCAGTGAAAGTGTCCTTAGAGGTAAAGGTTAATGAAAGAAAAAAGTGTTTCACCCCAAGATAACGCTCATCAATACCTCTGCTGATCCCATTAAACAGATTTCTCAGTGGTTGCAGTTGCACAGGAAGATAAATCAGGATCAAACTTCCACACCACACATTTAAAGCCATTTAACGCCCGAGCACTAAATTTTAAAGGGATTAAAAAATTTTCCAGTAGAAGCTGAATATCGAGCAAAACTAAAAAAAGGTGACGATCTCTGTATCAACTCCTAATTTCATTTCTCAATGACATGGGCACTGAAAGGCTGCACAAATTCTGAAAGCAATCACTTCATCTCAAATTGGGTACAAAGGAACCAGCAGCGAGAAATAAGTGGATCTTTAGCAGCTGTTGTGGTGTGCTCAAATCTCATCTCCTGTTCATTCAGTCAGGTTCTAACGAGAGGCTGCTACAAAGCATCCATCAGAGCAAACCAGAATTGCAGGATTTGTTTATTCAGCTCAGATGAAAACTCCAGCACGTTCAGCCTTGGAGTTGCTGACTGGAGAAGGTACCGAGGGAAAGAATTGAAACAACATTTGTACAACGTCCTGGACATGAGAATCGCTTAAAAAAAGGAAGCACAGGAGAATTCCCAAGTATTTCCCGATGCCTTGAGGATAACATTTCCATATTCTGACACCCCATAGAGCAGCTTGTTTATTTTGGAGAATAATCTGGAAGTGAATTTAGTGACCAAGTGAAAAAACAATTATTTTTCATGGAATATTAACAGTAGGACCCAAGAAGTCAGCCTAGAAATAGCCAATATTCTCATTTCAAATATGCACACCCTCAATAACTCCGTGCACAGGCACAGGGATTTATTTCTCTCAAGAAAGTGGAGGTGACTTACACACATTTTGGTGCATTTTCTCCAACTCCAGCAAAACCAGCTTTTTTAATTGAATTATCAGCACATAGCTACAGTGTTGTCAACTTTGAAATGTGTTTTCAGCCCAATATTCAGCCCTGTATTGCTGCTTTCAATAATAACTGAAAACAGGCTGTAAACAATGTGTAATTATGGTGTTTATGGTTATTTTCATTATTCAGAAATTGTATAAAATAAAGGATAATGCCGAAATGTTTGAAATTCTCACAACAACATTAATCCAACACCTGCATTTTTAATGATTTGCAATGAGATCTGCTAATAAAAATCACTTGAAAAATGACTGGTTTCAGCTGATGCACTGCTTACCACAAATGGTGGCTTTTCAGTGTTACAAATTGTGAGCAGAAAGAAAACCAAGGTACTACAGGGGAGAAAAAAAGAGGCTGCAAGAGGTGAAATATGAAAATCTTAAGGAGAAAGAACAATCTGATTATCACAGAGATGCTCCCAGATAACTCAAGAATATCTGAGGTTCACTTTGAGTAGAACATTCTCTTTTCTTCTGCCAACAAAGTAGAAAAGTAAAAATGAATGTGTTCAACACTGGCACAGAAACACAAGAGCCACCAAGTTTTGACCAAAGTGATGTGATATCAGTGCTGCTCCTCCAAAAATTCCAGCTTCCTTAGGTTTCTTCCTTAGCTTTCTGATTAACACCAAAATCACTCTTCTAGATAACCACTGGCTTTTAACTCTTCCTACCCATTCCACCGGATATTATTTTTTCCCTTCTTAAATTTCCTAAATTGGTGCCATCTCCCCTTGTTGAGAATGTCAATTAGTAGCATCAGGGATAATTGAGAGCTTTCTCAAGGATAAACTTCCTCCCTCTCATGGAAGGAGGAAAAGGAAGGAAGGGAAGGAGGAGGAAGAGGAGGAGAAGGAAAAGGAGGAAGAGGAGAAGGAGGAGATGGCAAGAGGAGGAGGAGGAAAGAGAAAGAGAAGGAGGAGGAAAGAGAGGAGGAGGAGGAAAGAGAAAGAGAAGGAGGAGGAAAGAGAGGAGGAGGAGGAAAGAGAAAGAGAAGGAGGAGGAAAGAGAGGAGGAGGAGGAAAGAGAAAGAGAAGGAGGAGGAAAGAGAGGAGGAGGAGGAAAGAGAAAGAGAAGGAGGAGGAAAGAGAGGAGGAGGAGGAAAGAGAAAGAGAAGGAGGAGGAAAGAGAGGAGGAGGAGGAAAGAGAAAGAGAAGGAGGAGGAAAGAGAGGAGGAGGAGGAAAGAGAAAGAGAAGGAGGAGGAAAGAGAGGAGGAGGAGGAAAGAGAAAGAGAAGGAGGAGGAAAGAGAGGAGGAGGAGGAAAGAGGAGGAGGAGAAGGAAAAGGAGGAAGAGGAGAAGGAGGAGATGGCAAGAGGAGGAGGAGGAAAGAGGAGGAGGAGGAAAGAGAAGGAGGAGGAAAGAGAAAGAGGAGGAGGAGGAAAGAGAAGGAGGAGGAAAGAGAAAGAGGAGGAGGAGGAAAGAGAAAGAGGAGGAAAGAGAAAGAGGAGGAGGAGGAAAGAGAAAGAGGAGGAAAGAGAAAGAGGAGGAGGAGGAAAGAGGTAAAAAACTAAAACTGAAGCATCTTGGATGAACCACTCAACTCCTTCAGTAAGAAGTTCCAGAGATGAAGGAGAAGCAGAACCTTCCTGGGAAGAACCACCACCTCCCACCCTAAAACAGCAGCTGAGATGAAATGCTTGTTTTTAGGTGATTAACATGAGGTGAAATCAAACATGGTTAATGAAGCTAAAAATGAGAATCTGATAAATTGGCTCTGTGAAGCATTGCCAGAGGCACACAACAAAACCTGCAAAAAAAGGGAAGAAAGGTCCTTTCCTTACTTCTTAAATCTAGATTTTGACCAGCAGGTAGGAATATCCAAAGCCCAATTTTCAGCCTGGTGTTGTCCAAAACTTTTAATACGACACCACTGAAAGTCAAGGAGTTCAGAACACAAGCAAAGCAGGATGGGGGAAAAAAACATTGTGGTAATAAAAGTTTTTCCCATTCCCCTGAGGCTGAGGAAAAGGATCTCTAAGTGGTACCTCGTGTTTAACTAAAAAACAACTGCACAAAGCTTTCAAGCAGCAGCACCAACAAAACATTTAACCTGCCTCAGCTGACGAGTGATGAAGAGCTTTAGGAACACTCTGCTGCAGCCTGAAGATGAAATAATAAAACAAAGTGGTTTTTTTCATCTTAATGCGATTAAATCGTACGTTTAAAGTGTTCTTTTCTACCACACCGAGGAGTCTCTCGCTGGTAAATAAATTGGGATGGGAAGAAAAGTAGCAATTTACTATTAAAACCTAAAGGTTTTATTACTTGGAGGTCTCCTCGTGCTGCTGAAGTTGTGTTATAGCTAACAAGTGCTATTTTTCAATAATGCAAAGGAAACAAATGCACTTAAACTCCTCTGCTGCTTCAGTCAGTGCAAAGATAAATTTGGGTAAGAATAACTATTGTACTATAAAAGCAGAGAGGACTCTACACAGCAGAGTGGCAATTTCCTTGTTTGGTGCTATCAAGACTTGTGTTGTTGAAATCAAACAGCTCTAATTTACTCATTGGGTTTATCTCATTAAAATTGTCAATATTTTTTATTTCGTTCTTTAAGACTAAAAAAAAAAAAAATCATTCAAACTGCTCCAAATGACTTCTATTCCAACAATCCCTTAAATGACAAAGCCCTTTATCTGAGCCAACGATCTGGGCTTTCTGACCTATAATCCCAGGAAGGTCTCTGAAGGACAAAGGAGGAATAGGACAGAACACAAACAATTCTGCAAGAACACCCATGGGAGATTTCTAACAAAGACCATGACAAACGTGCCCCAAACAGGCATTTTCTTCCATCAAATTGGGATTTTGAATGGATAAAGTAACTAAAATTAAGAAAAAATGAAAGAAAAAAACCCGAAACACGTTGCTAGATAGGTTTTTAATTAATTTTAACACACATAAAAGCCCCGAAACTCAAAAGCCCCACCACACAAGTCTGGCTCATAAACAGTGGATAAACTCTGGCTGCATTTTCAGCAAGCTCAGCCTAAGGCTGGGCTCAAAGTCCTAAAGCTTTGCCAGGTTTTAACTACAAAACAATTTACTCAGCACTAGTAAAAAAGGCAATGGCACCACTTCCATCCATAAATGTACAAAGATTTAGTCCTTAAAACTCTTCATTTCCTGATGTTCTGCAAAGGGCTCCACGAACTGTGCCCAGCCTCAATTCTTCCTCCTGAGCTGAGCTTACCAGGAGTTAATACAAGAATCTCACACCAGCCACCAACAGTTGCTCTCCAACACGATTCTCCATTGCAAGTTGATGCTTTAACAAGCACAAATCTTGTGCTCCCACATTAAAAAGCAGGAGGTTTTAACTTTTAACTCACAAGCCATTGCTAAGCAAATACTTTGGATGTGCTTGTTAAACAGCAGCTACGACAAAAATCCCTTTATCCAGGTGCTACACAAGATTTGGAGAGCCAACGTCTGCACTCAGCAAACCCTAATAGAGCACAGGCAGCCTAAAGCAGAATAGCATGAAATTTAATTTCCCCAAATCCACCAGAGACCCAAAAAGCACATGGAAGGCAGTACATAAAAATTACCTGTTCCTAAGAATAAATGGAAACAAAAAGCGACACTTCTAAATGAAGGCTCCTTGAAAAATAAATTCTGCCTCTCTGCAAGGAGCCACACACAGAAAACCATTTGTAAAAGGCAAAAACTATAGAAGAAAGTGACAGTCACTGCAGTGAGTGTGCCTGAGACCTATTTACTTCCACATGTGAGGACAGGACTTGGCACATCCAGGGCTCTTCCTTTAAATTCCATCTGGAATAGCCCAAGTTCTCCATCAGTTGTAAAACGAGAAACCTTTAAATCAATTAAATGTCCCCCTGCTATCTGACAATATTCATGGGATAAATTGGCTTTTGCACTGGCCCTCATGTAGAGAAACAAAACCAAACCACAGCTCAATCCCCCAGATTGAAAAACTGAATTCCTCCATTTGCAGAAGCCTTGGAAACCTCAGAATTCATTTCTTTAGTTCCCTTTCCAACACTGAATAACAAATAAAGCAACAGGGGGAGCTGAAGGGGGGCTGGGAATCACTCACTGCAATTCCAGCCTTAAACACCTCCCACACAGGGGCCACTTTTCCCACAAGAAGTTGAGCAGGATTATTTAATTCCAAGGAAAGAATTGGAGAGAGGAAGGGAGAGACACAGAAACCCCTGCTACGTTTGGCCTGGCCTTTCAACTGCATAATCACAGAAATACAGAATCAAAGAATGGTTTGGGATGGACTTTTGACTTTTCAGCTGGTCCAGTCCATCCTTCCAGGGACACCTTCCACCATCCCAGGTTGTTCCAGCCTGGCCTTGGACACTTCCAGGGATCCAGGGGCAGCCACAGCTTCTCTGGGCACCCTCTGGGCACCACCTTCATTGTAAAAAACTTTCTTCAACCAACCCAAATCTGTACCATGTCAAACTCCAGGTTAATGTTAACACAAATGGCATTTCTTGGAGCATATTTAGATGTATTTAGTTATATATTCAAATTGTTCTTGTAGGGAGTTTCTGGTGGTTTAGATCACTGCACACCACATCAGGATAATAACAAAGGCAGATAAGGTTCATTTTAACATCAATTATAGGTTAAAAACGTCACATTTGCAGGAGATGGGTTCCAACACCTTTTGCCTTTTATTCAGTGCAAAATGCCTCGTTCCATGGGATGTCTCAGCACTCAGAAAGCAACTGAACCAGGCAGCCCAGAGGGGCAGGGCTGCTGAAATCCCAACGAGAGTGCTTCAGTGGAGATTCAAAGTGCTGCTTTGGAATTACACAAATATTGGGAATCCAGCACCAGAGAGCAACCCAGCACATTCCAGCTTTTCATTCACATCATGCAAGGTGAAAATTTGTCCAGTTCTAGATGTTCACGGAATGATTTGGGTTGGAAGAGACCTTAAAGAGCTTTTAATTCCACCCCCTGCCATGGCAGGGACACCTCCCACTATCCCAGGGTGCTCCAAGCCCCATCCAACCTGGCCTTGGACACTTCCAGGGATGGGGCACATTCCTTTTACACAGTTATGGATATTTTCCATTTTTGACTCCCATGATTTGCCAGTTTTTCACTGGAATTTCAGTTCCATTTTGATGCCTGAAAGATAGGCTGGAAATAAATCCCCATAGAGCGATGTCTATAGAGCAGGTATTTGTTTATTGCAGTGTTGGTGGTGAGGGGGATTTCTCCTCCTAACTCACCCGCCTTTGTCAACCGCAGTGATTTATTTATACAGTAAAAATTTTTTTAATGTTGCTATGTCATTACAGCATCATCACATACGCGCCAGAACTAATTTACATAACATGATTTCATAGTTATTAGATAATTCTTTGCACTGTGTGTGCACTTCCCCAATTCGGGGGTCTTCAGGGGTCTTTGATGAAGGCTTCTAAAGTCTTCTTCACACCTGAACTTTTCAACTTTGTCTTCGAGGCACGTGCAGTTGTGATGGCCTTTAGTCTATCTGGTCTTAACCAGTCTAAATTCTTGGTCTTGTGGATAATTGGCTTGGCTTGCCAATTTCTCATTAGTACTACACTTACTTATCTCTAAAGTACACCTGGTAAGTTTTTTATTTCTTTTCTTTTTCTCTATTCTGCGTATAAGCAACTAATTACCTATGTACTAGTTATTACATTGTATAAGAAATTATTCATATTAGATTATATAGATATTAAAAGTTATGATTTAAGTTATAAGCATCAGGTTGTAAGTATAGAAACTATGATTTAGGTTATAAACATCAGGTTTTAAGTATCAGGTTATATTAATATTCTTCAAGTTATATTAATAAAAGTAATAATTTGGGTTATATTAGCATTAAGGTTACATAGATATCTTATGACTCAAGCTGTATAAACACTTTGTTGTTGTGATCTGAGTTACATAGACATCAATTTGACAAGAACCTACCCAGCCACCTGAAAGCACCCACAGAACACCCTGCACATCACACAAACAGCAAAACCTTTAATTTCTGCAGCACTTCCTGCAACTCCCCTGCATAATTCCATCTTCCCTCTTCTCCTGCAATCATCCAGTGACAGGAATGTCAGGCTCCACTAAGGATTTGCTGTTTCACTGACAGCACTAAAACTCCAGCACCTTTAGCAGCCCTGTGAGTTACAAGATGTTTCACCTTTGGGTAATAAAATACTTCCATCAATACCTTTAACCCAGAGGATATCAAGGCACATCAGTGCAAAGGAAAGTCATCTCCAAGAAACTCTGTGACAACTAAGTAGCAAGATATTATTATTATTAATATTAATTTCTAACAAGCAAATCATGGCCTTGCAGGCTATCAGTGATCCATAACCACCTCAGTGTTGCCTGAGGGTCCCTCTTGATTTATTTCAGGTTTCCAGTACAAGTTTAAAACACTTTTTAGAAAGAATTCCCAGAGCTGTACATAGAGGAGGGCAAATAAAAAGGATCAAAAAGCAAAACCCAAGCTCTCCTGGCTCCTGCTGCAGGAAGGAAGGGGGAAAATCCATGTCAGGAACTGGCTGAGATTTCCAGGTGTCTCACAGCAAAGGGAATCAACCCAGGCACTGCCAAACCTCTGCTTTTTCCTCTTCTAAAAATAAGAATTCTAAAAAGTAACATCACAAATGTCGGTTTATTTAATCTTTCAGTTCATGCACAGAAAAAGTGCTGTTAGAACAAAAAGGTGGATGGAAGCAATTAATACATTAAAGGGCAAAGAACTGCCAGGGTTTATCTACAGAGGATTCTTGCTTAACTGGCAGAAATTCAGCCCAACTCTGTAAACTTCCAGGTGCCCACAAAAACTGGAAACACAAAATAATTCTCCCAAGCAATACTGCAGAGCCTCCCACAACATTTCTCCTGAGACATTCCAGTTTTAATGCAGTTTTTCATGCAGTGCCCAACTATCCATAGTTACTAATATCATCAGGACACGCTGCAACTCTTCAAAAACATTCAATTTTTAAAAATTATCCTAAAAACAAACAAGGAACGAGGGCAGCGACTCTGGTGTTCAAGTTCTCAGCCACGTTCCCTTGGGTTGCACAAATCCAGGTGATCCCAGTGGGCCCTTTCCATCTTTTAAGGATTAAAAATGCTCTGTGGCACTGAGCAAACTTGATTTTCACAGCCAAATCCCAGGATCACAGAATCCTTCAGGGTGGGAGGGGCCACGGGATTTATTTCTAACCTGGATACAGGAATATTGGGAGGAAACAGCTGAACACCTGGCTGAAGGTGAATGACACCTCTGCCTTCTGCTGATCCCCAAATCCACTCATTTCCCAGTCTCTCTCTGCTTCCACCTCATGCTGGCCCCATTTTTACCCTTTTAACCAGTCCAGCCTCAAAATGGATCCAATATTTTCCCTGAGTACTGGAATGGGCTGTTCATGCACCTGGAATAGGTCCTTCAGGACCTCCAACATTCCCCAAATGGATCCCTGAGAGCTTTTTCCTACCTGACTCCACAACCAAAAGGTGAAGTTTGTTCTCCTAAAGTTCAGCTCCATCCTGGTTCTGTCTCCAATTAGAACCCAACACTTGAAATCCTCATTCCTGAACATCCCAGTAATACCTTTACACATTTCTGACTGGCACAAGGTATCCAGAGCCACTGCAACTCCACCCAAAACCAGACATCAGCACAAAAAAAGACACCAATCCACAAGAATTAATCCATGAAAACAAGCAAGGTGTAACCCAGCTCCTGAGGGGGCACAGAAGGGCTCATTTTATTACATCCCTACACAAGATTTTGTGACACGGGGCCTTGGCTGATTTCTTCTCAAGAGGACACAATAACACATACAGTTAAAAAAAAAAAAGGAGAAAAAACCTCAGTGTCCTTAATAGAATCTGTTCCTGCAAATGGGAAAAAAGATGATGAGACTCTTGATAATTTAAGCATTTCTTCTTCTTTTTTTTTTCCTAATAAACTATTAGTTTTTCCAATATCCACTAAGCTAAAATGAATAAAACCATTCCCTCTGTCTGAAGCTTTGGGTATAAAACACACCCAGGAAAAAAAAAAACCCTCATTGTCTGACCAAATTGCTTTCCATCAATATTGCTTTAGGAATTACAGACAAGACTTGAAAGATTTTACACTTGTTAAATATTTTAGTGCATTTAATATTACTCAGAAGCCAGCAAGTGAGCCAAGCAAGCTGAGATGCTTTAAAACATTGTCTTTGGATGTCAGATTTCAGTGTAAGTGGATGTAATTTCATTTTCTGACCCCAAACTGAAGTCAATAAATTCATCATTATTGGCAAGCAACAAGACACAAATTCTTTCATGCAACCTAAGCCATTATTCCTCCACCAAAAGCTATCAAAAGCCTTGCCTTGAAAAAAGGGCTGGGTTTAAGAGCTCTGATGTTTCCCCCTCTAGACATCTTTTCTTATTTTTCTAAAGTGTTATTTGTCTGGGATACAGAAGCACTTCACCAAAATCACAAGTTCTTAAAGGAAAAATACTCTTCAGGTTTTCCAAGCTTGAGAAGGTCGAGCAATTCATGGAATCCTGGAATGGTTTGGAGGGGAAGGGACATTAAAGAGCTTTTAATCCCACCCCTGCCATGGCAGGGACACCTTCCACTATCCCAGGCTGCTCCAAGCCCCATCCAACCTGGCCTTGGACACTTCCAGGGATCCAGGGGCAGCCACAGCTTCTCTGGGAATTCCAGCCCAGCCCCTCCCCACCCTCCCAGTCAGGAATTCCTTCCCAAGATCCCATCCATCCCTGCCCTCTGGCACTGGGAAGCCATTCCCTGGGTCCTGTCCCTCCATCCCTTGTCCCCAGTCCTTCTCCATCTTTCTTTAGGCCACAATGAGGTCACCCCAAAGCTTCTCTTCTCCAGGCTGAAGAATCCCAATTGTCCCAGCCTTTCCTCATAGCAGAGGTGCTCCATCCCCCTGATGAACTTCAGACTCATTCCAAGTCTTTCAATAAATAAAAATAACAAAAAAAAAAACCCAAACAAGAAAAAACAACTAATCAAACAAAAAAAAAAAGAAAAGGCACTATTTCCCACATACAAAGAGAAACAAAAATGAAAACTCAAGATATGCAACTGTGAATTAGCAGAGAATTACTGGGGTATCACAGCCCTCACCTCCAGTCCCCACACTCCAAAAATCCCAGGAGCTTGCTCACCATTCCCATAACTCACATTTAAGGACAAACAGCAAACACCACAGGTAAAGCAGCTAAGACATGCAACTGTTGTTCCATAAAAATCCTTTATCTAGAATAATATCTTCACCACAGTGAAATACAGGGACACAATGGAAAAGCTACTATTTAAAAAATTTAATAAAAGGAGATTCCCTGCCCGTGGTTCCCTGCCCATTGCAGGGGGTTGAGGATGAAAGGATCTTTAAAGTCCCTTCCAACCCAAACCTCTCTGGGATTCTGGGATACAGACCCCTCCAATTAAGCAACAGGAAACCAAATTTACGCTCCAGAAGCAAGAAAGATGCTAAATTCTTTTTACTCCAGTCCTGCTGCAAAGCTGCCACAGGACTTGTGTTTAATCAGCGCTGAGTTTGCTGGGATTTTCTCTAAGAATCAAGGCAAAAGGCCCTTGGGGAATTCTGCTATCATGAATATTTCTGGAGCACTGATAAGAGCCTTACTTGAACTTTCCAGGTTTCAGGGACTCCACAAATCACCTGTTCCAATCTGTGCCACTGCTCCTCGCTCCTGCAGCGGCTGCGCTCGCTGTGCTGAAGGATTTTAAATTAGAGCAGAGCATTCCTGGCACGAGCTTTGATGCATTTCAACAGCCCTCAATAATGAAATATAAGAAGTTAAGAAAGCCATCGATCTGTGTGAGCTGGAAATCACTTCTTTCCCCCATTCCAGGGTAGGAAAAGAGCATATTCTCCTTTTAATGTTTGCTTAAGTGTATTTCAGCAGAACCTCCCTAGAATAAAAGTCAGTTTTGATTAAATAACCAAGAATTTGCATGTCAGAACTCAAGACTTATTTGGATATTTGCTTGTTTCTGGGGTGTTTTGGGGTTTTTTAAGTCTTTAACAATGGATAACAGTGTGGAAAGCCAAGTCTAATTTGTGTTTTACACTTGAATGTCAGCCAGAAGAAAACAAAGAGGAATTTCACTCCCCTAAAGGAGTGAATTTCACTCCCCTACAAGCTAAAGATGAGCCAAAAAGTTAATGTCAAAAAAATCATCTCTGCGAAAGGGCAATGAGTTCATTACAATGCTCTGAAGGGCACATCTGATTCCTTTTTTCACATGAAAAAGCACAAAACCAGGAGCAAACCTGCACCTGATCCTCGGTGCTGTCTCCCAGGTGAGGAAGGTTCCTTCATCCGATCGATGACGCTGTCGGACA
Source organism: Falcunculus frontatus (assembly GCA_013398115.1). Lineage (NCBI taxonomy): Eukaryota > Metazoa > Chordata > Aves > Passeriformes > Falcunculus > Falcunculus frontatus. The sequence goes on from VZRV01005026.1 coordinate 137,757, forward strand.
ACTGCAAAACACAACAGGGTCACACTTCAGCTCCTTCTCTATCCCCATTTCCCCTCCAAATGGAACAAAACTTCTTTAAAAAGAGCCTGGAGCTGCTCTGTAACACATGACAGCTGCTAAAATTCAATCCCCAACACAAAACAATCCTCTTATTTGTGAGGTGAGTGCTCCAAACAAACAGACAGAACAACAAGATTTTGGCGATCACAGAGGATACAGAGAAGAATCAAGGAAATAACACCTGTGGACGTGTTGCTGATAATTAACCAGAATTTCTGCCTTTCTCAGTTGCAGAGCACTCAACCCAGGAAGAATTTCATCCTGGGAAAGCCCTCAAAGGACTTGTGCAACACAAGTGGGCACAGTCAAACACAAAGTTCATTTGGATGTTGACACACAGAAAAACACTGCCCCAAATTATACAGAATCAAACAAAGAGCAGCCTCCAGTTTCAGATCTGTGGAAGCCCACGGATAAAATTAACAAAAGGGAAAGAATTAGTAGCATAAGAACTTGTGCTTTCCAACTTCTGTTGTCAAATCACAGAATTATTTGGGTTGGAAGAGACCTTAAAGAGCTTTTAATCCCACCCCCTGCCATGGCAGGGACATCTTCCACTGTCCCAGGCTGCTCCAAGCCTCATCCAACCTGGCCTTGGACACTTCCAGGGATCCAGGGGCAGCCACAGCTTCTCTGGGCACCCTGTGCCATGTTTCAGAGCACATGAATTCTGCTTTGTCTGGAATACATAAATTTATATTACATTTATATCAGTGTCACCTATTTACTCAAAAGCATTAAATGACCACAAATAGAAAATTTGCTGAAACAAAATGAACACTCTCAACACTCCTCCTGCACCTCTCCTCCCTAAAAGCAGCAATAAATGGTAAGTTATTATCACTCCTGATATGAGCTCCACAGTGCCTGCCATGGAAAAACCCCTGAGCCGCAAGTTCCTTGTGTTCCAAGTTCTGCTATGGGATATCACAGACAACAGCGGCGGCATTCCTGCCACCTGCCCTGCAACTGGATGTTGTTGGAGTGTCCAAAACCAGAATGGACAGAGTTTGGAGCAACCTGGGGTGGCAGAAAGTGTCCCTGCCCATGGCAGGGGTGGCACTGGATGTTCTTTAGTGTCCCTCCCAACCCAAACCATGCCGTGAGCGGTGATGAACAGGGACAGACGGGGAGCGGCTCCGAGAGCGCTCAGGAAGTTGGACACTCAGGACGGGACATGGGGGAGGGAGGGAGGAGCTGCGGCATGTGGAGGTCAGGGAAAGGCAAAGCGAGCTCCTGGAGTCACACATTTCCCCTGGAACGGGTCACCATTGGGGCACACGGCTCCTGAGCCGCACCGGGCTGGAGAGAGGGGAAATCGCTGAGGGAGAGGGAGGGAAGCGCCACAGGAGCAGGGACAGGGAAGAGAGAGAAGAGGAGAGGCAGAGTGGGAGAGGGAGCCGGGGTCAGGCCAAGCCCGCAGCGCCCCGGCGAGCCCCGGGCCGGCCCCGCGCTCACCCGCACGCCCTTGACCACGGTGATATTTTCATTCTCGTCCGCCTCGAAGGTGACGCGCCGGGTGCTGCCGCCGCCGCCCATCTCGGCCCGCGGACACACGGACGGGCCCCAAGGAGACTCGCCAAGCGCGCTGCCAGCGCGCCCCGCAGCAACGCCGCTCCCCATTGGCCCGCCGCGCTCCCCCGCCCGTAGAACGCCGCTCTCTATTGGCTGAGCGGCCGCGTCGCCATGGAAATGGCGCAGCCCCCTCTCTGAGGAGCGACAGGTACCCGGAAAGGTGCGGGAACTTTTTCGGGACGAACTCCACATGGGGCGCGGGGACTACAAGTCCCGTGATGCTCCGCGGAGGGAGCGAGGGGGCGGGAGTGCCCGTCCGCGCGGTGCGCGCTGGGTAGTGTAGTTCGTTCTGTCCCTGAAGCTGGCGGGTGCCTGAGCGGCTGCCGGCGCCTCTGGGGTGCTGAAAATCCTCTGAGGAGCGGCTGAGGGAGCTGGGAAAGGGGCTGAGGCTGGAGAAAAGGAGGCTCAGGGGGGACCTTGTGGCTCTGCACAACTCCCTGACAGGAGGAGGCAGCCGGGGGGGGTCGGGCTCTGCTCGCAGGGAACAGGGACAGGAGGAGAGGGAACGGCCTCAGGCTGGGCCAGGGGAGGCTCAGGGTGGATACTGGGGAAATTCCTCCATGGAAAGGGTTGTCCAGCCCTGGCAGAGGTGGAGTTCCCATCCCTGGAGGGATTTCAAAGCCCTGTGGATGTGGCACTTGGGGACATGGGGCAGTGGTGGCCTTGGCAGTGCTGGCAATGGTTGGACTCGATGGTCTCAGAGGGCTTCTCCAACCTAAACAATTCCATGATTCCCTGGTGTGCTGTGGGGTGAGTGCCCCAGGGCCTTGCTTCATCCCCTTTTCCACATGAAATTCCCATTAGCACAGCCCCTTTTGGGCATGTAATTCTCTTTCCAATAGATTAATAATGTTATTAATGGATAACACATCGTGTTTTCAGCCTACGAGATTAACTGCCTCTGGATCTGGCCATTCTGGGGGTCTCTTACCTCCTGAAGTCCTAAATCTTCTGCTGGGTCAAATAATAACAAATAACAGCAACCATTCTATTTGGGAAACCTTGTCTTTGATTCTTTTCCCCCTTCCAAATCCTTCATTCCTTGGCTCAAGGAGGGAAACCCTATTTACACCAAAGTGACACCAAAACCTTCCCCTCCCCTTTGTCCCAGCAGCTTTTTGCAGCCTGTGTGAGCTGACACATCTCATTTCTCTGCCTCCGTGCAAACACCACCAGCAGCACCAGCAGAGCTCCTCGTGTGTCCTTGATACATTTTCAAGCCATTTTTATTTGGATATAAACTGTCCATCAGCCCACATTGCAGCAGTGTCTGCCTTCCTCGGGGCTTAAGATATTGCAGGAGCCTTGGCTGATGGCCACTTTGCTCCCAAATAAAAATTGCTGGGGAATATTTCAAGGACACGAAGCTGTTCTCCTGAGGGGTGGGACGTGATGTTTATGGGCTGTTTTTATAGATGTTAAACCACTTTCTATGAGGGGGCACTGTTAAGAATTCACCATCCCTGAAGTGTGGGGTTTTTAAGGGAATAAATGTGGATCTCTCTGTCTTCATTCTGAGCGCCAGCAAACTGATGGTGTGGAGTTTTCTTTATTTTTCTCCCCTGGGAATGTTTTTAAAGGGTCAAATTGTGTTTATTCAGTGAGTGATGGAACTTGTGGAAATGCTCAGCTCCAAATCAGAAGCAGCTCTTCCAATATATTTGGCAGAGTCCAGACACAACCCTCGCCTTGCTGAACAGAAAGATTTATATTTAGGAATTAAGGTTTTAACAACAGCTCTTTCCTACCAGGGGCTTTTAATGATTGTTTTGTGTGGCTGGATATTACAGAACATATGCAGAGATTTCAGCAGGGGGAGAAAAAAAGGGACAAATGGGCAGAATTAAATCTCAAAATGGCTTTGGGTCATTTTGCTGTGTCTGGGAAGTTCAGTGGCTGTGGAAGGAGCAGGACTGAGGTACCCCAGAATTTATGGCTCCCCTATAATAGGTGGAAATGAAAGAGTCTTTGCTGCAGGCCAGGGCTATCTATATGTCAGGAGCTTCTCTCTGTGGACTGTCAGACCTATTGGAGAGCTCTTTCAAGGGTATTGCTAGATGGGAAAGAAAAAAAAAATCACAAATTAATGTTGGGAAAGGCTACAACAAAGTTGCAATCCAAAAATCATTCGTTAGCAGCTGGCAAATAAACTCGTGTCCAGCTCTCAGGAGCGATTTGCAAATAGAAAGGGAAGCTGTGCTGTGTAAAAGTGGAACAATTTGTGTGTTCACATAAATAAGGGGCTTATTTTAAGGGCAGTGTAATTGTGGTACATGGGGTTGTAGGAGTTGCCTTCAGTGGTTAGCAGAGAGTGCATTTCTACCAGGGAAAAACACAACAAAAAAGCAGAATGGCAAATAAAAGTGTAGCAATCAATACACAGCTATTAATTGCTTCTGATCTCGACTGAGCTGAACCCACTTCAGAAAATCCATCTCAAACTGGTAAACTCCAGGTACTTCATTGAGAATCTGGAAAACAAGCAGGAACTTCAATCAGAGAATCACAGAATCGTTTGGAAAAAACCTTTAAGATCATCGAGTCCAACAAATTCCCAGCACTGCCCCATGTTCCCAAATGCCACATCCAGGGCTTTGAAATCCCTCCAGGGATGGGGACTCCACCATGGGCACACGTGGGCAGCTGTGCCAGGGCTGGACAACCCTTCGCAGGGAGGAATTTCCCCAGTATCCACCCTGAGCCTCCCCGGGCCCAGCCTGAGGCCGTTCCCTCTCCTCCTGTCCCTCTTCCCTGCGAGCAGAGCCCGACCCCCCCCGGCTGCCCCCTCCTGTCAGGGAGTTGTGCAGAGCCACAAGGTCCCCCCTGAGCCTCCTTTTCTCCAGCCTCAGCCCCTTTCCCAGCTCCCTCAGCCTCTCCTGGGGCTCCAGACCCTTCCCCAGCTCTGTTCCCTTCCCTGGACATGCTCCAGCCCTTCAGTGTCCTTCTTGTCATGAGGGGCCCAAAACTGAACACAGGAATTGAGGTGGGGCCTCAGCAGTGCCCAATGCAATGGTTATTATTATTATTGTTATTACTATTATTATTATTATGTTAAAAGCTTTCACTTTTTATGCTGCCACGTGCTTTTCCACATTTTCCATTTCTACACCCCGGTTACAAATACCCGATTCTTTGTTAAAACACAACGCTCTTGTCCAATCCACTTTGTCCTGAACATATTCCTTTGTGGCAGAAACATTTCTTCTACCACTCAATACTCAATTTTTTCTGATGTACTCAAGCAGTACTGAAGGACAGCATCGCCAGGCATTCCCAAATAAATCCTGATGAGCCCGGGAACAACTGACGATTAAATTTCAGGCTCTTGTGTCAGGAACTGAAAAACACCATGGAAACCCTGGGCAGGTGAGGTGCTCATGGCTCATTGCCCTCCTGCTGTCAGGTTTTGTTCTGGGGAGGATCGTCCTGCTCGGTCACTGTCACAGCTCCTCCCACCGTGCGACTTTGCCAGCGATCCCTTGGCGGTCGCTCCATGGAAATGTTCAACATGGAAAAGCTGCGATGGTTCCTCGGTTCCTCCTCAGCAGCACTGAGCATTGCAGCAACATCTGCGAGGTCTCACAGCATGGAAATGGCTCTTTGCTGTGGGATGGAACACGGAGCCTTCTGCTGGAGATGGGATTCCATGAGTAAGTCATGGAATGTGTCTTTAGAACGTGCAGACAGCCAGGAATGGTTTGGGTTGGAAAGGACCCCAAAGCCCATCCAGTGGCACCCCTGCCATGGGCAGGGACACCTTCAGCTGTCCCAGGGTGCTCCAAGCCCTGTCCAACCTGGCCTTGGACACTGCCAGGGATCCAACTTCTCCGGGAATTCCAGCCCAGCCCCTCCCCACCCTCCCAGCCAGGAATTCCTTCCCAAGATCCCATCCATCCCTGCCCTCTGGCAGTGGGAAGCCATTCCCTGGGTCCTGTCCCTCCATCCCTTGTCCCCAGTCCCTCTGCAGCTCTCCTGGAGCCCCTTGAGGCCCTGCAAGGGGCTCTGAGCTCTCCCTGGATCCTTCCCTTCTCCAGGTGAGCACCCCCAGCTCTCCCAGCCTGGCTCCAGAGCAGAGGGGCTCCAGCCCTGGAGCAGCTCCATGGATTCCTCTGGACTCTCTCCAGCAGCTCCAGGTCCTGCTGCTGTTGTCCCCAGGACTGGGGCAGCTCTGCAGGTGGGGTCTCACCTCAGAGGGGCAGAATCCCCCCCTCCCTCCCCTGCTGCCCACGGCAGGTTCTGGCTCCCAGTGCCCATGGCCAGGGCAGGTCCAGCTCTCACCCACCAACACCCCAAGTCCTTCTGCCAGGGCTGCTCTCCATCCCTTCTCCCCCCAGCCTGGATTTGTGCCTGGATTTGTGCCTGGATTGCCCTGACCCTTGTGCAGCACCTTGGCACCCACCCCTGCTGTGCCAAACCCTGCTGCTGTCGGTGCTGTTGGCACAAGTTTCAGTTCCTGCCAGGTTCACACTCTGATCCACGAGGAATTTTTCTTTCTCTGAGGAAAGAAGAAAGGTGAGTTCAGTGTTTCATGCAGGACCCTCGGATTTACCTATGGACTTCAACGTGTGATATATTAACATAATGTCACATTCATCTGTGATTATTTATGTCGATATCCTTTTATCTGACTGGTGTGGTTCCCATCAGCAGCAAGTGAGCTGTGGGATTTGTAGCCAGCCCGACTGTCATCTCCAAGACCAGATTTGATTCATGGTCTCATTTCCTGTTTTTTCCTTCCACTGCTCACAGACCTTTTTTTTTTCCTTTCCTTTTCCATGGTCCATTTATTAAATGTAGAGTTAGAAACACAATTAGAATTTACTCAAGTCTATAATGTCTGAATATTAAATCTTTGGAGCAATAAAAATTCTTTCCCAAACGTTTCTTAGCTATGTTTTTTCTTCAGCTGATGAACTCAGGCCTAATTACTGAATGAGTGACCAAAAAAGGAGGACCTGATTTGATCCATGACTATGTGAATAATCCTGCCATTCCCAAGCACAGGTAAAGGTCCTCTAGTCTTAAATTAAGCTTCATTCCAGCACCCAAAACCTGAACTACCTTTAGGGCTGACTCCTCACCCACCCCTCAGTACAAATAAAATCTCAATTACAATGGTTGTGGTCATACAGAGCGCTTTGTGTATTGGGGTTTTTGTCTTGTTAACACACAGAAGGACTGAGGGACTCCATAAATGCATTTTTAATTGGCTCTTTGCAGCAGAGTGGATGGACTGGACTGGACTGGATGCCACAAAGAGCTCCGTGGGTTCAGGTGATCCCTGAGGATGGGGATTGTCTGTCAGAGGTGGTCTCCTGTGCCGGGGTAAATCCAGGAGGTCAGGGCTGTGCACGGAGCTGGGCTCCAGCTGCTCCGGCACAAAAGCAGGAGGATTTCATGTTTAACATCAATGTCAGCTGAAATGTTCCCTGACCTTCACCAGGCTCTGCCCCCCGTGGAGTTTTTCATCAGAGAACTTGGCTGGGCTGGAGCATCATCCAGGACACATCCGAGAGCCTCCTGCAGGGAGCATCAAGGGCTCGGGACTTGCATCGAGAGCGTCGCTGGCCTCGCTCCTGGTGTTGAGTCATGAGGCCTGGGAGCTGTGCTTTTACCATCAGGGTTTTGATCATTATCTGTCCTTTCTGCTCTGTCTGAACACAGAGAGAGATTTGAAGTTATCTCAGTTAATATTCACTTTTTCACCGCATCATTAAACGCCTCTCTCCTTCCCTCGGTTTTTATTTTTTGGTGGGGGCTGAACTGCAGAATTCCTCTCTGGAAAATATTCTCTGCTATTTCTGTTTATTTTTTGTGCTTCCTCAGCAGCCAGGAAGGCCAGGAATGGTCTGCACAGGGAGCACATGGGAAAGAGCAGCGTGGTCATGATGAGCTCCATGGAAACGTGGAAGAGTCACTGGGAGGAGCTGGATGTCCATGGGGACTGGGAGATTGCAGAGGAAATCAGCCTCAGCCTGGGGTGGCCTGGCCACCAGAAAAAAGGCACAAGAGGGAAAGAAGAGAAAGGAAAAATTAGAAGAGAAGAGAAAGGAAAAATCAGAAGAGAAATTACTTTTCCAATGTACGAGGTGGGAGCTCCTTGAGGGAGCGTGTGGAGAAAAGCTCTGAAGTCACAGAGGAGGGGGAAGTTTTCACTGTCCCCCAGTAAGAGAGGAAAGGGGGTCTGAAAAAATCAGGATACAAATTCTTGCTTGGATACAAATACTAACAGTCTTCACCCTCCTGTAATTCAACTTTCTGTCCCTTGTCTCTTTATTTATTAGTAGGATCCTTTTACTTCCATGCTGCTTTTGTCCTGAATCCTATTCCCAGTCCTTCCAGCAGATGTGAGAGGAGCCATCCCATGTTGGGACATCACCTCCACTGTTATTAAAATAGACTTTTTTTTTACAGTGCAGCTTGTCCAGCCCATCCAACACATCATCCAACACAGTGTGAAACAGCAGCCCTTAAACTAAGTAGGAAACTTGAAAATGGTGTAGGATGCAACCTAAAAATTGTGTAGGATGCAGCTTAAAAAAGGAGTAGGGTTCATGTAAAATTCTTCAGAGTTTTTAGTAGTTTACTGTTCAAAAGAAAAAGCAATTCTTAGCAGTTCTGGATATTCATTCATTGAAACCCCTCCATTTCCACAGGGAAATTCAAGTCTCAATCTTAGGGTTGATCTTTGGGGGAAAGTTAAACCCTTGGTTCAATCCAGGGGCCTAAACTTTATTGGAGGAAAATGAATCAACATCACTTTGCTCCACATTGCCTAATGCCAGAAATATTTTCTTCTTCAAGAGACCTTAATTCCATGTATCCAAACCCAAAATGGATTGTTTCTTTACACAATTTTCTTGGAGAGCTTTCCCCGGGGAGATGGTGGTTCTTTAATTGAAATGTGCCTGTATTTCCTTCAGCTCATTATAGGAGCTTTAAACAAGACACAGTCTGTGGGAATCAGCAGGGAAAAGTCCTCTATTTGCCATCCAGGTTACTCCACTGGCACTGTTTGCTTTTCCAATAGTAAATTTTCCAACAGGCTGACAGCTCCGTTGTTAAAGTGCCATAATAATTAAAGAGGAGATTAAACAATTCAGGAGAACAGTGACTAATTGAAGGATGAGAATTTCTCTCTGAATGCAGCCTGAGGGACACAGCAGTGATGACATTCTGCCCCAAAAACATGTTCCAGAGGTAGGTGCAGTGTGGATACGAGTCCAGGAAACAACTCAGAGGTTGAAATAAAGCTTGACAATGAGGCAGAGAGTTCAGTGCTTGTGCCTTGACTGAAAGATGACTGATGGGTTATTTGATTACAGAGCTGAAACACTTCCACAAGGAGAAAATATTGGAGCTTTTCAACCTCACAGAAGGAAGTGTAACAGAGGGTGGGTGTTAAAGGAGGAGAAATTCATTTCATGACACAGCTCTGCAAGGATTTGGGATAAACCTGAAGGAAAAGTAAATCCTCTGTGTCCATCCTGGGTGCCTGGAGCAGGTTCTCCTTCAGGAGGGTTGGCAAGGGAAGGAAACGTGGCAGGAGGGCAAAGTGGATTAACTGATCCTTTGCTGTTAAAAATCCTGTCCCTGTAGCTGCCAAGGATTTCAAAATCATCAATTAATCTGTATATCATGGGCACGTGGAAGATCCAGACAAGGAACAGACTCTTGCACTGCCCTGAACACTCAGGTGTCTGCTCCCATCAGCTTGGGGACATCCTGTGGGAACAGCAGGGGGATTTAGGGGAGCTGTCCTCTCTTAATGCTGCTGTCAGACACCTGAGTCTGTGCTAAAGATGGGATTTTAGGAAAAAATTCTTTGCTTTGAATGAGGGGACACTGCCAGAGGTTTCCCAGAGAAGCTGTGGCTGCCCCTGGATCCCTGAAATGTCCAAGGCTGGGTTGGACAGGGCTTGGAGCAGCCTGGGATAGTGGAAGGTGTCCCTGGCCATGGCAGGGGGTGGCACTGGATGGGCTTTAAGGTCCCTTCAACCCAAACCATCCTGGGATTCCGTGATGCCCAGAAATGGGAGCTGGCTGGGGCTCAGATGCCTCAAAGCATCCTGTCACTGCAATTCCCTCCAGCGAGGCCAGAGCCTTCAGTGTGAGCTGGACAAAATCTCTGGTCCGTGGCTGAGTTTGACTCCTTCTGACAGGGAGGGAACAATGGCCCTTCCACGATGAGCTTAAAACGGGAAAACAGCATAAAAAAGGATTACGGGAATCAATGTGGAAAAGAACTTTGATTGTCCTTCCCTTTGGCACGACCTTGTGCCTTTGCTGGCCCCTCAGCAGATCTAACAGATTAAAACTAAGCATATTTCTAAATTATTTTCCTAATCAGATTCTTATTAAGATACAATAAACCAACCTGAAATGAATTTTTCTGTCCATAGCAACTGTTGTGGCCAAGTCCTGGGGAAAGCTTGATCATGCCACGTTTCTGCAGATCTTTGATCAGCTTTTGGGCAAGGTTTTTATCTTTAATGTTCCTCTCACACCCTCCAGTGCTCTCAGGTTTGTGTGGGGAGGTCGCCAGCTTCTCCAGAGGTTTGTTCTGTGAAATTTGCTCTTTTCCTTTCTGGAAGAAATCCCACAGTCAACTGCTTGTGTGTGCAACAGAGGCAGTCCAAGCAAAACCCAGAGTTGTGTGTTGTTTGCCAGGATGATCAGGAGTGGTGAAACAGCAAACTGATTAATTATGCATGACCCAAGCAGATTATTTACTCAGCCAGACACTAACACGGGATCTTTTGTCTTGTTTTGAGTCTTGCTTGCTAATCTGTTTGATTTGGCAGTTTGTAAATAACTGGTTAATAAAATTTGGGAATATTAAACCTGAGTGGTGAGTAAAGGGCAGCCAATGCTCACATGAAAGGGCAGTGAAAGAAACGGATCTTTTTTAATCAGCTGGAATGGGGAAGAAGTAACAAAGCAGGGAGAGGGAAACAAAGACAGACACCCAAAATGCAGCTGTGTGACCCCACCTGGGGTGCTGTGTCCAGGTCTGGAGCCTCTGGCACGAGGATATGGATCTGTTGGAGCAAGTCCAGAGAAGGCCACAGAGATGTTCCAAGAGCTGGGAGAGCTGGGGGTGTTCACCTGGAGAAGAAAAAGCTCTGGGGGGACCTTAAAGCCCCTTCCAGGGCCTAAAGGGGGCTGATTTAAAAGAGATGGAGAGGGAATTTTTACACAGGCAGATAGTGACAGGACACAGGGAATGGCTTCCCACTGCCAGAGGGCAGGGATGGATGGGATCTTGGGGAGGAATTCCTGGCTGGGAGGGTGGGGAGGCCCTGAAATAGAATTCCTAGAGGAGCTGTGGCTGCCCCTGGATCCCTGGAAGTGTCCAAGGCCAGGCTGGATGTGACTTGGAGCAAGCTGGGATAGTGGAAGGATAGATAGGGGTGGCACTGGGTGGCCTTGAAGGTCCCTTCAAACCATTCCGACTTTCTATGACTGTATTTTCAAAAAAGCTTTAATTTACATTGAGAAATACACCCATATCATATATAAATTAATAATTGATAGTGAGTAACATTTTGCTCTCAAAGCCCTTTGGAAAGTGAAGTGCCTTTATCTCTATTTTACAGGTACAAAGAAGTGAGGCACAGAGCAGGAGAGTGTCTGGCTCGAGATCCCACAACCCCTGGCAGAGCTGGGAGTTCCCCAGGGTTTGTACTCCGAGGAGATGCAATGCAGTGAGTGGGAAGAATGCACAGCAATCAATGTGATTGATAATGTAAACTCTGAACTTTTATTCCTGAATAGCATATATCTATATCTTTTCAATCATCCGATTTTTATTAACCTTCTCATTGGTTTTTAGTCTCATGCGTTAAAAAGATGATTGTCATCTTTTTCTCAGTTCCTTCTTTTCGGGGGTTCTTTGTCTTGCGTCCTTCTATAAAAGATACATCGTTCTTAGGGACTCAGCTCTTTTTCTTCCTTGTCATCATAATTTTGCAAACTTGTCAGCACCATCCTGCACGTATACAATATGGTATATGGCCTAATACAAAGTTAGTTTATAAAGTTTTTCTGCATCCCTATGTTTTAAGTTACCAGTTATTCTTTAACATGTACCTTCTTATTCTTATTACACGAGTTACCTATACTTTATTATTGATCATATTTATTAGTAATCATGTCTACTATTCTCTCTTAGCCACAGTTTCTGCAGCTGTCATCTTACAGTTAGTTAGGCCATTTAATAAGATACATTGTATTGAGTTAGTATTTTCCCAAGGATATATGGTTCAAGAGACTATTGTCTTCTCAATGAATTATTGTTCTTCAATAGCACTATTATTCTTTGTTAGTATGCTTTATATCTTCTATCTTTATTAATATTTGTATTTCTTCATCAGTTATATAATTCAAAGGCTGTTATTCTTTTTCTATAAAAGTATTGTTCTTTGTTAATTCTGAACAGTAGCACTGTTCTTTGTTAGATCCAAATACCAGTCTTGGTTGTGCAGATCCTTACAGGCCCTGCAGACCCTCTAGGGATTCTGAATGCCCTCGAGAGACCAACCATTCTTCTACAGAGATGGACCCTGTGGAGCCTCCTGGACACGTGGTGTGATGCTCACCCCAATCCCATCCCTGCTGAACTGATGCCTCCTGCAGCCACCTAGAAACAGAGACTAGACAAGAGGAAGGGAATAAAGACAGGTATTTATTTGAAGGGCCTTCAAGGTACACCCTGGGGGAGACAGAGGCTGCTTCCAAAATTGGACCCCAAGATGGACCCCAGGTCACGAGTTCTTCACACTTTTATAGGTTTGGATCATTTGCATATCAGGGTTCATTCTCCAATTAAAGCCCCAGTTTAATGATGTAACTCCCCTCAGCTTGCCCCCCCTTAGAATCTTTGGTTTACACATTTTGGGCCTAAAAACAGCCTGGCTGTCCTTGAAGGCAAAGCCTGGAGAGGCTTTGTTATGTCTGCCCAGTAGGAGAGAGCAGGAATTACAGGCTCCAAGGAACTTCAGAGTTACACTCTAAGCAGTACAGAATTTGAAAATATGAAAGTTAAAACCTAAGGCATCACCACGTTTATTTCCAGCTCCATGGTGTGCTCCACAAGGTCTCTGACCCTACAGGGACACAGCTGATCCCTTGCTGTGCCTGTGCTGGTGCAATGTTGAATACCTGATCCCACAGAGATTCCTCCTGCAGGACAGGTCCCTTCCATGCCCAGGATAAAGGGGTGGGGCTGATGAGCAGCCATGGGAGGGTTTGTGCCCATGTCCTGGGGCCCTGTGTGGCCCCACACTTTATTTCCTGCACACTCTTCAATCCCTGCTCTCCAGGCAGTGATTAATGCTCTCAAGGACTTCTCCATGGCAACAATCAATCTGGCATTCCCTAATTTTCAAGTGCTTTACTGTGCCACACTAACAGTGTTTCCTGTTAAAGGACGTGTGTTGTGCCCTGTATGTTTTTAATGCAGGATTTCAGTCCTGAATGGGAAACTTAAATTTACATATTTCCTTTTATTCCAGATATTTCTGAGGTAACAGCAGTAGAGCGCTTTTCCCTCCAGATGATGTGGTCACCTGTGATAATTGTGGACATTTTTGTTCTGTATCTCTATCTAGGGTTAGTAAATAAATGATTCCACACTGCAGAGATGCAGAAGCTGACAAGAGCATCAGAATCCATTGGAAGAGGGAGGCAGGAGGTCCAGACAGACACGAAGGGGAGCAGCAAGAAGCAATTTCCTTCTCAATCACGGAGCCTGTGCCCAGCAGTGTGTCCTCAGCAGAGTCCAGTATGTAAATTGGGTTTCTATTTTCGTGGCTTCGAGGTAACCAGCAACAGATGGTGTTTTGAAACACTCATAATTTTGGCTAATAGAGTCGCTGCTGCCAACTGTCCTGTCCTCCAAGCAGTGATTAATATATTATTAGTAATAAATAATACCTAATGATGATACAAACAGTCCAAACCCTGGAGTCCTCAGTCCTGAGCAAATCCCCCACTCTCCAAGACTTTTGCTCCTGTCCTTGGAAGACAAAATGTTTCACTTCTCCCTCCTCTCCGATCCTCATTCCCAATCCTCATTTTTATTAACACACATCCTGTCGGCATCCTCCAGATGCCACCTCTCCAGTGGGAATTCCATATGGCCGTCAGGAACAGAGCTTGCTCGTGCAGGACTCTGCCATGGAAACTTTGATCTGAACTTCCATTAAATTCCCAGAACGCGGGAGCCAGAAAACTCTCGCCGGCTTTGCGTGCTCAGATCCAGATGGTCCCCTCCAACTCCATGGAATGAGTTTGAAAGGAAAAGTGAAATCCCATCTTTTATGGCTATTGCAATAACCTGGCCATGGCTGGAAGGAGAGCCAATGACCTCTACCTGAGTGAGTGAGCAGTGCAAGGCCAAACATTCCCAACAGAGGAGCTCCTTGTATTCCTGACGGTTTGGAAACAGGACAGAGCACATGGAAAATGCAGCAGAAGGTGGGAGAGAGTCCAGCTTGTGGCCAGGCTTCAAAAAAGGGAAGCAGGATAGCCCTGGAAATCACTATGCTGTAAAAGCAGTGCCTGCACTTAAATGAAGGGGAAGAATAATAAATAATAATAAATAATAATAAATGAGGGGAAAAAAGCACTCAGAGTTATCCTGAGGGATCAGGGGAGAGCCAAGTGAAGGGGAAATAGGTGAGCCTGGAATGACAGGTGCAGTGTAAAGCAAAATGCTCTGTATTACATTCTATTCTATTCTATTCT
>VZRV01005027.1:0-381010 GCA_013398115.1 Falcunculus frontatus
GAGTTAGAATATATTAGTTTGGGTGTTGAGCTGACGATACAGGATAAGGGGTGGAATGTCTTGGGGTGACTTTATGATGTGTATCCCCTACCATCGCTCTATGCCCAGACATGATTCCTGTGTGTTTGTTAAATAAATAGGTTTTTTTTTTCTCTTTCACATTCCTCCGAGGAATATTTCTTTCCCGAACCTGGTGGGGGAGGAGCGGCTATAACCTGCCTTCCTTTGCGGAGACATTCCTTTTGGACGTTTCCCTGAATTTGGCCCAAAGCCGCACAACTCCTCTGAAGGTCTCATGCAAAGCTGGAGCCTCAGGAGAGCCCGCACCCAGCTGGGGAGTTGAGGGAGCCCAGTTCTGAGTCAAGGATGCCCATTTCTGTTTCCCCATGTCAGAGGAATCCTGGATTTTTTGGTCTGTAAATAGCACAATCAGAATATGCTGTGTTTTGAGGGCTTAAAAGTTAATCCTGAGGAAAACCAATGTTCACTGGGAAAAGTTTGGGTAGTTCATGTTGCCTGGGATTTAGTAGAGGCAAGCTGAGGATGTTTATGTAAAGGTGGAAGAAGTTGTGAGCCAGAAGAGACAACTGAGCATCTCAGGGTTTTTCAGGAATGTTCAGGTGAAAATTCAGCCTGTTATAGACACCAGAAAAAAACCAAGCAAACGGTGAAGACTTACTTGTATTTGCATTGCTTTTTTCTGAGATCTACTGTTTTTTCTTTAGAGAGAAACTCCATTATTTTAACTCTTATCTAGTATTTTCTATGTAGTTAGTTAATTCATTAATAAAGCCTAATTTATATACAGTGATAATAGCTTGCAGGCTTTCTTTCTTCTCTTTCATTTTCACTGAACGATAAAGCTGGATGTTTTTTATGTTGCCTTAGCTAAATCCTCTCTAATCAATATATCCTGCAAATCACCTGCCTAATTTTATCTGGGAGTCATTTGAGGAGGATAAACTGCAAAGCCTGTGCTTTGAGATGAACCATCCAGTGAGTAATATTTCAAACAAGCAAATGGATTAGAGCTTCTCATATACTTTGCTTCTTGTTTATTTAAAGTGCTACTTCCTACTGCAGGTTTTTTCCAAACCTTTTTTGTTCTTTCACTTCTGAAGGTCTGCCTGTGTGATATCATTGCATCACCTGCTAGGTTTTGCTGCGTGTTTAGAATTTTATGTTTTAAGCCCATAGGTCAGGTACGTGCCCCTCCCAAGCCCTGTGTGCTGGCAGAGCAGCAATGGATGGGGCTTTTGCTCTTTGAGACCCTGCAGCTTATGGAAAAGTATTTCAGCATCCTTGAGCCTTGCACGAATCGCGGCACTTTGTGGTTGGTGGTTGATGCTGCCACTCCATAGGCAAGTTAGAAATTGTCTTGTTCAGTTTGCCTGAGAGTGTTTTGCTCCTTTTCAATTTCCTAAAGCACTTAGCGGGGCAGGGATTCATGTAACTCTTCCCCTGAGCTCTCTGGAGATACTCAGAAGCTGTGAAACTCTCTCCATTCAGTCAAGGTGATCATTTTCTAACAAACCTCTGAGCTACTTCTGCTTAAACATAAAGTGGTGGCAACTGTGTGAAAATCAGCCTCAGTGCTGATGCCCCCAAATTTCTCTTTGCTTTATATTGGCTGTGGGCCAAGAAGGCAGGAATTAACTTTGTGGCTCTTCTTTCATTATGTGTGACAAATAACTCAATTTACTATTAAGCTGGTATGGGAATTTCCTGAGGTTAGATGGAGGAAGTTGAGAGCAAAGCAGTCTTGTACAACTCAATCAAGAATTCATTCAGACTCAGGAGCTGTGATTTTGGTGTATGTTACTGCTTGGGAGAGGTAAGCTTTAGATAAAGGAAAATGTATCTTGAAACATTATGTGTTTAAAGTGAAGTGCACAGGGGGTTTCTTGTCTTTGTCAGCATTATGTTGCTCACTGGAAATTTGAAAACTTGGGAAGAAATGCTTCTATATTCAATGTACAAATGGTATGGGGTATGACCTGAATCTCTAGGATGGGTGAGAAGCACTGCCCTGCACCGGGTCCTGAAGAGTGAAGGTGTCTTCACTTGCTGGACATGGGTAGAAGACTCTTGCTAGGCTGATTATTATGGGCTGGTGGACTGTGGTCTTTAGCTCCCTGTGTGCACGTTTGGATATACGGCACAAGAATCCTGAAATCCTGCTGTGGGTGGTAGCTGCCAAACTGAGGTGTTTCTGTGGTGGTAAATACCCTCCTGGTCAGTGGAGGGGGGGGAGTGCTCACTGGACCCTACATTCCAGCTGAGTTGCTGAGAGAAGGTGAATATAATGGTAATTTAGTGAAATTACAGAGCAGTTTATTTATAAGACAGAAGAAACACTTGGAATTGCCTAAAATGTTTTTTAATACAAGAAAAGGAAACCCCAGCTGAGGTTTCAGCACTGGAGCGCAAGAAAAGCCTGCGAGAGATTTTGTTGTTCTCTGTACAGGAGTTGCCCTCTCTGGGTAGGTTCAAGATGATGACCAGACTTGCACAGCTCATGTAATCTGTGTCATAGAAGGGATTATTGTTTTTCTGCTTGTATCTGTGATTGAATGCTGCTGCTGCTCTGTGTGCTTCCGCCTTCATCTGTTCATTTCTAAAATTGCCTGATTGTTGTATTGTAGAGTTTTTGTAGCTTTCTCTAAGTCTACAAAGATTTTAGATTAATGCTAAAAGATTTAACAACAATTTTCAGTGTCTCACTATCTTCATGCTGTTATATGCCAGCTTCTGACATCTAAGGTTTTGTCTGTACCAATTCTAGTGAATTTTTGTGACAAATATGAAGACCAGACAATCAGACCAAGAGGTGAAACTCATAGACCTAGGCCAGTACAAATCAACAGAACATGAAAGCAAAATTCAAAAGATAGCTACAAGCTGAGCTGCATTGACAGCTGATGGGCAGAGCTTTCCTGTGCTACTCGAATTGAAGTTAAACTTGGCCTTTGCACAAGTTGACAGAAAAAGGTGTAGAGTGGGCTTGTCTTTGGCTTTCATCTTCAGTAAATATAAATCACCAGTGGTGCCTGGACTGAAATGTAACGGTGACAGCTTCTGAGGTGCAGGGGGAGGGAATGTTGTTATTTTATCAGAATATCCTACAGTCTTCAATTTCTGTCATACCCTCTTCAATTTTTATTTCTAGGATAGTTACTGAACCATATTGAGAAAGAGTTTGTGACCCTTAGCACAATTTTAATGCTACACAGAAGATTATTGCCACTATTTTTAATGGGGCTGTTTGCAAACTCTTAATTAAATATGTTTACAGTTTGCTTATACTAAACTGTGTGAAATTTTCTCATTACCAGATCAGTCAGCATCCCCACTGCACTGCAGTTACAGTAACCCAATTCTATCACAGCCAGAGAGCATCAGTTGCTCTCAGTTTAGTGAATTACTTGAAAGCTGTGTTGATCTCGTAAGGGAGATCATGAGAATGTTTAAATGTTACAAATACTATGCAGAGTGGTGTTGTTACTGAGTAGTTTAGATTAAAGATGTGCTCATCTGGGACCTTCTGGAAATGTCGAGGTGTGGTGAAGTGGTGAACACTGGGCTGTGTTTAATAAAAGCAGCTGTTAAGATCCTTCCCTGAGGACGGCGCAGTGTGACCGAGCAGTGTGTTGTGATGGGCTGTTCAGTCTCCACACGAAACTTGATGGAATCATACTAATCTCTGTTCTCTCGATGTCCTTCTCTGCTTGCATCTGCAGGCACTGTCCTGCTCTGTAGGCTGGCAGGCTGGTGAGCTGCTGAGACCTTGGCTGGCAGTGCTGGCTCGAGGCCATGGGGACCAAAGCCTCTCCCAGCGCACCTGTCCCGCCGTGAGCGCGGTTTGTCCTGCCCAGAAACCTGCCCTACCCACGGCACTGAAGGGCTGCCAGGCTCGGCTCCGCCTCCGCCTGAGCACCCGTGTGTGGCAAGGCTTCCCCAGAAATGGGCCTGTCCTGGCTGAGGAGGCATTGTCCTGCTCCTTGCCTGGGAAATGAGTGGAGCTTGCCGTGTTAGTGAAATGCAAAGGGTGGCAGTGGGAATGTGGCACCTGCAGCTGCTGAGATGCAGGAGGGCTGGATTTGCCTTACGGGTTGTCTGATCATATGACAAAAACAAAAAATGGGATGGGGGATTTTAAGCATCTCTGAAATGCTCCTGACACGGACAGTGCTTGTAAAATCAATATCGACAAAATGCTGCTCTGTGCTCCTGCTCACCACTTGCGTTCTGCAACAGCTTGCAGCTCTGTGCTGTGTTGAACTTTTAAATGTCTTAATGGGACAGAATGTGCTTTCACAAATGAAATCAAAATTACCCGCAGAGGAAATGGAAGAGCAGAAATGAGCAGATAACGTGGCTGTTTCCAGATGAACGTTGCTATGTGATCAATACTCATTTTGAGAACACAGGTTGCTTTAGCCTCGCTGGAGCCTTTCACCGGTGAGTGACAGATGTTTGGAAACACCCGGGGCAGTCCAGCAGCCTGATCTGGCAGAAGGAGGGGGCACCTTGGGGGATGTGGGTCCAGTATTCAGAACATGCAGTTGTCCAGCAGCTGGTCCCAGCCACACAGCACCTCTCCTGTGCCTCACAGAGGGGCCAGCAGGAGCCTCAGCACATGCCCAAGGAGTAGGGTCCAGCCCAAGCTCAGCTGGAAGCTGTCCAGGGGAATCTAGATGTGGTCTACAGAAAGCAGAACAGTACATTTCAAAATACTCAGTCCTGCTGTGTCATCTGCCTCCAGAGCTCAGGGACAGGAGGTGGGGTTGATCGAGGAGACAAAGGACTGAAGTACCAAATAAAGCACGGGTGTGAAGAGACCTGGAAAAGAGCCTAAATTTCTTTTAAAATAGATGAAAGTAACAGTATAACTGAAATGTAAATGAGGGAGAGATGAGTGTAACCTCCTTTGCATTTCAGGTCTGCTTAAAGCAAACAAACCAACCCTGCAGGTTGGGGTGGTTTTTTTAATATTTTGGTTTTTATTTTTAATAGGGTCAAAATTAAATGGCATTTTTGTTGGACCTGAACTGAAATTTGGTTTTACGCTTTTCAGACTGGTGATGGATGTAGAGATATTAGCTCTTCATCCCAAGGCAGAAGGGGTAATAAGTTTCTGTACAGCTTTAATACAAACCCCCCAGTTCTCTTTTGAGGCTTTTCTCCTCCTGGCCACACTTTGGCAGCTTGGCTGTGTGTTCCCATCATTGCTGGCACAGCTGGGCAGAGTTCAGCAAGGCAGTACCTGGGCTGGGCGGCATCTGGCAGTGAAAGGCCCATTGGCTGAAATAAGAGATTTCAGGATATTTGTGAGTATCAAAGGGTAGCCAGTACCCTGGAGCCTCTGGGAGGAAAGGTGCACTGATGCAGGTGCTCTGTGAATGCCTCATGACTGCTCACACCTCTCTCCCAGATGCTGGGTTGCCAGGTTGTGTGGTAGATGACAAAGGAGGGTTTATTTCACTGAAAAACATGTCCTTATCTTCTGCCTTGCGTGGATCACACATTATTTTCCTGCTGTAGACAGCAGTCCTTGACAAATGCCTGTGGTTTTGCTGTGTGTAGCATTGTGGACAACATCACATCTGTCTGAAACGTGAGCCAGTTTGTTGAATGGTCAGTGTTACATTGCCAGCAGTGTTTTCTGGGTGTAGAACACATGCTGAAGCCTGTTCAGTGCCTCAAAGTCAGAAATAGGTTCTAGCTGGGTTCCCAAAGCATTCTGGATGCTTTTCGTCACCACCGCTGAGATATTTTCCATCTTTTTGACTGGCATAAAAGTTCTAAGAATTTAATGGAAACACCTCATCTTTTGCGGTAGCTTTTACGTGGTGGGGCAGGAGGACAAGAGGTTTTTCATAATTTTTTTCTTTGTGTTTGTCCTAAGCTTAGCTGGAATTGGTTATGCTGCTTGGTGGAGCCCCCCTTGGTAAGCAGCAGCATTTGGTGAGGGTTGATGCCAGGAGTGACTGAGGTTCTCCTGGCTGTGAAAGAGGCACAGAGTAAAGATGAACTGAGACTTGAGAGAATGGCAGACACTGCTAATTAGAGCCTGTTAGGCCATTCACAAGTGAAACCATTTTCCCCCTTGTCTGGATATTTGAGATTCTGAGTCTGAGGAGGCTCTTCTTGGGAAGGTTGGGCCGTGCTGCTTCCCATGGATGTCAGGGGCAAGGACATTAGCACCTTGCAGGGCTGGGGCCCAAGGCTGCAGTAGGATATGACAAGTTGCAGGAGTTACACACAATTAGTTTAAGGGGAAAATCTATGATCTTCACAAAGATAATGTACTTAGCTGGTTCATAGGGGGCCTGCTGGTCTGCAGATGCCGAGTCATTTACTAATTGCCTCACTTGCATCATTGCATTAAATTTTAGATGTGATCTCTAGTCCTCTGCTATGCCACAGAGTAAAGGGAAATCATGTGCTGCCTCCCATCTGCTGGCATGCACTGACCTTTGGAACCCGGGCTCTGTGTGGGAGACAGCGCTGGGAGCCCAGGAGCATTGCATCCTCCAGCTCTGCGGGGCCCAGCCCAGCCTCCTGCCCGGGGAGCAGCCCTCCGTGTGTCCACAGGCTGGCCGTGTCCTGGACAATCATCACGGTTGTGCCAGGCTGACCTTCGCTGGAAATGCATCTCATGCTCTCTGTATTGTCATCTTTAAAAAGGGAAAGTTAAATTAGTGATGAAAGAGATTCTGGGGGCCTGGGGGTGTGTTTGCAGTACAATGGACAGTGAAGCAAAAGCTGCAAAAAAATTAAATGTTCATATCCTTTGAAGTCAGGCTAGGGTACTGTGATTCTGTTTTGATTCATGCCTGCTGGCAAAAATAAAGCAGGTTGTCAGTAAAGAAAGCCTTTCTTCAAATCTATTACAGCTAAAATAGTCAGCCCACTGGTTGGGTGGTGTATTGGTGCTGGCACCTCGTGCAGGATTAGTAATGCCTCAGAGCTGCCTGGAGTGAGGCGGCCCTGTGCTCCTGGAGCAGTGTGCCCTTGTTCTGCGAGGGCTGTAGGAACAGGGGCACAGCAGGAGCACTACTGGAGCCCCAGGGCTCCTGGCTGAGCTGGGGAGCGGCTGTTCGGCCCCATGGGCGTTTTACAATAGCACAAACCTTGGACCCTTTGTTAAGCAGCTTTTTCCTTTACACATCATAAAGTCACCCCAAGATAAGACTTAAAGAAGGAAGGACATGACAGGTTCATGTGTGTGAGACACAGCTGGTGTAGCTGGCCACCGCTTCTGGCCACTCCTTAATGAGCACAGGGGACACTGCCCACCACTTCTGGCCACTCCTCAATAAGCACAGGGGACACTGCCTACCATACTCCCTCTGCCCATCAGCTGCCGGAGGCAGAGCTGGTTGGCATACTGGGATCTGGCATGACACTGGGGGTGCTGTCCATCCCCGGTGGTGCAGTCCCTGGGGACAGGCACTCCGTGGTGTCAGGAAGTCTCCAAAATACCCGTTCCTGGCTCTCGGGACAGTGGGATGGCTCTGTAGCTCTCCAGGGCTGTGTGTCACTGCCTGTCTTGTCTGGGGATTAAAGATTTTGCTGCATGCTTTTTTGGACCCTCACTTCAGTGGTTAATGAGTTTAGCTACATTTTGTAGACTATTAACAGGAAAATTACAGTAACGTCTCCTTTAAAAATACCTGAGGAACACAAGTAGATAAGCCACAAAAGATGCCTGTGGGGCATCGAGTTTAGAGAACTAGATTTATGCAGATGTCCTGTCCAAGGACTGTCTGAGATGTGACTGCACTGACTGCCCTGCCAAATGCTTTGTTGTGAAGCACCAGATGTTTCACTGGCTTTATTTGAAGCTTCAGTCTTTACAGGCACATTTTCAGCATTTAAAGAAATCAATCACAAACACCCTGAGCTCGCAGTGGACTCATGTGAAATGACTTTCTCTAAGAGGAATAGTTGAGGACCTAAATGCGTAAACTTTGTGTGACTTGATCTGTCTGGCCCTACATTAGTGGGGTGTGAGCTGGATGGCCTCCAGAGGTTCCTTCTGACCTCAGTTATTCTGGCATTCCCTAAAATCACTCTGTATTTACTGGCAGAACCAGATATTTTTAAAGCAGGATGGGCACTATTTAATTTGCTTAAATTCATTTGTTCATTGTTTAAACTGGAGTTCCACACTTTATTGTTATACTTCTTAATGCAGTTTCCACTCTGAGCATTGCTACCAGCATGACAAGCTTTTCATCCCTGAGAACTTTCTGGGAAAGCTGCCTCAAGTCACACAGACCACTCTCTGCAACATTTGTTGCTTTTTAGGACCCTTATTGACGTTGTCCAATAACCTCTTCCTAGCAGAAGTTTATTTTTGTACCTCATATCAGAAGTCAGAGTGCACAAAGCCTCTCTGTGCTCTGTCACCCCAAAAGGAGGTTTCTGTAGCCTGGGGTGGAGGCCCCCGGGGAAGCACATGGGGCTGCTGCCTCGGTGGTTTGTGGTGAACAGTTCTCCCTCTGCTCTGGCTGCTTTCGTGGTGCTGAGCTGAGCTTCTCTCTAGTGCACAGACAGAATTTCCCTTCTCACCTTTCCTGGCTTACAGGCTCTATGTCTTCTGCAGAGATTTCAGTGTAAACATTCCCAACCGGAGCGCGTGGATGCAGTGATGTGACAGCCAAGTGGTTAATTATAAATGAAAGAAAAACCCCTTTAAGCCGTGCCAGTCCGTTCAAGTGATCCACATTTGTCTGATAGCCTGTGTGATCATGCTTCACTTAACTCTGTCACAGTGAATTTTCTGTGGTTTGCAATCTCCCCAACGTTCAACTCTTGTTCATTGTTTTTGACACTGAATTTGTTGTAAACCTTTGAAGTGGTCAGAAATGATAAGCTAAAAAAACCCCAAAACCTATTTTCTTTAGTCTTTCTTCTAGATCTTTGAGATCTTGAGTATAGTATTGAAGGAGATTTTCTTTGGAGTATGAAAAGGGTTTCCATGGGTCATCCAATCTGTAAATGACATGTAATTTTAACAGGCAATGATATTCTCTAATTAGATACCAGTGCTATAAAATAGTTTGAAAATCAGCAGATGTAGAGGGAATGGGTGCTATTTTTAGACTAGGACTCTAGATGAGAGAGTAAGATTTTAAATCAGATTTTGATTGATTTGTAGACCCATGGAAGAGTCCACAGACCAGGGAGCCTAGGACGGACCACCTAGAGGCAAATCTGTGGTGGCAGGTTCCCATATCCCTGTCTCTGGGGAGCAGACGTGGCTCTGAAATGCAGCCAGAACATTTATAGGACTAGCAGGGCACTTGGAGTGCAGGCCTGAATGAAATCCTGCTCGGTGTTGCTTGTGTTAGACTGTCCCTTGTGTGCCCTCTCACAGCTGTGTTCAGGCTCTGGTCTCTGGAGGTGCTGCTGTGCTGCAACAGCAGCAGGA
Organism: Falcunculus frontatus; assembly: GCA_013398115.1. Classification (NCBI taxonomy): domain Eukaryota; kingdom Metazoa; phylum Chordata; class Aves; order Passeriformes; genus Falcunculus; species Falcunculus frontatus. The sequence continues at coordinate 9,443 of VZRV01005027.1, forward strand.
GAGGCACGGGCTGCTGTTGGTGCTACAGCTTCGTAAATCACTCCTGCAGGGAGCGTTTCCATGCCTGTAATTTAACTCCAGAGGAAACTGCTGCTGAGAACCTGACAAGGAATAGAGCAATGTGGAGGTTTTACACTGAGGAGGGCTGAGTATTTACATCCTCTTTGCTGTATTTGGTTCTTTGTGGTGTAATGGTGGCATATGCTGCTCAGCCCTGAGCCCCTGGGCATCAGGGGTGCAGTGTCAATGGATTCTGCCATATCTGAGTGGGGAGGGGAGAGCTCCTGGCCCCGTGGCATCAAGCACAGCATGGGAGAGAGCTGAGCAGGAGCTCCTGCACCTCTGGTGCTCATGGGAGTGCAGCATCCAGCCTTTTTACCTACTGCAGGATAGTCCTTGCCTCCCTGGGAAGTTGCTGGGCTAACATGGGCTGCAGCTGTGTGATCCAGGGCTGCAAACCCTCCTCATCCTCAGTGATTCTGACTGTAGCTGCTGTTGGTCTTGACGTGTGTGAGCTTCCTCTCCAGGCAGAGATTTGTCACTATCATCGCCTTTAATAGCTTACTGGAAAAAATATAAAGATTAATTTTTTTAATATATTTTAATTTGTTAATCTTTTATTATGCTGGAGCTAGAACTCTCCGAGGATATAATTGGAGAAAATAGTAATTGCAGGGCTTGCTCATGCTAGTATCTTCTTCCCATAGGTACGATACGTTATGGCAGTGTGTCTAAGACATTATTTTAATTGGTCTGATGCAGCCCTTCCCAAGATGAATGATTTATCTTTATTTTATTACTTCATTTCTACTTCATTACTTCATTTTCTACCTGTCATAAAAGAGGAGACAAGGAGGCCAGTGTCTGTATGGAAGATGCAGAGGACCAATGCCTTTTGTAAATCATCCTGGTAGTGGTGAACATTTTTATGTCTGTGATCTGAGCTATGAAAGAAATTGCTTCTCAGCTTCTGATGAAATAGAACGTAGTGTGATAAAGAAGCAGGAAAGTCCATCCTGTAAATAATGGGGACAAAAGTTGTGCAACATCAGTGACTGTAACTTACGGGAATGTAGGAGAGAAAAAATAAAAATGGTCCCTTGTTCCTCCACTTTCTCACTTAGTGTAAACTCACACCCTAGGCAATAACAAATAATAAAAATAACAATGAAGCAAGAAATGCTGTACAACAAGCCATATCTTTAGTTCTTTCCCTCTCCCTGTCTTGCTAAGAAGAGATACAGGCAAAGCACTGCCTCTTCTTTCCGGTGTCACTAAAAGCATTTAAGATTCACTGCAGTTCATTGGCCTTGCTTTCTGCGTTGTAGAGCTTGAACAATTTGTGAGAGCAGTTATTACGTAGAATGAGGATTTTATTATTGGGCAGAGAAGGTCTTTGAAAGCAGAGCAGAAAGCAGTACGTGCTGTAGATCTCCTGCCTGTGTTGTTTGTCTTCCTGCTCTACACAGACCAACAGTCTGCCTCCTTTCTCCTGCCATTCGAAGTCACATCTAGCATCCTCAAGGACTAGTTTTTGTCCTGTTAGCTGTATAGACTCTGAAAGGAACAAGAATTAGTTGGACCCTCCTCTGACTGGTGCCAGCAGTGCTGGTAATGTTCCAGTTGGAAAGGCTCCTGGACGAGCGAGGTCAGTCTTTCGTTCTTGTGTTCTTTCTTTCAATTTTTTTCTGCTGTTGTTTTCTTCCTTTGGACAAAGCTGTCAAAATTCATGATGTTCTGATTCCCTACAAGTTTGCTGTACAAGTTTAGTTTGCAAATTGAAACATGAATTCAGTCCCCACCGTTCTATCGTCCCATTTGTGTACAAGCATCTGTGAAAGGGCCTTGACTTACACTGCAGGAAGTTAATTTTCTCTGTGAGTTCACAACTGTGTGTCGGGAGTGACCTTCTGTGCTGCTGTCCATCTTATTCATTGTGGTAGGACTGTGATCATTCTGTGGTCAGCCAAAGACAGATCTTGGTAGTAGTAATACTTGAGATTTATTATATTTCATGTGGCAAATGACATCCAGAACAGACCCAGGGTGATGGCTGAGGACTGGCAGAGAGGGTTCACACCTACACGGTGAAGAGGAGGAGGAAGAGGATTCTTTTTTTATGATTCTGTGAGCTGCCAAGCAGTCCCATTTTGGGGAGTTGAAAAGTGGCTTAGTTTCAACTCAGATGTCACAGGTGAAACCTCAGACAGAAGAGCTAAAGTGGGACTTCACAGAAGGGAAAATCTTTTGTTGGTGAGTGCAAAGGGGTTAAATAATGCATAGAAATCTTAGGGCCTGATCCCTCTATCTGGCATGTGGGGGAGGAGCAGCTTGTGCCCAGCTGTAGGCAATGAAGCTGGACAAGCAGAAAGACTTGGTTTGCACAATCCTGCAGCTGTTTCCTTCCTCTGCCGGTTTTACAGACTGGCGGCTGCTCCCCAGCTGTGGCTCCACATCTGCCTCCCACTGTTGGCCCTTGGCACTTGCCATGACTGGGCTCCTCTCCATAAGGTGTGCCCTGAGGCTGCAGCTCCCTCTCGGTGCACCTGCCATGAATTCAGCCTTTGGAATTGTTCAGCCAAACACCTGGCTCACTTTCTGGTGGGTGCCACTGCTCTGTGCATGGGTCTTTCTGCACGGGCTGTTTTGCCACAGGTTTTGCCTTGTGTCAGCCTCTTTTCTTCCAGTGAGGTGGCTCAGCAAGCCCCAGACTCTGTGCACTTACTTGAAATCCCTGTGCTGCTGGGAGCCAGGGAGGCGCAGGTGTTGGGGCTTCGTGTGTGTCACTCACGTGGCCAGGCTGAGGCAGGGCAGCTCCTGGTCCCGAGCAGCTGGGACATTTCAGGGTTATCCCCCCTTGTCAGGGAGGGTGTTTCATAGGTATGTGCACGTAGTGTGATGCTTTAAAATTGCCTACACACAGAAGGTGGGGTTTTGCCCTGGTTCTGTGGCCTCCTGTAGACCGTATGACATTTCAGTGGCTCTTCAAGAACTTGAAATGTTGCATATTTTTGTAAAAATATGATCCTCTGATTGTTGCTGTTCTCATGGGAGCAGGATCATAACAGCATTCCAGAAGCTCTCATTATATTTTTACAGACATTTTCTATCTCCTGCTCAAGTTGAAATTGTGCCGTTTCTTTTTCCTGAGAGCACTTTTGGCACTGTTTACTGAAGGTGAACTTGCAAATCAGTAACGTCTTGGAAAAAATTTGCCATTTACTGTGTAGCAAATGCCTTGTTCAAAAGCGTCTTAAGGTTTAACGTGGGGATGACATTGCATGACTTAAAGGCCTTAGCTAGCTGACCTTTAGCATCCCTCTAAAAATAGATCCCTTTCAATGCTGGCTCTCTTTCAGTGGCAGGTGGGGTTGTGCAACGGGTCTTCATTACCTCTGGCACTTTCTCAGTGAAGCATGTGAAAACTAGGCAGGTTTTCACTGTCTGTTCTGTGGTAATGGCCTGCATGTCTCAGTGGAACGGCTTCTGTTACCTTATACTTCTAAATGTCTTTAAATAAAAGAAGTATTGAATACAAAGATCAGTGCCTGTGCAGTTTAAAGATGCACACACTTTTTAAATGCCAGTTGATCTAAGTTTGAACTTTGTGGTTTGGTTCAGCTTAATATTAATAAGAGCAGTTCAGAACTAATATTTATAACCATCAGTGCTTATGGAATGTTATGACAGGATTGAGAGCCCTCAGGTTGGCACAGATTATTTAATTAACTGACTGAAGTATGAGTTCACTTTGATGGAACTTTAACCGGGGTTTCTCTGTTCTTTAAGTTTTACCTAATGGCTCTTAAAAGAAACCGATAAATGTGTGAGACTTGAGTTTGTATCTAGTGATAAAAATATATCTTGTTCTTTTTATGGCCATCTTTGGGGGGGAGGAAAAAAAATCCAACAGAACAGCAGGAGTGATATACTTGGAAAAGAAAATACATCTTCTGCTTTTAACTGTTTTGTGAACAGTGTATTAACAATGATGAGGTAGTTTAGGAGTGGGAGCTGTGACTGATGTTTCAACGTAAGTGGAAAAATCATTCCAAACAATGTAATCCCTTTTAATTCTTATTGAAAATTACATCTTCCTCTTGTGCCTTCCTCTTGTCAGATTTCAAGGCTAGAACAGCTTTAGGACTTTTGAGGGTTGGTCTGGATGATCTTTAAAGGTCCCTTCCAACCCAAATGATTCTATGGTTTTACGACTGTCCCATTTTTAACTTAATGCATATCTTACAATACTTTCAGATATTGCAATAAATGCATTTGCATTAAAGATTTATTGTGAGTCTCAGCACTGTAACTGCTGTGGCAGGCACATACCGTATTTATACTTTGTATTATTCCAATTACTGCATGTAGTGTAAAAAAAGAAGTCTAGAAAAAGCAATAAAAAATGAAAACAAAATTATATTTTTAGGAAAACATACTTCAGTCTCACAGCAAGATTGTCCGTGTTTATCAGTCTTCTTGGGGAATTTTGGAAAGTGCTGTTCAGTGCAATTTAGAGTCCGTAGCTGCTGTTCACATTCGGTCTCAGCAGCTGGAGTTACTGTAATTGCAATTTCCATACTGTGTCTCTTCAGAATCAGTTAATAGTGTTTTGTTTCATAGTGGAATATGAATAATGTTGTGCTTCTGAATGGTGCATGCAGGAGTGGGCAGGTCTAGCACGGGCTGTGTAAGGCTGAGGCATCCCACGAGTTTTGATGCTCGGAGCTTCTGTTGGTTTCTCAGTGTGAGTCTTGTGTGTGGTGAAACAGAGCTGGGCTGCAGAACTGCCCTGGAGCCCTGTTAGACCGGAGCAGCCCAGCTGATCCAGCCTCTCCTCTGCAGCGTTTGGGCCATGCTGAATGTTGTGGCCCCTGGACATTGTGGACATGATTATCTGTTTGGGAATTCTGGTTTTTATCTCAAGTATCTGCCATGTAGCTTCATTTATTATTTTATTTGTTATGTCTTACCACTGCATTGCTCTTCAAGCTGCGGTGAAAAACTTCTCTTCCTTTAGAGATGTGTCATTGCCATTTAGGTTTTCTGGGTTTTATTTGCACAGGGGAGATCGATGAAAGTCACTGGCAATGCCATTTCAATCACCAATTCAGAAATTACAGTACAGGTACACCCTGTGCCTTCGTCACAGCATAGGTCAGAGAGGAGAATTTTGCCATTGTATCTTTCACTCTTTAATTATGATAGCACACGTTTAATGTAATTTTTTTTACCCTTAATTGTTGCATTTGGCCCAATTCAGTTGCTTTTTGTGCAGGCTTATTGATTAGGTTAGACTACTGCCTGCCTAACTGCAGGAACGGTCTAATTATATGTAAAAGAGCAAATTCATGAGAAAGTAATAATAACCCTTCTGCTAATGATACTCTGTGATGATTTCTGTATTCTCTTTGTAGTACATGGATTTCTGAGCAGGACCCTGAAACACCCTTCCTGCAGAAGCAATGGAATCAAACTTTTTTCTTGAATATGATACAATGACACATGAAAATGAGATGAGGAAAAAACAAGCAAAATCAAAGTGATAAATCACAATGAAAAACAACTCCCAGTGGAAAACCTCTGAGTGTTATGACAGAAAATTACCCCTTCTTATAATATTTCTTTTCAAGCTATTCTTTCAGTCCCATTTTAGAACTATTTCAACTTTGCTATTGATACTTTTTTGAATGTGGTTATTCTCTGTATAGTAATAAATTTCTGGTATGTTATAAATAAACCTAAAATAATTAAGGTGGAAAGATGTATCGCAGTCAGGTGGTGACCTTCATGAATGACCAGCATCTAATGCCGTCTGCTTTTTGTAATGTGCAAATCAGCGAGGCAAAGAAAGAAGCAGATGTCGCTAGAATGACTGTGATAACAAATTCATGCAATTATGCCATGCTGTGTTCACATTTTGCTTCTTCCAGAATCAGGTCAATTTTGCATAAAAGTTTTTATTTTGCCAAAACTTGTTGTGCATCTTTTAGCTGTTTTGGTTTTTTTTTTTTGGAAATACCACTTTAAGACCTGAAACCAAATTAGACATGCGAATAGAGAAACATTTTAAAAGAACTTTTTTAATTAGCCGAAAGAAACTTTGCAGCATGTTGGTTAGCCTGAAGTACTCTCCATTCAGAATGCTTTTTGTTTTATAAAATTGGCTGATGGTTTGACATCTTTCAAATAAACAGACGCCCATACTTAAGTATTTCCCTGAAGCTGAAACAGAGCCAAGGGCTGCACCACATAGCAGAGCTGTACTTCTCCTTGCCAGGCATCTCCTATCCATCCCTATGGAGTGTGAAGTTTTAATTGTACACGTTTTCCGTCGAGCTGCAGTTCTGGGTTTGTTATGTCCTCCAGGTAATGTAACAGGGAACAATCTGTGCACTGCACAAAGCCTTGGACACGCTCGTTATCCCCTGTCCCCGCACAGAGCTGCACTCAGCTTGGATGATTTAGCAAGTTCAAGCTGGTAGGCTTTTATGCGGTTGGTGCTTCAGGTTTATGATGAAAAACTGTGCTTTTTGGATGATTTCTTCCCACTGTAAAGAGAGCATTAAAAGAGAATTTCAAAACTTGCATAAGTAGCAAGTGACAGTTACTTCCATGTGTGCTTGTGCCTCCTCTCAGCCAGGCTTTGTTAGGCAAGAAGCAGTGGAAGGATCCAGAAAGAGCTTTTCTGAAATACTGCTGGTTTTCTTGGCTGATCTCAGTTTACCGACACTCCTCTCTATGACTGAATGATTGCTTTCTTACTTCCAAGTCTTAAAATAACCTCTCCTATTGCTAGAAGAGGTTTCATAAAAAGAAATAATATATAGCATTTATTAGCTCGAGATGTGGATAGCTGCTGGCTAGTAAAACTGCTTTGTCAGGAAGAATATCAGTGTGGAGCAGAATCAATCACCAGGAAAAACCTGAACATTGCCAGTGGGTGCTGAGGAAGGTTCCTGGCGTGCCCTGAGGAGGAGCGATGCTGCGCTGCCCGCGTGGCTCAGCCCGGGGTGCTGCTGGTGGCTCCGGGGAACGATGGCAGCGCTCAGGACACGGGACTGTCACCCACAGCCATGTCAGTGAGCATGTGTGCCCCGGGGAGCTGTGTCAGCCACAGGTTTTCTACCAAAAATGATTTCCCCCTTGCTCCTCTTGACTCGGCTTAGTGGGAATGGCACCTTGAGAGGAAAGGTTTGTGGCTGTTTTCGTGGCCCACTCAAGGGAAAGGCTTCTGGGCTCACACTGCTGAGGGATGCTGGTGATGCTTGGTTTTGTTCTGTGGACATTTGATGAACTGGGCATTAGTTTGACATTCAGTAAGCTGTTTTCCTCCCAAAATAGCCCTGTCCTGAGAAGGGCTGGTGCAGGACGGCGCCCGGCTCTGAGTTCAGACAGATCAGTCTGCTGTTACCTTGTGCTCACTCTTGCTCTTAGGTTTATGCATAGTCCTTCATGCAGAAATCCAGGGTAGCTTGAAAGCCAGTTCCATTACACATGCAATTCCTGATAGTATCATTTTAAAACTCTTCACTCAAACAAATAACCTTTATTCCTGGGTTTAGCACTCCTGGTTGTTCTGATGTTTAAGTGGCAGAGTGTTTCTAAGCTGGGGAGAAAACTGACTCGACTCTTTCAGCGTTGTGATTTCAGGTGGTGGTGTTTAGAGATGGGTGAGGCTCCACAGGTGCGTGGGAGCTCCGGGGTGAGGCTTGCAGAGCCAGCACAGGGAACATGCCGTGGGCAGTGGAGTTGGGACGAGCACTCTTGCCATGCTCTGCCCTGCTCAGCTGGAGGACTGACCGTGGGCAGCACCAGTGGGCACAGCATCATCCTGCTGCTGCCGTGGCTGTGCACAGAGCTTGCTTGGATGGCTTTGGTCCTGGCATCACATGTGATCCCATGACAGACAAGCAGTGAAGGGGAAGCTAAGGAAAAAAACTGGTATGTGAGTAGATAGCTTAAAATGTGGAAGTCATTTTCTATTACATACTTCACTTTGTTCCTTTTTTGTCAGTGTTGAGCATTTCTACCCAGCCACTCTTGCCTCATTCATCTGCTTTTTTCTAATATGTATACAATAGATTTTATTTCCATAAATGTTTTGATGAGAGTTTACCACCTAGGTAGATGAGGGATTTTCAGGATGGATATATTTGCCTACATAGCCTGCAGTAGAATGGAATTGTTAGAAGACAGAAGGATGTGAGAAGTGCAGAAGGACAGCTGAAATATCAATAAATCTTGATTACACCTTGCCCTCTTCTTCAGCAGAGGCTTAACTCAGTTATTTTTTAAAAAAGGTGTCAGTGTACATCGCTATTTAGGAATGTGTTTATGGAATGGAAGAGGGTGGGAATTGTGAAGTATGTCCTGACTTCCTGCCTCTGAAACACAAATCTGGTATTGATCATAGCCCCAGTGCATATCTTTTGTTACAGTTTATGTTTAGAGGACTAGATAAAAAAATAGATGCACTGTATATATGTGTGTGTGTATATTTGCAGGACTTAAAAATGTACTCTAAAAATGTGCACTGTTAGCACAGTGTTTGAATTAAGGATATAAAGTGCTTTGTTGTAGTTTTTTCAACGTAACGTCTTTCATCATTATGCATTCCATAGATGATCAAGGCAAAGGAATGACTGCCATGAGTGGGCAGTCCTGCATAATAATGCAAGATGTCAAAGAAACAGAATATAGATAGACATGGGTAAGACAGTGTTTTTCACTGAACTGACATGGAGAATTTACAGAACATCTCAGGGTCACAGAGCATTGCGAATAATGAAATACCTGTCTGTGCATGGGAGTGATGATCTACATGGGAGAGCAGATGGGTGAAGGAAACATTCCCACTGCAGGGCTGCCGGTGTTTTAACTTCAGAGGTTTTCTCCTAGCCTCTGATGAACAGCTTATAGCAAAAACATTCAGGCCTGCAGAGAGAAAAGCTGAAGAACCAGAGACAATTTTTACTTCAGGTTTTTTTTTGCTGTTCCTATTTAAAGGTCTTCCATAACTGAGAGCAAGGGTAACAACCCAGGTCAGACAAACTTAAATTAAGCTACTCTTTGATTTTTCTGAAGAAATCCTTTCACGATGTCTCAGTGGCACAGTAGGTAGTCTTGAACTCTTCAGTGTTTGAACTGTGGCAAGGCAGGGAAAGAGGAGGAAACGTTTTAGATGGAAGAATTTTATAACATTTCAGGAGAGGCTTTTTCGAGAACATTTGTCATTGGTCTGTTCTTTCTGGTTTAGGGATAGTCTTCTTGGCAGAGCTGAGCAGAGGAGAGCAGGACCTGTGCCAGTCGTGGCTCAGTGCAATGGTGACCCCTCCTGATGGTTCCCCTGAGCAGCCTCGCTCACGTTCCAGGGCAGTGCCACTGCTCAGGACCAGTTCTGACTCCTACAGATGCTGTGCTGAGTTTTTCTGTGGCAGGAGCTGCTTTGGTGGTCAACAGGTGTAAGTCTGTAACTCATAGCAAGATGTCAGGCCTTTGGATGTTGGATGTTTGGATTAAAGAAGTACTGATTATTTCAATTGTCCCATAGATCCTGCTTTTCTTTTGATTAGATGCTATGTGAACATGCCATAAAACTGAGAAGCTTGTGTGAACAGGGGAGACATTTACATGAGCAAGCCTTTTAAGTCGAGGTGGGAGGCACCCAAATGTGGTGTCCAGGGAGCCTCGGGATAAAAGTGACTGTGTTGTGTGAGCGTTTCCGGCAGGAGAGGAGCATCAAAGAGCTGTGGTGTCCACAATAATTCTTCTTAAAACCTGGCCCAGAAGAGGCTCTTTTGCTCCAGTAGACCACTCTGGGGATATATGTGCCCACAGATGACGCTTTGGAATGCTTTATAAGCACGCATCTTGGCCTGTCAGCTTTGTTAAGGTGGTACAAACAACGTAGCTGTGTGCTGGTGGCGCAGATGTGGTACCCTGCAGTGTGATCTCCATCTCCTGGCTCAGCTGGCCACGTGTGTGTGGTGAAGAGCAAAGGAGAGAGGGCACGGTGCTGCTGCTTCCTCCTGCCAGTGGGGGCAAGTGGGAATATTCACACTCATTGTCTGTGACTGCCTGGAAGCTGATGTTGAGGACTGTGGCTGGGTGTGGCTGGTGCATTTCCATCACTGCTTTTGTCAGGGCATTTTGGAACTAGGTGCAAGGAAAAAAAAAATTGCGTATTACAACACACTGACATGAAAATATATCATCCAGTGAACAGCTGAATTTCCTAAATTGACTTTTAAATGATGAGACACAAATGTATGTGTGGAGCTCAGCAGGGCATTTCCTGTTGATGGTGGGAACAGCAAGCCAATCCCCAGCTGCAGATCTTGTGGAAAATAGGTTTGCAAAGGATTCACAGAGGCAGGAAAAGTTCTGCTGGGTTGGCTGAGGAAGAGGTAAAACCTGAATCCACTGCTTGCAGAGCTTTAGTGGGAGGGGTTCCTCTAGCAGTGCAAGCTGGTGGTGGAGCTTCCAGCGCTCCTGTGGGAGGCAATCGTGACAAATATTTCCTATTAGGAAAGTGGAAGTAACGACATATGTCATGTGTGTACTTTTTGTTTGAGATGTGCATGACTGTAAAGAAACAGATGGCTCCTTTAATTCTGATCATGACATGTGGCTTCTCCGATTATGAGTCTATTATTCCTATACAGATATTTTTTATAAATTCTTTCTGAAGGGGGAAGGAAGTGAAATTGCCTTGCATCAACTCATTAAAAATTACCAGGAACAGTAATGGTTATTAGGAAGGCTGTGTCCAGTGAACTACAAATATGTTGCCTAGAGCAGCCTGAAAAAAACCCCAACAAAACAAGCCACAAATAAAATGTAAATGCTAATTCCCAGAAGGATGTTTGTATCCTTGTGTTCACACAGGGAGCTGAGGCAGCCTGGGCAGTTCTCCATCACACCCTGCTGAGGTTCCTCTCCCATCTGCACAGGCTGAGCTCACAGGCAGCATTGTGGGGTGCAGCCCTGCACCCTGGAACACCTCCTGCTGCTGCCCAGACATTTGCAGGACACAAAAGCATGAGAATTTGGCCTGCCTGACTTAAATGTATTTGCATTTCTTGGGTATTCCTGCTCCAGATTTTTCCAGTTGCTGCTTGAATGCATTCCTGAGCGTTTATTTTTGTTAAAGCAAGATGGACACGTGATTTGGATGGCAAGTTGTATAATGTTTTCTTTCCATGGATCCAGTCAGCCCAGCAGTGATTGAATGGGGAGAAGGTGGAAGTCCATAGGTCAAGGTAGGAATGTGGTGCCTTTTCTTATCCTCCTCCTACACCAGGGATCTAAACCCCCCGAGAGAAGGGTGACTTGGCTGTCGTGACAGGATTTTTGCTTTGTGCTCCCTGCTACTGTTTTCCTTTGGCCCATGCCCACAGGGCTCTGCCAGCTTCTCTGTCTCACTCCCAGTTATTTCCTCATTTCCTCGCTAGCACTGCTCCTTGCCCTGGGATTCCCTCAGCCCTTTCCTTTGCACCCCGTAATGGTGTGCTGTAAATCCTTTAGCACATCTATTGCTTCAAAACAGTAATTTGATAGAGATCATTAAAGCCCTGGTAATTATAGGCCTTTATTTCACTTTTTAAACATATAAATTGGTTTCTTCTTTTTCTTTTAGTACTTCTCAGTTGAAGAGAATCCTAGATTCACACAAAATGTGTTTCCTTCTGATCTAATGAATGTGACACTATAATCAACCTCTTAGGAGTCTAATGGGACTCCATCCGTAACGTGTGATTCAGAGCAGTGCTAATTCCTTCAGTCTCACTGAGGAGCGAGGCAGATTGGAGCACATTCCTGCAGCTAGATGTGTAGTATTGCCATGTTTTAAGTGCCTTTTGGACAAAATGAAGATGTACCCACTTCACAGTGACAATATTTAAATAGAACCTGGCTTTTCGTGTGCAGGCTTGGTGACCTTGTGATGAATTTGAAGGCATGGTTGTACTGCATGTGGTCTGCTGATGTTTTGAACACTGTGTTCCATTTTTCCAAGAGTCTCCTTCACCCTCAGGGATGACAACGTAGTCAGGGAAAATTCCTCCTAATGTCAGAAATTGAATGCTTCTCTGTAGAGTAGTTTGGAGACTGATTGGCTTGATCGTAACCTATTTTTATGAAAACATCTTAACTGCTATCAGTTCTTCACCATGATGAATTTTAGCTTTGTACTTTATTATGTTGATACTTTCTGAATGCTCTGGCAAGTGCTGATGGTATTGAAATGAAGGGTGTTAAAAATGGAGAGAGGAAGGTGGGAAGAGGAGTTCCATTGTTCCTTTTGAGAAGTGAACATCATCCACATTTGAGTTTTGAAGGGAGAGTTTAGTGTTCGGTGGCGTGGGGCAGAGAAGGAACATGCAGGGGGGAGCTAAAATGTTTGAGAGCTGCTATTACAGGTTTATTCCCTCTTCCTTGAAGTTAAAATAAGACAGATATGAGAGAGAAAAAAATAGCAGTGATGGAAAATGCACATTCCTTCCATCAGGCTGACTCCTGCAGAAGTGCTCCTGGAGAACCAAGGGCAGAGCGAACAGACCACATCTATCCCCTCAGTGCGTGGTTGAATCTGTGCTGTGGGGCTCCTTGGACACTCCTACAGGTAACTCATTGATCAAATTCCAAGCCTGGAGCACTAAAATACCCCTGACTCCTATTCTGCTTGCTCATTTCCAAATTTCTGCAGAGTCTGGAGGAGTTTCTTCATTTGTTTCACTGAAATAAGGCTGCAGGTTTACTAAAATACTGTATAATAGTGTGTCTTCACTGTCCTCCTCTTGATTTCTATTCATTTCCATGTTTTAACACCTAAAATATCTCTGTATACAGAAGGAAAACAGGAAATATTAACTAACTTAAATTATATGGATTTTCTTGGCCAGAGAGGAAGTGGAAGGAAAATGAAACCAAGATGTAGTCACAATTCTAATTGACATAGACAGGAATATCTTTAAAAACTAAAACTGAAATTTGGCAGCAAATAAGAGCAAATTACTTTTAAAAAAAAAAATCAAAATCTAATCACTTTGATAACAGAACATTTATTGAATGGAAGGTGGACTTAGAAAAGAACCTAGGCAGCATTGTTTCAGAGCCTGCATCTGGTGCAGGTCTACAGCAAGCACTTGACAGTCTCCCAGACAACACAGCTTAATTGTGAGGAGTAATTTTGAGAGTATTGTGCTTGTGAAGCTTTGGGGCCTTTTCTCCTTCTGATCTGTCTGCTGAGCTCAAGGGTAGAAAGCTCTCAAAAGGGGCTGAGGATTTTTCTGGCTGAGAATTTCCTGCTGTCACCACCACTTTCGTTCCTTCTGATGTTCACCCAGAGATTCCAGAGCTTTACAAAAACTTGTTTGGAGTGTGATGATGATAAAGGGGATGTGAGCCACCCAGGACCCCTGTGCAGGTGACTCGGTGGAAATGTGTAAATTCTCTCTGGAACCCCACTGCATCACTTTATTCACTTGTAATATGGTAGTTACCAAGGAATAGATTAAGTATTCACATCATGGTAGCAAAATAAGAAAGAGATATTAATTATTTACCAGGTTTCTCAGGAGGCCTCCTAAAAAAGAATCGAGGAAGAACTTTGTAACTGTTTTCAGAAAGAAACTTACTGGATGAAATTCTCCTTACTTCTCTCTGAGCAGTCCCTTTGAAACTCAGTTACTTTCCATGAATACATGGAAGGCTCTCTCTTGGGGGGTGAAGGAAAGCAGAGATGAGCCTGAGCCACAGCCTTTCTACAGAAGAGCGGGGCCAGCCCCCGGGGAGGACAGAGGATGTGGTGTCACTTCTAGCTGAAGTGACTTGTCGTAGTTCAAATGAGAGACACTGAGGGTAGGAAAACTCTGGTTCTGGTCCCAGAATCCTCCATGCACATACCAGGTGCTTCTCTCAGCACTGGTGGCTCAGGTATATGAGATATAGTGGCTTGAAATGCAAATAAATAAATAAATTCAGTTTATCAAACTTTTCCATCTAATGTGAGCTCAGAGATAATTTAGAGGCAGGTGTGTAACGAGGGCAGCAGCCTGCTGTGAGCCTGCAATGCTGCCAGTGCAGTTACCACGTTATTAAATGTTGAGTGTGAGCCTGAATTTCAAGAAACAGGTTTTTCTTCAGGAAACAGCAAACATGCACATAGAATATTTTGTTGTTGTTGTTCTTAGGCAGTTGATTTTACTGTGTACCAGAGGGTCAAAAGTCTGCTGCATGTCTGTCTCCCTTTTATTAGGTGAATAACAGTCTTTTTTAAAGTGTGCTAAGTGCATGGAAGGTGCTTTGTGTTAAGCTATTTAATTTCTCCCATGGAGGACTCAGAATTAGATTCACTCAAGGATTTTGTGCTTTACGTCCAGCTACTGAAATCAGTTGGTGTAGTTCAAGGGCCAGGCTTAATTGTCCTAAGCTTGATGACTGGTATACTTGTAAATGCCCCTGCTTAAAAGCTAAATGCTGCCTCAAATGTCTTTGTACCTTCCTTTTAGTGTCCTTTCTTTATTAAGCACAGAAAGATTTTTATGGTTTTTTCCCTAACCGTGGGCAGGAGCTCTCTGCAGCTGGTTTGTACACCAAGGTCACAGGTTGGTTCTTGCTATTTCAGCTATGGCACACTCATCATTTGTCCTTCCTGTATTTCCTTTCCTGGATGGTTGAACCATCCTTTCCAACAAATATAGGAGGGAGTTTATCAGTTTTATCTGTAAACTTATGTCCTTCATGACTATCATCATGGTACTGTCTGTATTGAAGAATTTCCCTTCATGTAGTTAAATAATAGTTTTCTAGATGAAAAAGGAGACTCAAAATGTTATAATAGGCTTGCATTTGAATGGATTTTAAAGCCTGAGCAAATCGAGGTTTTTCATTTTGCTGTTTCCCTGAAGATTTCCTAAGACAGAAGAGGCATTTGGCACAGCAGGTCATCTCTGATGATGTCTGGAAACAAGGCTGCAGTCACAGGGATATAGATGGTGGCTGCTCTGATGAGTGCAGGTTACATCAAATTGCTTTAATGAGCCAGTGCAGTTGTGTTAGGCTTATTGCATATCTGAATTAATGGCTTGGAAGGAAGTTTGTTAGCCTGCTTTGCTAGAAACCAAATCAAACAACAGCCTGGCATATTCTACAATGACATGGAATAGCAGAATTGGAATTTTAATTTACCTCAGACTGTGTGTGATCCTTTCTATTAATAAAACAACCACGTACCAGCAGACAGGTGTTAAAATAACAATCCCCCTGGTGAGGGTGCTGGCTCTGCACATGCAGCCACGGGTGGCCCTTCCACATCAACAGAGACTTTGTTTTAATTGCAATGGCAGTGAGCTGAGCTCCTGGATGAACCCAGCCCTGCCCGTGGTCATGTCAGGCATCCTGTCCCTCCTCTCTGTGTCAGGAGCCGTGCTCACGGTACCTGCCGGGCTGGAACCAGCCTGTCCTCGAGGAAAAAAGCCATGCTTTGTATTGCACACATGGCAAATCACCAAAGCAGGAGCTTTAGTGCAGTCACTCTTTATCTTGGCATGGTGCAAGGTTGGGACAGTTGCCTTCCATCACAGCAGCCTTCTTTTAGTTGGTTAAGTGTTGGTTGGCACAAGGCTCATCTTTTGCGCAGTTGAGGCAAAACCTGTGACCATTCAGCTTTGGAAGCTTTCAATATATGTGTATATATATATACTTTTTTTTTTTAATGTTTAGTATGGTGTGCTTTGTTGTGTTTTGCTTAGTTGTGAACTGTCCTTTCTTGACGGTTTCATTTCTGGCTTACGTGGGGTAATTTCCTCTTGAAGACGTGTAATGGCAGAGGTGTTCACTGGCTGCTGTTAAAGATACTGTGTGACACTAGAAACAGAATATAATACTTACAGTGGGGAAATCAGAAAAGGTGGAAAATTACAAAATCCAGTAGGGAAATAGGAGAAACTATGAAAAATGACAAAATGCAGTGGTAGTTCTGAGAATGCAGGGCAGGCTGAATGAATTGCGGGGTTGACTGGAGGGAGCCTGATAACCCCCTTTGGGCAGCTGAATGGAGATCCTGAGGATGACAGCAAAGGGCATTTTTGTTAATAACACTGACCCCTGGGTGCTAGAATTGTTTAACAGCCTTAAGTTACTGGGAAAGCTGAGCCATTCTCTGACTGTACAGTGAGATGTAAAGAATAGAAGCAAGGCTGATGTGTTCAGCCTTGTTAAAAACATCAATTAAAAAAAATTAGACTTTTCAGCTGTTAAGAAAAGCTTTGCTACTCCTGAATCACATGTGATTTTGAAGGGCATGTTGAGCTCCTAATTTGATGTGAGATCATAATGAAAATCAGTGACTCAAAACTGAGAGGGCTAGGAGAAAATCATCACTTAATGTTTAAAAAAAAAAAAAGGCTCCTCAAATAAGTTTAGTGGAAAAAGCAAGGCAGTGCTACAGCAGATGAGCTTGCAGTGCCCAGATCCAAGGAAAGCAGAAATCCAATCTGCAGCAGCAGAGTACCAGCAGGGACACTTCATACTGAGCCACAGATTCACTTACACAAAACCTGTAGAACCCAGACGAATAAAGATGCAGTTTCACATGGTGGTGGCTGGGTCACTGGTACCACAGTCTGAGAGAGCTGAGGTTATGGTGAAGCTGTGAAGAGAAACCTCCAGGGCAAGGCACAGGCAAAGCAGCTGGTGGGAAGATTGTTCCTTTGGGGAGGGCAGGAGAGGTGCTGCCTGTCTGCTCTGGAAAATCATTGTGAAGTTGTTTTGTGAAAAAGGATGTCAGGTTTGTATTTGCGGACGTCACGCAGAGGGATGTGTTGAAAAGATTTAACAGATGAGAAGGTACTTTGCAAGAGAATCAAAGCTAAAAGATACAGGTAAAAATGGAGAGGGCAAGTCTGTGTTTCTACCAAATACACAAAGGAAGTAAACTTTGCAAGAATGAGATATGATCAAAGAGTTCATTGTCAAAGGACAAGATGCAGGAGAAGAATAATGTGACCAAGAGACCAAACCAACCTGCAATTTTGTATGTGAAAATGAATCATGGAGCTTTCATAATTTAGGTCCAAATTAGCAAAGATGAATTTGTGTATACTAGAAAAATTACCTGTCAGTTGTTGCCTATGATTGCAATTATTGAACAGCTTTGGAAAATACAACCACAAAGTCTGTAATCTTACGTGTAAATCAATGTTTGCTAGACATGATATATTGACTGAGAATGACAGATTATGAATCACAATTTGATTGCTTGGAACTCAGACTTTTCTGCAAAAAGATACAATTTAAACTGTAACTTTGAGCCTGCAGTTTAATGGTCTTATGGAAAGAAATGCTGTAGAAACTGGAAAATCAGATTGAGATTTCCATCTACTGACTGTCAGGGCAGCACATTGATACAGGGACTTACTGTTTGCTGAAATTACATCTTCCACTTCTCCTGGCAGAGAAGGAGAGGAAATGTGAGAAATTGGGCATGTTTTGAAACAGTGCATGTGAAGGTGACAGAGCAGATGACACAGCACCAAGAGCGAGGCACCAGAGAGATGTTCAAGGCCAATGCAGAGACTGAGGTATGTGTGGATATATCCAGCCCCATCCACACACAGGGTTTTAACTGAAAGTATACTTGTCTGTTTGGGTATAAATGTGGGGATAAATGTGGCAGCTCGAGAGTGCTCAAGTGTTAGCAGATGTTTTCCCCCAGGACACCATGTGATATTGTGGCTGCCTATGAAGGAGTCTCTTGTAGGGTCAGCAAGAACAGTTGTTCACTGTGACATAAGTTTTAATAACAGCCTCTTCATGTCTTGACAGGCTCTTCACATCTGCCCTTACATGAGCTGTCCTGTTTGAGAACAGGTAGGAGAGAGGGGAGAAGCAGCAGTCCTGGAGTGGCAGCAAGCTGCCGTGGTGAAACAAACAGATATTCCCACAGGTCCAAAGGACACAAGGTGGTTTGAACTCTAGGAGCACAGGCCAGGCCTGTTACAGCAGATGGAAAGATTTCTGATGGGTTTGCTGGGAGCTGATGTAGATGCACAGCTATTAAAAAAACATTTCCCCTTTTGTTCTCACTTCCTCTGTCTCTTACTCTGCTCCAGGACACACCAGGTTTGCAACTAAGCAAATGCTTTGTGACTAGAGCCTGCTTTCTTGGAAAGACTTAAGTTAAAAAAGAAAACCAGAAAGAAGGAGAATCTTGGGCTGGAGACTGCTTTTCTGTAGAAAAGCTTTACTTGAATGTTTTCATTCTTGTGTCAAGTGCTTTCTCCCACTTATGTCCTTTCTGGCAACTCCTGTGTCAGATGCAGAGAACCAGAATGAAAGGAGAAAAAACAAACAAAATGATAAATAGATGTCAGGAGTGCCAAGGACGGCAGTCAAAGTTTGCAAGTTTTAATTTCAGTCGGGTGTGAGAGAACTGAGAACTTTAAGGAAGGGGCATGTGGGTGCAAGGCTCATTCTGCCTCCGTTGCTGCCAGGCTGCATGTCCAGGGATGTGGCCATGAAGAGGGGCAGAGGATGCTGGCAGTGCTCCTCAGGGCGGGGAGGAAGCAGCAGGGTGAGGGGATGGGTCTGACAGGTCAGCTCCTGAGCCAGGGTGAGGGCAGATGTTGCTGGGCTTGGCAGTCTGAGGGAATGAACAGTCACCAGAGCCCTGCAGGTAACTTGTATTGTTCTTTGCTCCTCCCGTGGCTGCTGAAGGGGGTATTCAAAGCAGGACCCAACTCTCATTTCTTAGGCATTGCCAATCACCTCCCGAACAATAACTCCCTGTCAGTAACAACCTAGATTCTCACCAGGATCTGCATCAATTCCCAGAGCTGTCACTTCTTTCTCTTAATAATTTATTTGCCTCTGTAATTGCTTTGCAGTTTTCATCACATCCAAGGAGTGCATCTCCAGCACAGACCGTACACCTGAGCTGTGCCTTGGGTTGTGTGGCGGGCTGAAACACACTGATAGGTATCAATATCTGCCATTCACCTGTGTGGTCAGACTAGGCAAAAACAGTATGCAAATGTATTTGGGAAACAAATTGCCCATCTGTTCCTGGCTGTGCAATGGGAAAACTGGTTGTGTCTTATTAATACTTTCCTGATCTCTGTTTTAATAATGAAATTGTTGGCAGATGAAAAGGAGTAGATCTGAGCACGGTGAGTAGGAAACATCCTCTGTAATTATTTGGTTAAGCCTCAAGTAATTGGATCAAAAGCATCTTCATTTACACTCTGTTCTGTGGTTCATACCAGAGCCACAGTCCTCTGGGGAATTAGAGCTGCTCACAGCACCTCTTCCAGACTCTGTGTGTTGGTTTCATTTCTGGCAGTGAGGAGAGTGAATGGTACCTGCTTAGTCTCAGGAGCCTTGGGAACCATCAAGAATTCCCAAGGTTCTGGCATTGCCATCCAGACCCTTCCCACAGCACTAGATGAGGAGATGTGGTGGGATGGGAGGAGGGAGTGCCTGTGGCATGTCTGAAGAGCAGAATGGATGGTGCATCATCTTCCAGGACTGTTTCTGCCCAGTAGGTGCATGCAGAGCTTTCCAGGCACCTGTAAGAGTATAGCCCTCACACATTTCAGCTCAGCTCTGCCACTCCCGTCTCGTTCTGTCACCTCTCAGCAGTCTGCCCATGGGTGCATCCACACACACCCTGCTCTCTGACTGCAGCCAGCCCTTGCACTGCCCTGTGCTTGGGCATCCTGGATTGCTTCTGCCTGCCTCCCTCACAAAAGCAGTCCTTGCACCCTAAAATCTGCCATGACTTGGAAGGCTGATTTTCATCCATTCCCTTCAGCTTGGGGCAATGTCAGAAGTCTTTAGTGATGGGGTTGCTGGGGGGGAACAATGCTCTGGGGAGGAAACAGGGAGAGATGAAGTGTAGGCAGACCTCACATGCTTTTGTTCCACCCTTCCCTCCCCACCTGCTGCTCCTGGTTTGTGCACCCCTGCAGGGGGAGGGATGTGGCCCTCCCCTGATAACCAATTCCCTGAGGAGATGCTCCCTGGGTAACCTGGAAGCAGCTGAGAACCAGGCCAAGAAAATTTCCTAACAATCACACCACCACAGATGTCAGCTGTGAATGTGGCTGTCTCGGGGGTGGGAGGCTGTTTGAAAATGGCACTTCATGTAAATTAGGTGCCCTGTTGTGGTCAGAATAACTAGTGACACATGTTGAAAGGACTTGAAAGGAAAATAGTGTAGGTAACTCCATCAAAACTGTTACTTAGTCTTTGCTAGTTAGTTGCATGTTAGTCTTCAGTTTTTGTTGTGAAGGGAGTGGAATTGGATTCAAGGAACACCTTACAGTTTCAGCAGGATTATTTTCTATGACACTTTTTCATTTGTTCTGAGTTCAGGCCCATTTCTGAGTTCTGTAACAGATACTATTGGAGAAAAAGAATGTGTGTTTCCTTTGTGCCGTTAGCTCCTAATCTGGTGAGGAGTTCTGCTTGCACTCCTGCTAGGACGGGCTGAGGGAGCTTCATGATATATATATATATGTATATATAGCGCCAGTCATTACAAACCAGTGACTTAAACATCACTTCAAGGAAAACATCCTTCCTTGGAAAAAAATCCCGTGATGAACATTAGTTAAAATATTTGTGCTAACAGTCATCTGCATCAAGCAGTCATGGCTTAATGTTATCCTTGAATTCAAAAAGCCTCCTTGTTTTTGTCTCACTGAATGTGGCACATCTGTTGGAAATCTTCCATGATTTGTGAGCATTTACATCAGCACCTGGCAAGAAAAATTCCCTCGTGAGGAGGAATCTACTTTCAGAAAGATTCATTTGGTGGCGTTTTTGCAGCATCGAATGGCCCATCTCAAAAGAAAAATAGCACCTTGATCTAACTAATTTTATCAGCTTAATTTGGTTGGTGACTGTAGAGCATTTGATCTACAAATTAAGAACAGAACTTAAATCAGTGTGGAGGGGGCCAGTGCTGTAGGTTTGTTCTGATCTGGGAAGCAGGGATGTGTGTCGTGGAGGCATTTCCTTGAGTCTGAGGATTCAATCCATGGAAATGCCTCTCTGGACTCAGTCCCCTTGCAAACCCTTCTCGTCCTGGGCCTTCTGCCTCTGCTGCCTGGGGGCAAGGTGGCTTCAGCCTGCTGTGACATCCTTCTGAAGGTGGGGCTGCTCTTGGTGAAGATCCAGAGGGGAAGGGGGATTGTTCAGCACAAGCCATTTTAGAGCAGCGAATTGTTCTGGGGAAAGCAGGCTGGCAGCTTGGCCACAAGTTCTTGTCTCTTCCGTAATTAAATAAATAAGCAAGCAATTAAACAGAAACTGTGGCAGCCCCAGAAGCGAAGCGTCCCCTGCCTCCCTCCTGGCTGTCGCTGGCAGCACAGCAGCACTGCGAGCTGGCTGCCTTTCACACGAGATGTGGCTGAATTCCTCAAGAAAAAAATATCCGGAGGGACGAGACACGATGCTCTCAGTTCTGACATCTTAAGCTTGTCATAGATGCCGAGCCTGTTTCACCCAACGTGATTATCTCTCCCTCTGTCAAAGAGGCAGATGCCTCCCTTAGGAAATATCATCCCCAGCCTGTCATCTGGATTCTGTAAATGGAAATAGGTCTTTAAAAGCCAAAAATTATATTTAGTTGTACTATGGGGGGAAGAAGAAACAAAAGAAGAAAAAGAATAAATAAAGTCTGAACCCTTCAGAAACTGAACAAACGAACAACAAAGCACTTAGGTTGGCCCTAATCATCTGCAAACGTTGATGCAGTCATTAAATGTAGACTGCATAGATAAAAGTTACTCTTCTGTCACTCCTTTTATCTCTACCTGAAGCATTCACTTGCCAGTCAAGTTTCTGTGTACAAACCATAAATATTCAGCTTTTTCTGGAATAGTTTTTACCCAGTATTTGCTTGTTTTCATCTAAACTCTCCATGTGCCAGAAGCAGCAACAATAAAATGCTGTGAGCTAGAGGTGTGCATTTAGGTGATTTAGCCTTGGATAGCCTGCAAAAGCCTTATCTGACCGGGTCTTAATAGCCCTGTGATGAAGAGGGAGCCAAAAATAAAACTAAAATGTAGCTGGTTTAGGTATGAAGGAAATGTGAATGTCCATGCTGCAGTCAGTGCTGGGAACAGCTCTGGTGTGTCGTGTTCCTGCCCTGTGGGATGGGCATGAGTGGCTAGCAGAGATTAGTTCTTGTGGCCCAGGGTTTAATAGCTTTCTGTGTGTGTGCTGACTCAGCAGGCTCCACTGCCAGTGTTCTAGAGGCCATTCAGGAGAAATGGGGGGGACATTTTACAGGGTGTTCCACTGAATGCAACTCTGGGTTGGCCAAGAAACGTGGACTTGTCTAATTACTGCATCTTGAGAGAAAAGGTGTTCTTTTGAGTTTTTACTTCTCTAGAAACTGACAGAATTGTTCTTGGGCAACTCTCACTCCCCATTCTGTTGTTGGCTGAGTATCTTCATGGCAAATAAATGGGAAAAATTACATCTGTGCAGTGCTGCAGGAATGCAGGCACAGCAGCCTGCCTGCAGCCTGAGCCATCAGGGGCACAGCAAGGTGATAGAAATATTTAAAATGTTCCCTTGACTTTGTGCTGGAGTGTCTGTGTTGAATCCCCAGAAGGGGGGAGGTTGTGCAGACTTTTTGTGCTGGTCAGCTGGTCTCTTTGTTAGAGATAGATCTCCTTGCATGCGGGCTCTGAGATCAGATTGAAGTCCTGCTGACTCTCCTGGGGCTGTGAAAACCCAAGCAAAGCGTAGAATGAAGCAGGATTTGGTTTGTTACCGTTGCTCACTGGGTGCATGCCCTGGGTGGGATGAGGGCAATCTGCAGAAGGGAATGAGCCATGAGGGGTTTGTGTCCTGTGGGCAGCACAGGTACCAGCTGTGCAAGGGCACAGAGCAGAGCAGGGAGCGTTTGCTGTGGCCTTCGCAAGGGTCAGTCCAGCTGTTCAGGTGCACTCGGGGTCTGCCCAGGGCTCTGTCATCAGGGCCTTCTTCGAGAGCACAGGTGGATTGATTGCAGAAGGCTTGGTGACATCGAATCAAAAGCACGTTTTACTTAGTGTCTCTGCCAGGAGGGAGGAATGTGGAGAGGCGGTTAGTGATGAACCACACTCGGTATTTTGCCCTTCCAGTTCTAAAACTGTAGAAATCACTGAAGGTCAGGACCCTGGTCTCTCATTCTTATCCTGAAGTTGTGTCCCATTGCTTGAGTTTCTTTAGGTCGCCAGTTTCCAGTGTGGGTGTGTTGCTGCCAGCAGTGACGATGAACTGTGCACCCCACCCACTGCTCAGCCCCTCTCCCAGCTCATGGGGTTATGATCACAGACTGTGCAGTCCTTTTTTGCCCTTGCCCTAGGCAGAAGAGGAAGAAAACCTCTCCCGTGGTCTCTTTGCTCTTAGCAGACCTAGCCTTTGGGGAGGAGCAGGTCTGGTCAAGGGCTGCTCCCCAGGCACTGGGTCTGTGGGGCCACGGCAGAGGATGCAGGGCTGGGCTGGACTCGGGCAGGAGGAGCTGCCAGGTGTAGGAGTGGCTCCAGTCTCCTGGAGCTCCTGGCCAGGCTCTGGGCTCTTCTTGGCTCTCTGAAACAATAACCAGGTCCATGGAAAACAGCCTGCGAATGCCCGTGAAGAAATTCATGCTGAAGTTGACTCTGGAATGTTTTACTGAAGGCTTGTCTGAGAATGCTGTTATCCTGCCACAGGTTCATTAGAAAATATTTCTGTGTTTGTTTTTCTCCTCTCTCCTTTCCACCTCTGTGATTGCCTGGCCTTCAGTGGAATTTGGTTGCTGTTCATTACTTCAGTTCCCTACCCAGAGGCTGTAATTGTTATTTATTATAGTATTCTAATTTACCATCGGAAAGAAAATAACACTTGACCAAAAAGAATTAGAGGCAATAACTTTTTCAGAGAACTAAGCCTTTGAAAATTAATTTTTTTACTCAGTTTAATTTCATGGGTACACAATTTCCATTACATGTAGGCCAACTGGATTGCAGCAGCTGTAAAAAAAATATGTATTTTAAGCCTTGTAATGGGTTATTTATGAATGCATTATAGTTATAATAATTCACTTACAGGGCTATTGTGACAACAGCACCTTATCTGAAAAATGGGAATGTGCAATATGAAATAGTTAATTAACAATAAGAGAATAAACTGAGAAGGTGTGTGCAAATTGACAGCACTAACAGAGTAAGAGTCAGTCTTTGTATGGGTCTGAGTGGCACAGAAAATGAGAAAGCCTAATGAAGGCAGAAAAAATCCTAACTGCTATAGAAACTTAGAAATCAATCTGGTACCTGCAAATCTCACCTGTCTTAACAGAATTGTTGGAAAACTTCTTAGACTTTGCAGACCTAATTCGGAGAGAATTGCAGTGGTAAAATAAATGGGATCCATTACCACTGTGCAAAGACCAGTGGAGAACTTAATCCTGCATGGGACTTGCTTGGGAGTATCAGAATACATTTGCCAGATGCAAGATAATGTCAAGTA
Source organism: Falcunculus frontatus (assembly GCA_013398115.1). Classification (NCBI taxonomy): domain Eukaryota; kingdom Metazoa; phylum Chordata; class Aves; order Passeriformes; genus Falcunculus; species Falcunculus frontatus. The sequence goes on from VZRV01005027.1 coordinate 33,953, forward strand.
AATATTTAAAGCTGTAATCGCACCACAGCGTGTTAGAGCATAATGAAAGGCACTGAAAGGGAGTTAAATGCTTTCAATTCGGGCAGCTCATTTAAATGAAGGGAAGCAGGGATGCAGTTTTACATCAAGATGCAGTGTTCACCTAACAAGGGACACAGCAAGGGCAGGCAAACTCTGGTGGTTGCTGAGAACTGGTAGAGACTCTCTGGTGGGCTATAAATACTTTACTACCTAGTCTTTGCTTCCAGCATCAGTTTACTGTGACTTTGCAGCTGTGGTGCTTTTGTGCTGTCACTTTTCTGCATGGATCCTGTGGTGTGAAGGAATTTTGGTCAATGCTTGGGTGCAGTTGTACTGTCAGAGTTGCAGCCAGGGTGTAGATGGACACTGCTGAGTGCACCTGGACTCTGGAGAGAGCCTGTTTACATTTTTGCCATCAAAATCTTCTGTGGAACTTTTATCTACTTCCCCTCGTGCCTTCTGACTGTTTCATTTGTCCTAGGTGTTGAGTGATGCACATAGGATCAGAGTGGTTTGGGTTGAAAGAAACCTTAAGGGTCATCTCGTCCCACCCCCTGCCAGGCAGGGACACCTTCCACTAGCCCAGGCTGCTCAATGCCCTGTTCAACCTGGCCTTGGGCACTTCTGGGGATGGGGCAGCCACAGCTTGTCATACAGTGATAGAATCACTGAAGTTGGAAAAGACCTCCAAGATCATGGAGTCCCATCAGCTTTGACCCATCACCATCTTGTTGAGTAGACCAGATCCATGAGTGTCATGCCCAGTTGCTTCTTGAACACTTCCAAGGATGGTGTCTCCACCACCAACCTGGGCAGCCCCTTCCAATTCCCTACCACTCTTCCAGTGAAGAAATTCTTCCTGATGTCCAGCCTGGGGACAACATGGGTTGTTCCTGGTTCTGTGGCCATCCTGAGTTTTGGCCTCTTTCTGTCTAAAACTTCTGTGAAATTCCCATTATTTTCACTTTTTGGAGAATAAATAAATGAGATACAGTATGCAACCTGTCAGCAACACGGTTTATGTTTTGTTCACCCACAGATGTTTCAAGTGCCCTTCCAGGCTACTGCTCACAGCGGGATGCTTTGTCTAGACATGATGTGAAGCTAAAGCTTTTAGTCAGAATTTATTAATATATGATATGCAAAGCATTCCTGGAGAGAAACTTCAGTGCTGAAATGTCAGATATGGCCAAGGGAAGCTCCCTTTTGTTGTCTTACCTGATGGGAGAGAAAAACTTCTGCTGGGTGAGGGCAAGGTCTGAGCCCCAGTGACATGAGCAGCCCGACCCAGCACGGCTGCAGGAGCTCTCCGGTGCTTGAGTCAACCCCAGTGTCAGCCTCTCAGCTGTGAGACACAACAATTACAGCAATAATTCAAGTCAGAAAATCGACAGAACCATTTAATGTATGTGAGAGTGACAGTGAGTCATCTCTGATCATTGTATTTAGCAGCCTGGAGATCCACAGGCAGTCAGGACAGCCTCAATCCCACATCTGCATGACAGCTCAGGACAAGGAGAAGCAGCTCAAAGTCACTGCTTGCTTCCTTCCAGAGAGGGCTTCACACGGATTGATCGCAGCAGCCTGAGACAGGTAGGACCATTCTGGGGGGTGGGATAGCACATCTGGGATCTGCAGCTTTTATCCCCTTCTCTGTAGTGCGGAGGTGAGCAGTGCATGCAATAGCAAGCACAGAAGTCTTTGTCAGTTGTGTTTTTGTTGTGAAATTAAGAGATAAAGGCAGACTAAAACGTTAGTAAAATTTTGCGAAGTGCTCTTTAGAATTTCAGTTCAGGATCAGAGTACACAGGTAGAATGGAAGTTACAGATTAGTAAAATTAAAGGTAAGAGGAAAGGTGGGTTTGCTTGCAACCTGCAAAGACCTCGTTCCCTAAATGAATTCTTTGAGAAGCTGTTAAAAATTCATTTTGAGTTTTCCCGCAGGCACTTAAGCTGCAAGTGGAGTTGTGGGGGCTAATATTAAAAATACTGTAAATGCTTCTGTGGTGCACAGGGCAAGGAGCAATAGAAGGACTCTGGCCACTGGTGATTAGGAGCCGTGCAAATACTGCTGAGAACACAGTTTGCAAACTTGAGCTGTCCAAAGCAGTGCAGTGCTCAGTAATGAGGGTTTACAGGCCCTGTGTACTCCAGCACTTGTTTTGACCATTGTTTAGGCCAAATATTCAGCTGCTGCAAATTGCTCTGAAGCTTTTCCTGATTTTTTTTTTTGTTTAACTGGAGCTGTATGAATCCATGAGTTTCAGACATTTACAGCAGCAGCGTCCTTCCCGTGTTTTAAAGTTTTTCAATCAACTTTCAGGATAAATGTTTTATTTTATTTTGAGGTATGTAAACGCTCAGTAGGCACACATACAGTAATGAGACAAATAGTGACTTGTCTCTAATATGGATGATTTCAAAGCAGTACAAAAGTGAGTGAGCGTGGTATCCTGAGGCAGCTCCCCAACTACAGTATGCAGTATGCAATGTCCTTAGTTTGAAGAGAGTGGCTTTTTCTTGTACTAAAATAAAGACCACTTATTACCTCCTAAAAACCAGAAGCTAATTTATAGCTCAATGTTGGAACAATGTCTTTTTTTCTAAGACACATTTGTCTTCGCTACCTTTGATAGGCTGTTGTAAGCTAGAGGACTGCAGCATTCACTTCATGCACTGGAATGTGTAATGTGATGATTTTTTTCTTAGACCTCTGCTGTGCTTGCTGCCTTGGGTTGTTTTTTACGTCATTTACGGTGCTGAACATTAATGCGAGCATATTATGCAATGTGGTATAAAAATACACAAAGGCAATAAACTCCACTGTTATTTCTGCTCTAACAGAACAACCTTATTTGATCATTTTGCCTTTTGATTTCTGGAGAAGTTAATTCCAAATAGTGTATTGCATCTTGAGTGTTTGTGTGCATGTTTATGTAGCAGTTGGAGTTCCTGGTGCAGAGCTGTCTCCCACAGCTGGCAGGGGATGGTAGCTGTGCACGCTCAGAGGGTGGCAACCACCTGGGCATGGAGATCACCTGTAGAAACATCTGAATTTCATGCTAAGTTGTGTGGAAATGTGTGCTGGTTTGTAAAAGATGTACATTTTGTTTCTGTATTGTGACCTTGTCACTGTGCCCTTCCCATTGGTGACAGCGTGTCAGTCAGGAAAAACTGCCCGACACGTTGGCCGTGGCCAGGCTGTTTGAGCAGACCAGTGATCTGCTGGGCCGGAGTCACTCAGCTGAGTTATTTATGGTTTGCCTTAGCACAGTCTTGGGTTTTAACTCTTTTTTGGCAGTGTGCAAACACGTAGCATTGCAATCCCTTTTGGGTCAGGCTGTAGAGTGCCCGCTCTGTGGTGTCCAGGTGTGAGCACAGACATCTCCAGCACACAGCCATCACTGTGAAGTGCTCTAAGGTGCACCTGGGGCAGCTCCCCTGGCTCACCCGCCCTCCCTGCCCTCGCCTCACACTGCCCTGAGCGCGGCATCGCCGCTCCCGGTGAGCAGAGGCGGCCGGAGCAGTGTGAGGCACAGGGAGCTCCTGCCGTGCTGGCTTTGCTCAGCCTGCCTCAGTGCCACCATTGGGGTGTGCAGCTGGGGTAGGTTGGCTGCTTCATTCTGCAGAATGTGCTGCTCATCCTCTGCCCATCCATGGGGCAGGGGCAGGAGGGCTGCCAAGACATCCCCCACAGGCTCCCCTTGGAGAGGAAGCAGCTGGTAGCTCCATGCTTGCTGAGGTGAAGAGTACTCCAGTTTCTGCTGCAAGCTTCTGTCTGTTCAGGCTGATACCTGGGCAGTGCAAGTCCTCCCTGCTCCGTCGTCAGCCGAGTCACTGCACATTCACTGCTCACAACAAGAGAGCAAAACCCTTCCCGCTGTCAGTGACCTCGTACTGATTGCCTCTCTTGCCTTGCATTTCAGATGATCTAGCAGCTGTCTCAAGGAACTGAAAGCTACCACTTTAAGTAAAATAATGATATCATTTAAGGCCATACTGTGTGAAAATTACTGTAATTCTGGTGCACTTAGGTTGCTAGTACAAAGCAGATACGCTGGGCAATACGTGGGAGTACCATGGCAGTGTGCAAAAGAAAGTTGTTGGGGAGCCGAGAAAGATCTCAGTATAGAGAACATCTACTTGGACTCTACAAACGTGATCATTAAGGTGGACAGTGACAGGAAAACAGACAGTTTAATCTTCTGCTAATTTGTCTTGTTGCTGATTAAATTGATTAACAGTGAAAAAACCGTTCTCTGTATAAGCAGCATTTTGTAGCTACACCGAATAACAGTGATGGCACATGGATTTCTGCTATGTCTGAAAGGCTTTAGGTAAGTGTAGAGAGGGGAAAAATATTTTCAAGTACAGTTTCTAAAACTGTGTCAAGTGGAGGCTTCTGAAACGCAGTCCTTTTGTTTCAGGAAAGGGGGCAAGGTGGTGTGGGTATTATTCCTCAGTCAATGGCTGTGCAAGTGGATATAATCACTTAACACTGCATGGGCCAGATGGGGGGGGAAAAAAGAGCTGGCTGATTGTCAGATTGTCTGAGATGGATTCTTCAGTCATAACGTTGGCAACTGGTCTGGGGAGAGCTGCTCCAGCAGTGGCTGCTGCAGTAGGTAACACACTGCTAAACAGAAGTGACAGTGCAGGCAGAGGTTTCTCATGATTGTGTGAATGACTCCACTGAGCCTAGAGCTGAGTAGTATTTTTCAAGATGGTGTAACTTGCTGGGTAAATTTTTGGAGTGTGCAACAGTGATTTGTGCAAAATCACCTGTGGGTGGAATTCAACTTAACTAAAGCTTAGTCTAAAAAAAAAAATGTGAGAAAATATTACAGCCTTTCATTTGACTCTTCTAAAATTGAAATGTTTTGTGTACATGTGTGTTTGTATATAGGGACCTTATCTGCATAAGCCTGTTAAAAATTATTTCCAGCCTTAAAATGAAGAGTAGTATTAATTTCAGGTTAAATTATGTATTTCTTTTCTGAAAGGACTTTTCTGCTGTTCAGCTTCTGTGTGCATAGCTCTGGTCAGAGCTCTTTGCCCCCCTGGGTGGGGGTGCTGAAGCAGAGCAGTGTGCAGGGATCTGCTGCTTCCCAGGGCTGTGGAACTCTGTGCACCTCTCCATGGCACACCGAGGCTTTTGGCTTCTGCTGATGAGTTTTCTGTGCTTCGCTTTGAAAAATTTCCTCTGAGGCCATTTCTCTGAACAGCTCTTTCTGTAATGAGTTTGAATTTTAAAACACTCAATTTCTTGCATCCTTCCTTTTGGTAATCCTCAGTAAATGGGGCAAATAATTGGGAGGTGTCACCTGTCCTTTTATGAATGGTGCTCCTGTTCTTGTCTGCTTCTTCCAAGAGAAATGCCCAAGAGCTGCAGCAGTGATGATCTCTGGAACAGACTGGTGTTCATCTCCTGCTCCTGAGAGGAATGGCTGATCCTTTCAGATTTCCAGGAGGGATGCAGTCTATTATTTGATGATTTTGTTGCCATTTTCAAGCTACTATTCCTTGTTTTGCTCTTCCTAGAGGATCCTGATCTTTTTTAGTTCTTTCTTTGTGTTTTTGTGGTTTTGCTTTTTTTTTTGTCCCAACACTAGGGAAGTTTGTAGCCCAGCTGTTGACAATATATGATCCATAAATAGGAAGAAAAAAGCTACATGCATCCCCATTTCTCTCTACTTCCCTTATCATTTGAAACTATTCTCCTAGCTCCAAATAGGGCTACATTAATAATAAAATTCTCATTAAAGTTACGATACACAAGAGTATTCTTATATTTCGTAAGTAGCAAACTATAGCTCTCTGAAGCTCTCAAAAACTGGTAGCTTCCCACTCACCCTGGATCTTTGTAGCAGTTCTGTTGGCACCTTCTCCTCTGCATGCCTGATTTTCACCACACTTCTAGGATATTCTCTTACAAACAGCGACATTCCTTGCTTTTTCTCCCAAACTTTGTCAATGGAGAACATAGTTCACTGTTGTGACACAAATTGTTAGCACAATTTTTAAATTTGCCATGAGCTGGTCAGAGTGGGTTTTGTGGTAGACAGGGGGGAGTGAGGGGTTTGAGCAAGCTCATATTTTCATCTGGAGTTGCTGTCCATCTCCTCCTGTGTTCCACGATGCTTCTGTCTTGTGTTGTTGGAGCTGAAAGAGAAATGTCTGATCCAGCAGTTGATGTGGCAGCCACAACTTGATCCTAAGAGCCAAATCCGTGGTGGCTGTGCAATTTGGATGGTTTTTCTCCTGAAGCTGGCCAAGCAGGTCCCGCTGTTTCGGTGTCCTCCCCTGAGCCAGCCCCTGCTGCCGTGCAGTATCCCCAGTTCCACACAGGCATGCTCCCAGCTCTGCTGCTCCCTGTGCCTGTTGCTTCTCACATGCACACTCCAGAAAAATTATAGTATCCTGTAAATTACTATCTTGTCTGCTGTGCTGCATGCACCAGCCCACCTGTTTGGAAAGCAGCCAGCTTGCATTTATTTTAGCAGATGGGAAAAGCAGAAACCACTCGGAACAGGCAGAGAAGAAATATTCATTCAGGGGCAAGCACAGCAAAACAGTGAGCTGAGCTGCAGAGTTTAAATAAGAGTGGGCACATGTCTGGCATAGCAAAAGCTCAGATGCTGGTGGCTGGGAAGGGAAAAATGGTGGGTCTGCATAATGGAGAGTAAATTGTGGCTGTTCCTTAGCCCCTGATGAGCAGGAGTGTGGATCTGTTTGTCACTGCTCGGATGCAGGAGGCTGACAGCACTGCCTGGCAGCACCTGGAAATTGCAGTTCTCCCAAACCAAGCTCTCAGAAGCACAGGATTGTTTAGGTGGGAAGAGACTCAAAGATCATCGAGCCCAACCATTTCCCCAGCACTGCCGTGTTCGCCACTAGACCATGTCCCCAGGTGTCACATGTACTCTTTACATCTTTTAAATCCCTCCAGGGGATGTGATTCCACTGCATCACTGGGCAGCCAATCTCAATGCCCGGCAGCCCTTTTGGTGAAGCAGTGTTTCCTAACATCAACCTAAACCTCCACTGAAACAACATTCTGCTGGTGACACCAGGCTCAGGACAAGGTACTGATGTGCTGCCTTTTCCTGCTTCTTCCCTTACTGTTTCCTGCAGCTGCAGGGGTGGAGCAGAACACTCCTTGTGCCTCTGATCCTTTAACCAGCCCTCCCAAGGCACCGGAGTCTCGCTTGTTTGCCCTTGGATTTCTTGTTGCAACTTCATCGCTGCCTACCTGAACAATCAGTAAATCCTCAATAAATATCAATCAATCTGAGGCTGTACCAGGGTAGAAATCTTCCTCTTCACATGAGTAACTCAAGCCAAGGCAGCAGATGTCCCTAAGAAGTGGGTCCAGTTTGTATCTTGGGCCTTCAGTTCCCATCACTGCATGTGGGTACGGTAAGGTCATGGTTACAGCTGCATCGCTGAGTAGTGCCCAGATGAGTTAATCCAAGGCTGTCTGGTAGCAGATGGGTGCCTGGAATAGCTGGGAGATAAGGCTCTGTGCAGAAATGTTGGTGCCATTTCCACAGGGGAAAGAGGAGATGCATTCTTAGCAGCATTTATCAACAAATTTTTTATGTTGTATGTCTTTGTCTTTATTATCCACAAGGATCTAAATGCAGCCTTATCTGGGCTAGTCTTTTCAGAGGATAACAGCCTATTACTGCTAGCAGTTAATCCAATTACTCTTTTAGGTCAAGGAGGAGTGTTCTGTGCAAATATTTTTGGAAGACCTGAAAAAAATTATTCTGTGTGGTTGACTCAAAGAGAGCATATTTCAGAATTTCTGAGCAGATCAAAAAGTTAAGAAATTTCGACATATGTTGGAGGAAACATGGTTGAAAGAGCTGTCAGATTTCAATTTTGATCACAAGACAATCACTTATTTAAAACAGAAAGTAGTTTCACAATGGAAAGTGGTTTCAAATCAGAAAATAAATCACTATCTAAAATCATCAGAGAAATTCTTTGATGTGGGAATGAAGGTGGAGCTGTGCAAACCTTAAGAATTAATACAGCATGAAATGTTTTGCCTGAAGTAGGCTTTAACCATATAATTTTGGCTCACTTAGTTCCTGGTTCTCTAATAAGGATTTCATCGAGTGTATCAGCAGAGACTGTGCAATAATTGTGAGCGAGCCATTAAAGCAGGGAGGAGCTCTGTCTTGGAGAGGAGGAATGGACCCGTGCATGAGCTGCAGCAGCTTTCAGTGGAGTTCGTTCCTGCTTCACTGATGGTGAAGGTGGCACTGGATGGGCCGTGTTGAACCTCATGCTTTGCACGGGTTGGACCAAGCCCTGGGATTGGGACTGTGACATTCAGCTCCTCATGCAGACTTTCGAAGAGGGGATTTCTGCTTACTGCTCAAGGAATGAGGCCCCCAAGTAGGTTTAGGAGCTGGCAGGAATGTTTAGGGGTGCTTGTGTTGCAGGCTTTGATCAGTGTGGGGCTGTTGGATGACGTTTGAGCTCCCGTGGCTGCTGCTGGGGTAACAAGCACACACGGTGTGGGATGGGGAGCCTTCCCAGGGGAGGGTGGATGTTGAGGTGCAGGCTGCAGCTGCCTGTAGAAGTTCTGTGATTCTCTGCCTTACACAGCAATCACAGCAGGAGCTGGGACCTTGGCTTTACCACAAGAAGTATTCCTTAGACATCGGTGGTGAATTTTAAATATTCCTGTGATATTTATGCCATAAATAGGAGGTTACCCTCCCTTTCCCACCAGACATAGAAAAGCACTCTTAGGCCATATGCTGTTGAATCCCAAAAGCCTGAGGTTCTAATAACCAACTGCAATCTAATTTAGATCAGCAGTTGAGAACTCATTAGTTCAAGTACTAAAAGCCCTCTATTGGGCAAGGGGTTTGCTTCCCTGAGTGTCTGAGTTCTTAGAGACTGTTACTGCCCATCAAAATTATGCTCTATTCATGCATGCTATAAAACTGTCCTTTTAATATCAGTTGAAAAATAAGCACAGGAAATAGTTGCCATAGAGGAAATTGATAGAACTGGTTTGGGAACAAAAGACCAGGCGCTGCTTCCCTGTAAGAGTGAAGGAGTTGGGCTGTCCCTGGCAGCCTCTCATCTGTCACAGACCCTGTCCAGCAGCAGCTTCCAGATGTAATGAGAGTTCATTTTGAGCTGCTTTTAATTTTGAAAAATCATCTAAAGAAAGTTGTGTCTTTCACAAGGTATTTTTGCTGTTTTGTCTCTTTCAGTTTGAAATAAGCTGGTGTGGTGCCTGGTTTTGGTGGTGTGTTGGGGAGGAAAGAGTGATGCTAAATGAGGGACTCCAGAAATGGCTTGCTGCGAATAAAAATTAGAGAATTGGCTGTTTGTGCTTCCTGTAATATCTGTCTTCATTGTGAAAAGTGCAAGTCAGAGTCAACCAGACTTCAAAGTTGGGAGCACACAGCTGCAAGCTGAAAATAAGATTTCTGGGTGCTGCAGAAGTGCCAGGGCTGTTTGGTAAGAATACTTCATCAAGATTTTGGCAAAGCTTAATAGTGAAATGGTTTGGATAGACTGTGTTGTCATTAAGAGGTTTTGAGTGTTTGACAACCCCAGAGTAGAATTTTTTTTCAATTAACTTTTAAGTACTGTTGTGCTCTGAGTTTATGACGTTGTTCAGGTGGCTAACTGAAAAATCACACCTTCAACCGGGAAAAATTAGGGGGAAAACAAAGCAGCGATGAAAAGAAACAAAGGGAATTTTCACTGCATGTATACCTGAGAGATTTTCATCAGCTGTCTCAACTAGGAAAACGTTATTACAGCAAAATACCCCACTTGCCTACCCTTCCCTATCCTACAGGCAGTCACTTGAAGCAAGTTATTTTAGAGAGGGGTTTTTTTTTTAGCCTTGTTCCTGTAACTAGCTGAAAGCAACTTGATAGCCTAATGTTTTCCCCTAAAAGGAAAAAAAAATAAATTCCTGCATAGCTCTAAACAGCCCCAGGGCCTGGGTAACCTCATTTGTGACCTTTGTGTCCTTTGTGTGGGTAGCAAGGCAGAGGATGAAGGAGGTGCTCAGTGAGCATAGCTGTTCTGTGTCCCGGCAGTGCCGGGGAGGTGACAGTGGGGAGGCATTGGCTGCTGCTCTCATTATTCCAAAAAGTCATACTGGGGGAAAGGATTTTTTTGCAGCTTCGTCCCCTGTGCCAAAGAGAAGGGATTTTCTTCCCTTTGTGGGTGCAGGATTTAAGAGGTCCCCTGATGCTCTCTGTGGCTGGAAGACCTCGTGTGTAGGGACACGACTTCAGTCCTTCCAAAATGCCAGCAAAATGGATTTATTGCAAGTGTAAGCATCCTGGGGCTCACAGCATGTAAAATTAACCAGACTATGAAAAGTTAGGGAACTGAAGAAAATTCATGTTTCGGGTAATGACTTGAAAAGTTCATTCAAGGAGTGAATGGATCCATGGGAGTATAATTTTTTTGTGTTGAATTATGTAATGCATACAAGAACAATAGTCCAACAGGAACAGGAGGATTTGTTTTGCGTGCATTTTATTTACCCTATGATTGCTACAGCCTTTAGCTAGCAGAGCTGAAGCCTCTCTATGTAAAACCGGGGGGAAAAATATTTCCTTACAGCTTTCTTGAAATCCAAATTACATCAAAGATTATTCAGCTGGAACCCAAGCCAAGGCCCATGGACAGGGTTGACGTTATGGTTTCTGGCAATTCTAGATGGGACTGAAATGCAGTTGGACATAAAAGAAAGACACAAACCAGCGAACTGTTTAGCTGGTGTGTTTATATAAAGTAGACATGTTTGAATTTATCTTGAAAAACATCCTGGTGCCGGCAGCCATCCTAAAGATCGCTTTCTCTCAGTAAAGCTTATAGGAAGAAGAAATTTTTTTTTCCTACTGGCTTGTTGACATCAAGTTTTTATTAATGTAATTATTATTATTTTATCTGAGCTAAAGAATGTGCTACAGGGTGATATTTAGCAAGCTGAATGTTTTGATGTAGGAAACATAATAGTTACTGCAGTTATTTTATATTTACTGCTAAGCAAATTCCTCTCGTGTACCCAGTTCCTGTGGGTTTGGTCTCCATCCAATTGTGAGGTGACGGTGAGGGCAAGAAAAAAGGATTCATTTTTTTAAAACTAGGTAGTATTTATTTATCACTTTCAGCTGAGAATATACAAGTTCTTTATCAGTGTATTAATGACCTGTATCCATGACATATGTAGTCTTATCCCCGGTTTTTTCATGCAAAGATGGGAATGTGAACACGGATGTGTTCTACCCATGAGGATGGGGAGTACATAAAGATGAAAGGAAAAAAGAAAAAATAGCTGCTGAAATATAACAGCAGAGATACAGCTGAGTATTGGAGGCTGGCACGATGGTTATACATCTGCCTTCAGGAAGGTGCCAAGGAAACGTAGATGTGCCCCAGTGAAGATTTCTTCTCTCTGCTCTTGAGGACAACATCCCTGTGATGGAGTGAGGCTGAGCCTCTGCCAGGATTCTCATGGGTCTTCTGCTCCCATATTGAGCTTGGTTGGCTTGTGATGAGTGCCCGAGTGAGCTGATTCAAGGCTTGTGGATGTGTGCCTTGCACAGAGGAGCGTAAGCAGAGCCCAGGTACTGCAGGGGGAGTCTGCAATGGAGGAAACAGCTGAGTACAGACAATGTCCTCAGCTCCACATAGCACAGGATGTGAGCACTGCTTTGGATTTCTGTTAATTCCCTGAAATTTATGGTTTCTCTCCTACTGTTCTGTACATGTGATTCTTTCATAAGTGTGGGTTTTATCCCATTGGCAAAGGCATAGCAGATGCCTGGTGATATTTCTCCCTTTTCCAGAGTGCTTCTTCACAGTCATTTAATAATGATCCTTTCATGGTCGTGCACTGATGATATTTAATCATCAGAGATGGCTGCCATCAGGTTTTTAAAGCTTTTTACGTTAGATTCCAGGTAGTTGAAACTTGCCTGTGGATTGGTTCTTGGGGCCCATACTGGAGGTCCTGCAGGTGTGATTTCAGTGGCTCCACGAGGGTGTCTGGATGTCATCATAGCAGGGAAAAGGATGCAGTAGGATCAGTGGGTGTTCCGCATTTTGTAATGAATTGTCAGCCTGACTTGAGGCCATTCATCATGGCAAGAAAAGGTTTTAGCTGTTCCTTCAGAACACTGACACCAATTAAGTTATCCATGCATCATTCCAGCATTAAGGCTGTCTCAGTGCTGTGGTTCTTGGGGTTTGCTCCAGGTGTCAGGACTATGATGGCCCTCAGAACCAAGACTCATTTTCACCTGCCGTCCTTTTGTGCTTTTGTTGACTTCGGGACGTTCTTCACTTACTGAAGGTGTGGGTCCTGTTGGGGTGTGTTCACATTTAAACAAATCTTTGTGCAGGTGCCGATGGGGGCATGTAGGTGACTGGTAAAGGACTGGTTATGTCTTTCCCACCTCAGCTTGCCTGAGATGGGAGAGGGGCCTACATGATGTTAAGCATCTGTTTGCCAAATACGTGACAAATGGGATCCGTCCATGGAGCTGGTTTGTGGATGCTGCATGCTCTGAACTTGCATAAGCCAAGAAATCATACCGCAGTGCCAGACAGCTCCTGCAGCTGGGAGAGCGTGTCCATGATCACCAGTAGCTCCCTCTCCCCTGCAGACCCTGTTCAGCAGCTGTCAGCCCGCTTTATGCTTTTTTTCCACTGAAGTGACAGGCCAGCATTGAACCTGATGGGTAATTCTCCAAGTTCTGAAGGAGGAGATGCCCTTCACTCTGCTGGCTGTTGGTGTTCCATGGCACACGCTGTCCCTTATCCCTGGGAATGTCAGAGCCGTGCAGGGGCTCTGGCACCGGCAGGGGCACTGCACACTGCTCTCGTGGCTTTACACAGGCGCCCGCAACAGCAGCTGCTGCCTGGTGGCTTTTTGAGGAGTGACCCTTCAGGGCCTATTGGTCTTTGGCTTATCTTGGGTGTTGACTCTCAGTAATTACTGCCAGCAGCTGCCCTTCAGTCTTGGGGCTGTCAGTGAGTTCCATGAGCACATCCTACCCTTCCAACAAGCCAGAGTAAAACTGGTGTTGTTAAGGGTGTAATTAAAGGCAACCCAGACCTCGTGCTCCGTTGACTTGGTGCTCTTTTTTGAACCACTTGTGCTTTCCTACTAGATTGTGCATCCCTTTTAATGACACTTTTTATAGATTATTAGTGTGTATTACTGATGCTGGGTGTAGTCTAATGAAGCAACAACAGCCAAGGTGCAGAATTTCTCTGGTGGATTAGTGAGGTCTTGAAAGAAGGTGACTGCCCACTGTGAACAGGAAGACTGTCAAGTTGAATTTATCACCCAGATGTGACTCGTACTAGAGAAAAAAATCCAATGCATGAGAATGCAATAGGATAATATTTGTTTGAGGGGATCCGTGTTTAAATGACAGGTTTTTAAGATGTCTGTGCGTTGGCAGATATTTAGGAAGCAGTTAAATTGTTACAATTAATGGCCAACAGCTTGAGAACCAAATAAACTTACCTAGTGCATGCTAGTGCATGTTTTAGACTAACCTATCAGTAGTTACTTTCCTCATTACTGAAATTTTACTTTCCTAATTCTTGGATTTTTTTTTTTTTTTATTTTGGGGCTTTTTACATAGCGTTGGGGAATCTTGGTTTTGGTAATGGTTTTATATCTCTGTGTTACAGTATAAATAACAATTGGTGGTTAGAGGCAGTCTTGTAAAAAACCAGTTAATTTTTGTTCATGTGAGATGATCTGTGCCTAAAGCTGTGAGCTGAGGAATCTCACTATCTCTGTTATTAAGGCTTCATTTTTATAGATAGTGGAGAAGTGTTTCAATTCTTTCTGGTAATGTAATATTTTGAGGTAGCTGGAGCTTTCTTTATGCTATATATTTTATCTTTTTGCCATTTAATAGTCTGACCCCATTCAGAAACATTTCAGACTGCGTACCATTTATGTTATTAATGGCAGTACTGATTTATAAAATCAACTTTAAAAAATACTTGCTGTTTTACAAGAAGACCATCAGAAGGAGTAATGTGCTTTCTCTTTGTACATCTACTCTTCTGTCAGCTGCAAATGAGCAAGTCAAATGTCACTGGATTATCATCCTTGCTCTGAGGAATAGGGTGTGATTATATATCCCAATAAAGGCATGTCCTTTGGGGAGCAGATGCACTGCCATGGCACTACCTGCAGATGTGGAGTGATTGCTCACTGATGTCCCTGCAGAGATTGCCTGTGGCTAGGCCATACAAGCATGCTTGGTTTGCTTTTTTCTTAATCTGCATGCAGAATAGACAGAGGTGCTAGAGGAGAATAAAGCAAATATAGGAGGGAACTTCGGCGCTTTTTGGAGCGGGGTGTTATTCTACTGTTTATTAAAGCTGCATGAAATGGTATGAAGTGTTGAGGTTTATGAGAAGCGTTGTTTATAAATGTTTTTTCCCCACCCTTCTACCACCATGACTAAGATACTTTACACTTTAAAGTTTATTTTCCTTCCTATGAACCTATCTTCCCCTCCTGTCTTTCCCCCACCCTGACATTATGTAGTTGATTTGATTCTCTAGATTGCTTTCCTCAAGCTCTAACTTGAGTTCATTTTGTTATGTGGTGACCACAGTTATGGATGACGCTCCCCCTGGCACACAGGAGTACATTATGTTACGGCAAGATTCGATCCAATCTGCGGAATTAAAGAAAAAAGAGTCCCCTTTTCGTGCTAAGTGTCACGAAATCTTCTGCTGCCCACTGAAGCAAGTGCACCTCAAAGAGAACACAGAGCCGGAAGGTTTGTGGCACTATGGATCCATGTTCTGTTTGTTTCTATTTATTTTTTTCCATGTATGTCCCCGGAGTGTGCTGTGTGTTTCCCAGCCTGTGTCAGTGCAGTGCAGCTGACGCAGGAGCGTGATGCACTCGTGTCCCTTTGCTTGCCTGTCAGTGTCTGATGCAGCCCTCATGGGACACTGTAATCTAAGCCACATACGGGATCATTCTAGAGGAGAAATGACGCTGCTTTTTCTTAAATAAAGTTTGTTTGTTTCAGCTCTCATCATTACACACTGCCCTTTTTTTGGCTGCCAAAAGCTGCTTGCTACTTAAACGGCATCAATTCCGAGCCAGTTCTTCGCAGTAACATTTCTGAAGCTGCACTCTGCTGAAAATCTGGCACTTAGATTCGGCTTGTCCCCGACACCTTGCACTCCATAAGGCTTCTGCATAGCGCTAGAGAATGCTCATGGCAGCTGTACTCGGGTGGAGCAGGATGGAGTTTGTATGTAATGCACGCCTGGTTGCACTTTGGGAAATGACATGCATGCAGAGCAGAAAAAAAAATAAGTAGATTGTTTTCCTTTCCAGATAAAGCAAAGGTATGGCCTCTTCTCATGCTGTGTTTACTAATATGAAATTGCCAATGAGGTATATCTCATTCATCTAGTGTACATAAGATTAAGCTATTTTAAATTATATTTTTAATACTTTCTCTCATTGTTCCATATGTGTTTTGCATTACTGCTTCATATTCACATGGTAAGCCTTCTACTTTTTGCATAAGCTCCAGTATCTGCCAAGACAAATAATGCTACTGCTGGTAGAAGTGTTTTAAGATGAAATATTCAGGGCTGGATTTTGCTACAATCGAGTCTGCAGGAATGGCAGAGTGAGCAGGTTGGAGTTCTTATTACAAATCACTTGCATTATTCTCTCTGTAATGATGGGTATCAGTTGCTGAGCTGTCACTATTAGCCCAAAATATTTCAGTCAACTGCTTTCTCTTGTTACATTCCCCAAATTTTGCATGAATGTCCTTTGTACCACCTCTGGGAGATTTATGTCTTTTTAAATAAAAGTGTTTTATTAAAATAACATTTATCATCTCACCAGAAATATTAACTCTGATACACATTCTGGTTTAAGGCCTGGGGGGAGGTTTCTTGTTTCAGTGATGATGTAACTGAATGTTAAAATCGGGGTTTGAAAAAAGTCCAATTGTCTTCTCAGTTCTGGGGCAGACTTGATAGAAGTTGTGATTTCATAACTCAATAAACATGAAGGAAAGGTGAATCCCATAGCACTCTTCTGGATTAGCAGATGTCATGGATTTCCTGTCATCTGTCAGGGTTTGTTTTGTTTATGAGTAAATTTTGAGCCCAGAATTGTTCATGTCAAGCTCCTCCAGGAAGGTGATGGCAGCTGAGCTTCCACAGGTGCTCAACACGTGCTGTTTGGTGATCAGGAAGATTCCATAGCCATGAGGCATAAAAAGGTGGGCCCTACACCTGGCATCCTTGACTGACATGCTGTATTGCAAATTCTTGGTGTGCTCATGTGTAAATCCAGCAGAAGCTCATGGTTATTTCAGTGGAACCTACACTGGGAACTGGATTCCTGCTGAAGACTAGCTCTTAGCTGGGTCTGATCATTTCAGTGCATAAATCAGCAATTTACCCCCCAGTGGCCCGTCCGAGAGGAACAAGGAGAGCAGAGCAGTGCTGGGCTTTCTCTCTCCAGAGCATGAGTCTCCGGGGGACATGGTTTGGTTCAGTGCTGGGGAATTTGGGATCTGCCAGGAAAGGCTCGCACAGTGCAGGCTCTGAGGGAAGACCTGGGGAGCATCAGTGTGGCCGTGCTGCTGCCTGGAAGCCAAGAGTTGCTCTGAGGTTCTCCATAAATCTGCACCAGTGTCTGTCTCCAACAGCAGCTGTGTTACTCCTTCCTCCATGGCATATGGCACTGTTATTCATTCTCAGTGCAAATGTTTGGTTCTGAGAGGAAAGCTTGTCATCTTTTATTGCCGTGCTCAGGGATGAATGTCTCTTCCCTTGTTTATCCCTCCTCCTCTCCTCCAGGAACGTTGCGTTACTGGACGGGCACAAGAAGCCGTGGCTGTATTGGCTTGTCCTGCGAGCCCCTGAGTGGATGGGAATTCAGAGTGGTATCAGTTTCTGTTGTTGTGTGATTTCTATGCGTGTTTCTCTGAAAGGTGTTGTGTCTAGCATGGGAGGGAAAATACCTGATCAGGAATCCTTCCAGCCTCTGTTGTAGCTCAAATTGCCTGGGCTGCATTTATCTTTTTCTTCAGAATGTGTTGCTTGGCAGTGGTGTTAGAGCCACTGAAAGACTGATGTGTGTCATCCTCAGTGGTTTGTTGGCATGAAGCTTGAAAAGTTTTGATCGTGAAGTAGTTTGAGCTTTGCTATCCATGCAAACCCTGCAACAGTCCCATCGGAGTTAATGGAGTGGCTGAAACAAATCCTAGCAGAACACCTTCCAGTATGAGCCCAGCAGTTAACAGCTCAATTGTGCTCTTAGGATAAAGGAAAAGAAATGTTTAAGCTTCTTACTGTGACATAAATTACACATTTTTGAAGGTACTGGAAAGTGTGACAACTGGGAAGCTGTTAGCAAAGTTCTCCAAGTGAAATGTCATAATGGAAGTTTTATGGAAAATTGCAGACTTGAAAGACTCTGCAGAGAGTATAAAAATGCAGCTTCTAAATCTGCTGCATAATGGCATGGGAACGCATAGCAAAGCCTGCATGTTTCTAACTTTGCAACTCTTGTTTAGATGATGGATTTCTCTGCACCTTTTAACCCCTTTCATACAGGGTTAGTGCTCAGGGAGCCTCATTTATCACTTCAGGATTTGGACTCCCTAGGCATGTAGGAAGACACCAGGTAAACAATTTTCCAGGCTTTTTGTAGAGGTGTTTGGGGAATGTTCTGCTATTTGCTGAAAGACTTAAATACCACCTTATGTTGGTATCTGAGCCTGGTGGCCCATCATTTCTCGTATCTTGGGCCTATTTCATTCCTTGTATCTTTGGCCTGTTTCTAAAAGCAAAAGTGGGAATGAGAAAATTGTATTCGTGTTTCCTAAATTAATCTGCCTTGGTTTCTTGTTCTTTTTCCCTACTTGCCTGCTTGCAACATCATCTTTATTCACAACACACATATGCCTCAAGTGCACCTCAGGAAAACAAGTCCAGGGCCAGTTCCTTTGATCTCAGCCTGGAGGACACAGAGAAGGTCCTTGGCCCAGTAACTGCAGTGAGTGGTAGGAGTGGAAGGAAGGAGTACAATAGGAAATCACAATGATGCCCTCTTCCCCAAATGTGGAAATTTCCACTGGAGCCCCGTGCCAGCAGGGTGATGCTGCCGGTCTGGACTGCAGGTCAGGTGGGATGCTGCCCTCCCTAGTGCTCTGGGAAACTTGGGACTGTGTTAAAAGCTGAACTGCTGCTTTGTTCTGCGTCATTCCAGCTTTGTTTTGTCAAAGTCGTCGTACAGTTTGCAATGTTATGGATCTCTCAAATGCAGTAAAACAAGCAGAGCCGACATCCTTACCTGGATGCTGGGTCCTGTGGGCATTGGGCGTTGTTTACAATTGCATCCAAGCAGCAGCAAAATACAGAGTGTTTTTGTAGCTTCCCTCAAGCCAGGAGTACAGTGCTAGCAGGAGAAGGGCCATCTGAAGTACATTTTGCAGCTATCTGTTCTCTTAAATAGTTTAAACATAAGCTGCCGCTGCTATCTGTATAAAACATGGTTACATAAAAAGAAGTCAGCTCCTGGAAAACTAATTTGAGTTGTATTATTACATCCAGGGGAGGGAATAAAATGAGAGAAATGTTTTTAAAAAACACCCATTGGTTAGTCACAGTCACACAATCAAGAGTCTTGGACACTTGCCCATAGTTATGTTTTCATGTGGGATTTTTTTTGCCTTTTTCTATTTTTTTTTTTTTGGTAACATTTAGTCTCCCTCCAGGCATACATAACCTTTTTACACAGAAAAGCAGACAAGCATGGCAAAATACGTATTGGGGATGGGGAGAGGGAAATCTGGGATAGCAGCTGGTAATGAGGAAAGGCAGCTTTCCTCAACCAACAGGAAATCTGATTAGATAGAAAACGTTAAGGATGCTAATGTGAAACAAGCAGCTTTGTGGTTGCCCTTGACAATGGCTTGTTATCTTCATCCCTAGCAGTGGAATGCGTGGCAGAACCAGTCCTAGGGGTGAGGCAGAGGTAGGATGTTAAAGCACATTGTGTGGGAGGTTGCCTCTTCCACCTACTCCATGTGCACTGGCACTTTTGTCACCAACAGACATTTGGAGCCTTTATGTTGTAATACAGAATGTCCCTTTGGTGCTCCAAGCATCATGTCACCCCTGATAGTGCTGTTACTTGGCACTCTAATTATATCCTTTTCTTCTAGACTAAATAAGTCCTAATAGCCCTGCTCACTCATTTAATTATGTTAATGCATGTGTATTTCTGCATTTTAGAGGAGAAAAGGAAAGAAGAAGGGGGAGGAGAACTGTGTTTGAAATTAGAGAATTGTGAGAGGTTTTTAAACTTTGCATACTGTTCAGAACTAAAAATGACTGTGTTCCAGTGAGGAATAATAAAGATGGGCCACATGAAACAGGCACAAGTGCCCGTGTCCAGGACATTCAGAGCAGTGGGACACCAGTGAGGAGGTTCAGCCTCTGTGCTGTGCCTCCTTCAGCCTCAGGTTTAACCTGCACCAGCAGCTGCTGGGGGAGGAACCCCCTGGTTCACTGAATGGGGCCCTGCTCGCTCACTCACACCACCCTATTGAAACTTTATCCAGGTTATGGCCCTTTGATACCACACTAATCACATGTCATAAGCTTCCGCGTTTTTCCTCAGGTCTTCGGATTTCAGCGGAGGTGAAAAGCGAAGAGTTGGTATCCCATTTGCCCTTGCCAACAGGAGGCTTTAACCCTTTCCTGCTGCAGTTGAGCTGTCTGTCCTGGAGCTGTTCATCCCAGGGAAGGCAGGCAGTCTGCTACTGAGTGATGCTGGGCCCGGCAGCCCTCTGTGCCTTCCTCATTGCCCTTTCCCTCAGCAAAACCTTGTTCTTGATTCTGCTTTTTCCTGCACCTCTCAGGCCCTCCTGTGTGGAATGTGAAGCTTTCGCCTTGCCTTGTTCCCAAGTTCTGGCACTGGCAAGAAGCAGCTGAGCAATGCCTAAGCCTTCTCCAGTACTAAATGAAAGTAAACTCTTAAATCCTGCCTGTCTGGGTACACATGGAGATGCTCCAGCTGTGGGACCATATCTGCAGTGAAGGATGATCTAAAGGGAGGGACAGAGACCGAAAGTCAAAGGTCTGAAGCTGCCACTAGTATAATGGCTTTTTCCCCCAAAGAGAAACCATCTTTGACTTATTAACTGATAACCTTCTGTTTCAGGGCACTGGGAGGGAGTGGTGACAACTGCACTCTTGCTTGCTTCAGAAGCTGAGTACACGGAGCAGATAGCTCAGTCCTGTGTGTGGCTGAGCCCTCCTGCCCTGATCCTCCAAAGCCTTTAAGCACGCGATTAACTTTAAACACGTGAGTGCTCTCAGCAGAGTCAGAGGGGTTGGGATGTATTTAATGAGCTTACCTGAACACAGTCTGGGCCTGGCTCAGGTTCAGGCTCAGACAGTGCAAATCCAGAGTAATTCCACCAAAACCCATGATTTACTCAATATTTACTTGTCTGCAAATGAGATCAGAACCCTCTCATAGAGTTTAGTTTGATTTCTTCTTTTCTTACTCCCTCAGCAGTTAATGTGGTCCTTATTGCCACAATGATTCACGATTGAACACGCAAGTCATCATAGCAGTCCCGAGCAGTAGAGAAATTTAATGTTTCCCATTATAAAGAGGAAAGTGAAGGATTTGATTCTCAAAACTACTTGGACATCTCATCAGAAAGAGTAGCAATAACACTGCCTACTCAGTCACCTGAGCACTAGGTACTTAACAGTTATCTTTGAAAGGGTCTGGGGAGATGATGCTTCTATCCATGCAGAAAGGCAGCAGAGTTGGGAATTCAACATTTTTCCATGTTCTTAAACATAGAATCTGATTTTTTTTCATCTTTCTCTTCAGCAGTGGCTCTGCAGCAGCCTGTGCCAGCTGAGCTGCCAGTTGCCTCCAGCCCTCCCTTCCTCTCAGCTCTCATCACGTGCTGGTGAGCAGACTCCACCAAGAACACCCTCTTTGCTCACCACAAACAGCCGCTGTGCTCAGGGGGTGAGCTGGGGAGAGGCTCAGCCCTGGTGCCTGCAGTGCCAGCCATGGCAGGAGCAGGGGGTGGCGAGGGCAGGGGGACAGGAGCAGCCAGTGTTGGCAGGTGATGCATGATTAGCAGCAGGTTATGGGCTCCCACTTCAGCCTTTCCCTGACTGTTACCCTCTACTGCTTCCATTTTCTGCACCTTCTTTACTTTTCACCAGGTACTTGGCTCTGTGCTTGATGCTTGCACATCCAGCTGTGTGCTGCCATATGTAAAACATCTCTTTTCAAGGTGGCTGGACATGTGTTAAAGAATAAGGTTCTCTGTTTATACTTTTGCGCAGGAAGAATCCCATTGTTGCTGTAATGAGTTTATCATGAGGTACTACAGTGATTACAGAGGAATGATTATTGAGGACAGAATTTGAGGCTTTGAAGGAAAGTCACTGAATGCAACATTTCAAATGGCTTACAAACCTCATTTGTTCCTGAATTCACATGTACCTGCCCCCTCACAGGACACAGTGCAGGAGCTTTCCTTAGAGCTTTAGTTAGCTCCTGAAAGGCTTGGAGAGCAGTGTCTTACACACAGCTGTGATTCCTGCATCCTGTTGTGTTGTTTTGCTAATGCTTTTTAACTAATACACCTACCAGGTTGTTCCTACCTACCTGAAAAATATACTTTTTCAAATGTCTCTGGCTCTTGCTCTCAGCTGAATGTGACCTGAGATAAGGAACATGGCTGGAAGATCCTTCTCACTGTGTATGCACACAACATCTCCGTCCAGGAAACAGCGTGCAGACCTTAGTCTGTCAGACTGAGATCTAGAGTATTGTGGCTGGAGGAAATGAAGATAAAATATCAATAGCAAAGCTAGCTAATAGTAAAGTGGTTTGTTGGACTGGGTTTTTGTGGTGGTAAAATTCAAAGGTGCAGCTGTAAATGTGAGCTGTGCAATTGTTAGCCAAATTTGTACTCTGCACCATCAGAAAAGTTTAAGTAAGTAATGGCATTAGGAGCAGTTGTAGAACTTTCATTTCAAGATAATGATTTTTGATTCTCAAGCTGGGCCTGGCCTTACCCCTGAACAGGTCGTCGCAACCCAAAAAGAAATGCTATCTCTTACCTTACCTGTGTACTCTTGGAGAGAAATCTTCTATCTGTGTCTTTTGCTATTTTGTTCTAATCTCAAAGTAAATATTCACTATGGAGACAGTATCTGGCACTTACCATAGCTGAAGTAGGACATTTAGACCAAATGAGTCACCCTGGTCTTCTTTTCTCATCTCATCTTTAAAGGACTCTGAGATCTTCAAAGAGTGTTCCTTGTATGGAGGAAGGCCTTTGTCTTGCTCCTTTCCCATCCCGTGACTCTCCTGAGAAAGCATCAGACTTCGTTCTTCAGTCTGTCCTCATTTTAAATAAGGAGATGTAGTTCTTTATTAATCATGAGGGTTTTTCTTTGTACCTCATCCAGCTACACAGCCCATCATAATTATTGCACAAACCTTTATCGGCGGTAATTAAATACGGAGTGCCTTTGGGTTGAGATCATGACAAATCTTTCATGATGTTCTAGGTTAGGACAAGTCTGTAAACACGGAGGAGTTGAACTTTCCAGCTGTCCCTGGAGAGTTGTTCCATCGCCCCAGGGAGTCAGGTACAAAAGCACCAAGGCAAGTCTGCGTGGAGC
This sequence comes from Falcunculus frontatus, assembly GCA_013398115.1. Classification (NCBI taxonomy): domain Eukaryota; kingdom Metazoa; phylum Chordata; class Aves; order Passeriformes; genus Falcunculus; species Falcunculus frontatus. The sequence continues at coordinate 56,735 of VZRV01005027.1, forward strand.
AGCAGAGCATGGTGCAGAGATCCCCTGCCCCACGCCTGTGCAGTGGAATTGGTCACCTCAGGGATAATTAGCTCAGATAGATCATTGTCTATGGTTTCCAGTTCCGGGGTTAGCTCAGCCCACACCTGACCCAGGGGTTTCTGCTCTTCATCCCTTCCCGCAGCTGATGCCTCTGAGTGCACAAAAACGAACCAGCAAAGTTCATCTGAGAGTCTGGCAGGCTCCCTCTGTCCTGGGGTATCTGGAAAAGAAGAGGAGCTCCAAGAGGTCTAACTTGGAACTCAGTCTGCTCTCCCTGTGCTCCCTCAACGTCTGTTTTTCTCTCACTCTCCTTGTTCTGGATCCTGCTCTCTCAGGGCTGGGGATGCTTTCTGAACAGAGCTGAAGAATTTTCATAACAGTTCGTTTTACTTCAAGTATGTGGTGGGCACACTGTGCAGCAATGTGCATTAATGTTATTTTGTGATTGCATAAGCAGTTAACTTTTGGTGGAAGTACATTTGTCTCTACTTTTTGTTCTCTTTCAAATGTTCTGACCTGAAAGCTACAGAAACCGAAGAAGCTTTACCCAGACCTCAGTGAGCACCAAGATTGCAAAAGGCCAGAATTTTCATGGAACACTTACGTAAAGTTATTGAATGCTTTTTCAGTAGTATCTGAGTGTTTGGGGAAAAGTCAGTGCTCAGAATTTCTGTTTCATATTCAGGTGTTTTGCCCACTGGTACTTATCTGCAGAATTTTCCTGCTGTGTACAAGTTCTTTGATTTTGCTTATATGCTTAAAAAGCTCCAGCTTTTGTAGGACAGTGCAAAATATTTGCACATCTTCTTTTAAGGCAGCCCTTTCCTCCAGGACAGAAAGGTGTACTGCCAAGCAGTGGTGTTCAGGAGGAATTAACAGGGGTTTGCTGGGTATTGTTCCTGGTGTGTATTTGAAAACACAGAGACAGGTTTCTCTTTTTCCTCTGAAAGACACATTACGAAGATTTACGTTAAGCCCTGAAGATTACAAGGTACATACACCTGCAACGGTTCTGAACTGCAGAGTCTACCCAGCACGTGGCTGTGCTTCCTCTCCGCTGACACAGTGCTGAACTCCTATAAGGAAAACAAGGAAACACGGATAAATCCTTTCCAGGCCTCTTCGATATTTCTGATCTGTAGCCGTCTGCCACATTCTTCAAGCGTGCTAAGTAATTCTTGCATGTTGATTTAGGAAGGAAAAAATTAAGAATATACACAACTTCCTGCACAAGAAGTCTTTAGTTACCAGCTGTCTCTCACATATGACATTTCCACATTACACAGCAATCCCTTCTGGAAAGGTTATTGTTGCAGCTGTCTTAGTTCTCACTATTCCACTCTATCTGGTCAAATTCAGTTCTCACAACAGAATAAAAACCTAGTGGCCACTCTTCAAGTCTGTGCCAGCATCATGAAGTCAGATTTTAATTTGTTTTGTGTGGCCTGTGGCATAGAGAGGTCAGAACACCAGTGTAGAGTGGAGACTCAGGATAATGTTGCACAAACGTCCGAGCATCTGATTGTTTTGAGCCCCACACAGAAGACAAAGGAAGTGGCCCAACATGGCTTTGTCTTAATTGCTCTGATGAAGGTTTGGGTTTCTTAAAAAATATTTTCCAAATAACAGCTAAATCTTTCTCCTCATCCTTGGCTTTTCTTCTTGGTACAATACTCTTGTCTCAGGTTTTTTGTCCTTGGCTCTTGTGGGAGAGGTGCACTTCATTCCTCAGCTGTGTTTCTTGTGACCTTTCTGAGAAGCTCAGAGGCTTAGCTGGGCCTGGAGCCTACCATCATTAAAGGATGGAACTAAGAGGTTTTCTGTAGAGAGTGAAACCTAGAGTCTGTACCCCCAAAGCAGCAGAACTTACCCCATACAGCTGGCTGGGACTTCACTGTCTGTCCAAGATGCATCATAAACTGTCATTAAACTTCCCAGGCCGTGGAGGGCTCCACAGCTCCAGGAAACTGTGGGCTGGTGACAGCAGGAATGAGGGTGTTTGCACTCCTGTCCTCTGCCCACCGTCATCACTGGTTTGGAGGCTGTACCAGATTTCCCTTCAGTGCTGCAGGAACAGGTGGGGCTGCAGAGGAGTCAGCCATGAGGACCCTCTGCAGGACAAGAATCTGAGGCTGCAGGGGACGAGGTGCTGGCTTTTCCATCTTTTGAAAAAGACTTCGACAGCATAAACCACATTTGTGGTGACTGTCAGTCTGTTCTCTAAATGTGCCTTTCCTCTGAACAGTCCTAGGATTTTTCATTTCTGCAACAGGGAGCATCAAATTAACATTTAATTGCAGGAGTTGTTAAAAATGCAGAGTTAATTTCAGTGGTGCACCTTTGCTTAATTGGTGCCTGCCCCTGTTTCTCTACAGCTCCAGCTTGGTAGAGTCAGTAATTAAAGACCAAGTTTTGCTTTCTAGTTGCTCTTCTCTCTGGTAAGTATAATCATTCTCTCATTTTAGACAAGTGGCAAAACTGACCTCAAATATTGCTAGTGTTTCTCAGATGTTGTTTGTAGAAAATGTTTAAGCTTTACACAGGATCTTCCCTTCTCATGATGAGCTGTCAGCATTAATCCAGTGGAGTTCATGGGGCTGGCCTTTTAATGACAAATTTAGATTAAATATACCGTAAAACCAGTAGTAAGCAAAAATTTGAATGGGACTTGAGCTGCCAAATGCAAGTAAGTGGTTTCTTTAATCACTTGGATATTAAATTAGATAAATGTAAAAGTGGTGAGAAATTTTGCTGGTCTTTGTACTTATAACAAAGGAGCATGTTTAGGAAATTCCTATTTTAACTGAAAAAAATTTGATGTAGTGCATTTCATAATATGTGCAGTGAAATGTCAGTATGGTACGGTTCTTGATATATTAAAAAACCTGCAATCCTAGTTATTTCTACGTTGAGGGAAGCTTTGAGTCAAAAGAAGCTTTCCTGCTGGTGCTGGAGAACATATTGTGATATGCAATTGCTACTCAAGTGAAAGTTACATACTCTCTAAAATTCAGATGTTCTGCTTCAAAAACTCCTTTGCCCCTTGATAGTTTCTGTCTTAATAAAAGACAAAGAAGTGATTTGAAATCACCTGTCTGTGAGGTTGCTGAGCCAGCTGCCTGCAAAACCTTGAGGAAAACTGAGCAGATTGCCAGAAAGTTCCTGAATTAGCATGGACTCTTCTAGAATGATGACCTTCTAACCAAAAATTAGTACGCTGTTTTAAAGGATGGGAATTTCTTCTGTGGAGGTTTCTCGATGGTGATTGTTCTTTGGCAGCAGAGGTGTGTGCTTTCCTAAGGTTGCCTGTTCTGAGTGTAAATAATATTTCTTCCAAATTCAGAATATTGGCACACAGTGGCAGCAGACTGTGGAATCCCAGGATGGTTTGGGCTGTAAGGGACCTTAAAGCCCATCCAGTGCCACTCCTGCCATGGCAGGGACACCTTCCACTCTCCCAGGCTGCTTCAAGCCCTGTCCAGCCTGGCCTTGGACACTGCCAGGGATCCAGGGGCAGCCACAGCTGCTCTGGACAACTTGTCCAGTGTCTCACCATCCTCATAGTGAAGACTTTCTTCCTAATATCTGCTCTGAACCTCTGGTTTGAAGGCATTCCCCCTTGTTCTATCACTGCATGCCCTTGTAAAAAGTCCTTCTCCACTTCTCTTGTAGCTCCTTTGAGTAACTGAAGGCCACAATAAGGTTCCACAGAGCCTTCTCTTCCCCAGCCTGAACAACCCCAGCTCACTCAGCCTTTCCTCACTGGAGAGGTGCTCCAGCCCTCTGAGCATCTTTTTGGCCTCCTCTGGACTCACTCCAACAGGTCTGTGTTCTTGTGCTGAGAACACAGGAGATGGATGAAGTATTGCAGGTGTGATGCTCAACTTGTGCAGGCTGGTACCGCTGGGAGCCCTGATAACTCTGATGTGTTGATAGGTCATGTCTGGTGCAGACACTTTTGAGGATAAATGTGCTTTTTGTTTGATGAAGAACACTTCTATTACCATTCCTATTCATTTTCATTTGAAAACAAGTTGCAAATAAGTGAGGACTAATCATCAGGAGGGAAGAGAAGTTGAACAGAGTGACAAAAAATGATAGGAGAATGGATATGAAGAACACCAAGGAGGAGAGGACATTTTTGGAGCTATAAAGCATCGTGGTACCGAGAAGGAGAGGTTTAGGTGGGAGAATGTGAGTCTGATTATGGGGCAGAAAAGTCTGCAAGGAAAGAGGTTGAGAAGGTGATGGTGTGGACAGGTGAGCAGTCTGCTTTTGGATGAACTTGGCTGCAGGTGAGATCCAAAACTGAAGTAGAGAGAGATCCCTGAGCTCCAGTGGTTAGAAGGATACTGTGGAGAGGAGTTGGAAGCCTGGATGGACACCTCACAGTGGGAAAAGTTACCTGAGAGGACAAGAGATCTCCAAAGAAAAACAGGCAAGTTGCTCAGCTAAACTTTGAGTAACATCATTTTTATTATGCCAAGCCTGCCAGAGAACTGTGCTGTGTTCTCCCTGCGTGGTTCTGCCTCACCCTGTGAGGATCAGACCGCCTGAACTGAGCACCCAGCTGCTTACAAAGCACAGCAGCTGCTTCTCTAGCTCCACATTCACAGCTCTGTACAGACCGTTACATGCCTGAAATTATTTAATGCTCTAAACAGTGGATCCCAGTCACACAATTAGTTTTCCATACCCATATGTACATTTAATGAAGTACATCGACCCCTGTAGAATGCTGCCAGTTGGTGTCTGATCAGGTGTATTCATGGCAGATTCTTTAATTTGCACATGCAAATGAACACGTGAGTGCAATTGTTCATCCAGGAGACTGAGGAAAATCACAGGGCAGCACTATGACAATTTGTTATTGATGTAATCTCTCCTATAGCAGACTTTGTACTGTCTCAATAGAATTGAAAAGGTGCCTTTTAAAAACTGGTGTCTCAAAAGGACATCATAAAAAAACCCCAAACCCAACACTCCTGCCAGGTTTTTTGTAGTGGTGTGGTGTTGCGCGCTCTGGCCGCTCGGTGGCCTGGCAGGCGACAGCAACTGTGCTCCGGCAGCGTGGCCAATAAAGTTCAGTCTGGCAGCTGGAAGCCTTCAGTGTGTCTGTCTGAAGGAGGCTCTCAGAGGAGCAGGCTGCAGCGAGGTGGTTGCCAAGCGATGAGGCAAGGGCGAGGAATGAAAGAGGGACCCTTCTGTTGCCTTCAATCCCAGCTTTATTGCCGAAAGGGGAGACAACGAGGAAAGGGCCAAGAGGGTCGGTTGCTCGCCCTTTTAAGCAGGGGCGGAGCAAGGAGGGAACAAAGGAATGAGCCAAACAGGAGTTGACAAGGGGTGACAGGGGACAAATCACAGAGACATAGGGGAGGAACAAATTTGAACAAACTAATGGGGAATTAAACAGAACAGAACTTTCCAGATCTTAATGAATATACAATGAGAGACATGAATAAACATAAAAGGAGTAAACCAATGGGTTCTGTGAAAACATAGATGATTCTGGAAACGAGGGTGGAGATACGGTCAGAGTGACACCTGGTGGGAAGGTACTTCAATCCTCGGTCCCGCCCTCGGGGTCGGAGTCCTGGGTGGGAAAGTCCACCCATTTGATGTCACTCAGCCCCAAGGTGGGCTGGGCCACCGCAACAGTGTGGTTTGGAGTTAGGGTGTTTTTTAGTAGTTTTATTGCCGACTTTTAAAGTCGGCTTATTTCCAACAGAGTGATGTTGAGATGGACACTTGCCGACATTTTTCTTTGTAAGTCCTTGGCCAGACTTTTATTTATTGGAATCCACTTCTCCTGAAATGTGTGCACTGAGAGGTATTCGGCTTCAGGCCAATTTACTGCCTGAGTTCTGTAATACATCCCCAAAGATTTCATCACATCCCTTTGAAAGGCACAGTGACTTCAGTTGGTGTTGCAGAGGAGTTCTATATTTAGCTCTCCTCTCCTACAGGAGGTGTTTCTTATTCAGGTGCCAAACTCTGTACCTTCATTCCCTGTTTTATTTCTAGCAATCTTTCTGTATAACCTCTGTTTCACAAGTCATTCTCCCTCTGAGCCAATGTCTCAGCTCAGTCTCTTGTTGCTCTAAGAAGTCCATCTCTGATTAGCTCTAGAGAAAACATTCTGGCTGGGAGCAGCAAGGGGGAGGAGACCCTAGTAAAATATTACCAGTTTCCTGGAGCTGATGAACACTTATTTTAATGGCACAAATCCTTGGAAATTTTTTTTTTTTTAATAATCTGTAAACCAAGGTTTATAAGGTTAAAAACGTGCAAACCTAATCTCACACATCAGATTTCTCTGGAGACTTGTAGGGCTGCATGTTCATTAGAAGGGAAACTAGTTAAAAGATTAAGTTGTAGTACTTTGATTTAGGATGGGACTCCAGGGAAGGATCAAAACAGATCACTTCTTGCAGCTGATTTGCAGGGCAAATTCACAAATAGTTTTGGGCTTATTTATGGTCTTTAAAAATGTAGTGGCAACAGTGTTAAGAATCTGGGAGAGTGGACATCTGATTCCTCCATCACTGCTATAACAAGACTTGTTATTTTTTGTGTGGTACAACTTGCTCACAGTGGCACTGCCCTGTGTGAGGCCGCTGGATCTCGAAGCTGTGGAGTGAGTGCTGGCTGGGAACTGGCTCCTGATGCTTTCTTCTGCCCCCTTGGGAGAATAAACGCTCCAGGCTGCTTTTATACGTAGTGCTGCCACGTGTTCTAGGAATCCTCTGCCACCCCATTAAGCCCAGCTGCAGTGAAGGTCCTGTGAAGGAGTGGTGATGGCTTTGCCTGTTCAGCTCCTGCTCACAGCACTTCTTCCCAGCAGCCCATTCCAAAACGAATGAGAGAGGAGAAGAAGGAATCCAAATGTGCAGAACTGAGAGATCTTTTATCTGAAATAAGTCTTCTGCAGCTTTTAATAGTGTCTGCAACATGAACCCTGAAGACTCGGGGGGATTGTTTTCAAAAATGTTTTCTTGTAAAAGAAGAAATGTGGTTCAGCAAAACGAGAATGTGACTCTGCAAATGTGCCATGTAATTTCAGGGGTCAAATCTTGTTATCAGCTTTGCATTTCATAGATTGATTGCTGCCATTTGGGGTCTAAATTAAGTCAAGAAAATACTTTCAACTTTTACTCTCAATTTTTTTTTCTTTGTTCTTCTTGGGTTTTTTTTTTTTTTTAATAGTATAATTTTATGGATTTACCACTCTGCTTTCTAGCTTTGCTACTGGGAGATCCAGAAATAGTTAGGAACTTGAGACAACCCTAGACTAGACTGTCTTTAAAGTTCTGTGTTTCTAAATGGTGTCTGGCTATGAGGTGACTTTGGGATGTGCAAGTCTCTTAATCACTGTTACTAATTGTGCTTCCTGAGCTCTCTCACAATGTTAGAGAAAGGTGTAGTTTGAGATGGGTCAGGGCTTTGCATATGGTAACATTTCAGATGTTCAGGAATTTGGATTAGCATCAACAAGTGAGCTAACAGATCAAACATCCCAATCCCTTGTCATGGCCTCTCAGGGCAGCCCTGTGGTGCCCCTTCACTTGGAGATTTGGTTTCAGGGCAAGGAAGTGAAGGGTGATACACGTGCTACACTCGGTGTAGGCTGAAGTGATCAGTCTGGTTTTTGTGCTGCTTCTGCGTAGGAGAACTCTATCTGTGCTATTTTTGAAAGCCATTTATTATGTTAATAGTTGATGCAGAATTCTACTCTTTTCATTGTCCTCAACCCAAAGATGTATTTTGCTTTGGACTAAAAATTATTTCTCCTGGACAAAAATTCAGTTTCTCTGAAAAAAAAAATCTTCCAACTGAAGACCAAAATCATTAAAACCAGTGAAGTCCCTTTGTTTCTTTCACTGCTAATTGGCAATCGTCACAGGTAAAAGTAAAGGATGGCCAATTTTTATGTTTCCATATGAATATCCAATCGGGAAGCTCAAGTTCTCCGGCAAATCAACAAATTCAGGGAAGGATATTGTCTGCAGTCTCTGCTGCTCACACCTCTGCAGAGCGTGTTCAGTCTGACAGTGTTTGACAGAGAAAAGGGCAGCAATGAGAAACAGCACAAAATGCAAGCAAAGAAATAGCTAGGAAATTAAAGTGTGTAGAAAAATTCAAAAGTCAGTGGAATTCCTGTGGTTTATAGTCATCTTCTTTCCTTCTTGGTTGTTGAGTTTGTGGACTGGAAGTTGCAAGATAATGAGCATAAAGAAACAGTAGAAAACGTCATCCCCACAGCAAAAGGAGCTTGTGCTTGCTGACTGTCGCTGGCACAGCTTCAGCTTTAAAAGATTTGCAGTTTATTGACTGGGCGAGCTACCTTGTAGCATTAATTGCTGTTGTCCCAGGACGGGGTATTTCCACTTAAGGATGTGATTTCCTTGAGGTAATACACTTGGTTCTTACTTGTGTTAGGTCGTTCATACATTTTGATGGTTAGAAGGAACTTTGCTGTGACCTTAAGTTATTCTTCTAAGAATGTTACGTCCCCTTTTAGTTCCCTCTGCGCTAAGGGCAAATAAAAGTCAGGTGTATTGGAGTTTTATGCTTTCTTAATAATAACAAGTATTTGAAATGGCTTAAGACAGTCTTGAGATTTTTGCTGTAGCCTCCAAACTATAATTAAGTCTATTAGTGTAGAATAATGGGAAAGCTTGGAGTGTGATCTTTCTCATCGTGAATGAAGGAAAATATCAATGCAGAGACCAGATTAGATACTCTGCACAGTATATCAAATTGTTCTTCATGGCAAAATTGCTCGATTAGGACAATTAATGCAGAGGTGTTGTGACTAGGTGTAAAGAGAGCTGAGTAGTGTCAACTTGGTAATAAATGCTGTAAGTTCATGTCTCCTGTTAAGCAGTGGGAGGCAGGAATTCCACATGGAGAAAAGATCTTTCTATGCTTGAATTGTGCAAGCACTGAGCAGCATTCTGTGTAGAAGAGTAGTACAGCAGGAAGCCACCCACAAGGCACAGGAGTGAGTGTCCTACATGGATTCCAAGGCTGAGAGGATTCGGTTTTTCTGAATTGCGAGTGTGCTGTATGACTGAAGGCAGAAGTGATGTTAGATCATCTGAGTAGCAGAGGGCACAGCATCTCCTCCAGACTGTGGTGTTAAGCTCAGAGCCTTGTCTGACTCACAGAACCACAGAAAACGTCGAGGTGGAAGGGGCCCACAAAGACCATCAAGTCCAACTGCTTCCCTTGCACAGGACCATCCCGTCACACCGTGGGCCTGAGAGTACTGTCCGAAGGCTGAAGAGATCAGTTTCTCAACCCAAATACATCTCTTTGAAAGTAATTTCTTCTTCAAGAGGCACCGTCTTCTTGGTGGTCTGCTTTCCTCTCAAAAGACAAAATTTCTCTGAAAAAAATGGTTGATGCAATCGTTTTCACTTTCCTTAAAATTTCCTTTGTCTTTTTTAGGCAGACAAGGTTTTGGTATTTTTAAACAAAAGCAGATTTTCCCTAAAGTACATAAAGAATAGCAAGGTGTTTTAGTGGAATATTGGTTTATGTGGAGTTCTGTAGAAAGGAAGTTCCCCAGCCAAGTTTGCTACAGCTGTAGAGCATCTGTCCAAGGCCGGTGTGTGCACCAGCTTTATGTGGGAAGGAGGGGAACAGGACGAGGAATATCTCTGGCTTCCCCACCCACTGGGAAGGAATGCAGCCTTTGGACCAGCTCTGGCACTGCCCTTGGAGAGCTCCCCTGAGTACTAGTGTAGGTTTGAACTTTACTGCAAAAAGCATTTGGGACCCAGTAGAGAGTTATTTCCTGTTAATTAATGAACCTAAGTTCAGAAAATTGTTGTCAGTGGATTTCAAACCCATTTATTTGTCTGCAGAGTTGTGTTAGCAGAGGTGATGCACTAAGAGATGCACAAGGGTGGGGCGCCCGTGAGAGTCCTCCCATGCTGAAGGATGCAGAGACAGTCCTGCCCTTCAGCCCAGGCTGAAGTGCTTTTGGTAACTAAGACACTGAGTAAACCAAGGCTGTTCTGTTCTGGAACAAAGCCATTTTTAAATTAAATTTCAGGTATGCGTCTCTTTTAATTTCTTCCCTTCTCCGTTTTACGAGTGGATAAATACAGAGGAGGGAATGGCAATCCCGAGTATAAAATTAATCCTCTGAGAATGTTCCTGTAAGTTCTGGAGGCAGAGAGCAGAAGTACTATCAGGCTTTCCCCTAATGTCATCTCAAACTTGGGTGTTGTCTAACATATGACTTCAGAATTGTCCTCTCTCCAAGCTCATAACTGTGCTCTCTATGATTATGGTCCATTTAATTGTGGACCATTTGTCCAGGGAATATTATCAGAATGCTGTGGCCCTTGGAGTCTCCTGTAGGTTTGCCCATAAGGAGCATTTCTTCTCTCCTCCCAGCCTGCTGTCCTGGTGCACTCCTCTCTGGGCACCCCTGCAGTGTGAAGAAGACTCAGCTTTGCTCTAACTGCCCCAAAAGAGATCTCCCGAGCAGCCAAATTGCCTTTAGATCAGGGTCTGTAGGGGGAGAAGGTGGGGAGGGTCAGGGGAGCAGGACACATATTTCAGATTTAATGGTATGGTAAATTATGAGTAACTAATTGGAGTGGTGCGATTAAAGGCAATTAAACAGAGTAGGGAAATATGCATATTTCCTAAAGGGTTATTGCTGTGTTTGTCCTCAGGTAGAATTCAAACATTGACAATTTTTCAGGTGATTTACAACTTAGTTTAAAATTACACAATTTGAAGCCCCATACCCCCCAGTCTGCAACCAAATAAACCTCAAGAAACTGGCATAAATGACCCCGTATCTGTAAAGCTGGAGGAAAGTTGGTACTGCTAATGAGCAGTGAGGAAATTGCCTTGTTAATCCATTTTAAAAAGGCAATAGGAAATTGTTTTATCACGTCTCCTAAAACAGCTGCATGTGCTGTCATTGATCTGATTGTGTAAAATATTGATCACTGAGAACCTTTAGCTATAAAGAGACAATACAAGTTAGAGAAATGTGCATTAAATGCATTAAATTCATGTTTCAAATGGCTGATTGCAGAGAGGGATTTCAAAAGGAAGGGAAAATAAAAATACGGAAACATTCAAGTTTGGCTGGCAGGAGAAATATGACTTGAACTGGTTTAGATTATTCAGATTGCAACACAGTGGCTTATTGTCAAAAAGTTTTGATTAATAATATGGAAAAGTAGGTTTTCGTTTTACAAATGGTACTGAATTGAGAGTCAAGCAGATAATGAGAAACAATTTAATCTGATACATGATGGGGATTAATTTTGAGTACCTGGGTTGTAATAGGGCAGCACAGCTCAATGCAGATAAATGGAAGATAATAAGCTTATGAGTAAAGAACTCCATAGTAAATGAGTGCTCAGATGCTGCAGCAGGCTGAGTCAGGGGAAAAAAAATGAGAAGTTACTAGAGAAAAATTGCCTCTTCAGCAGCAAAAGCAACGAGAGGAAATGGGTTATTGAGCTGCTGCTGAAGCGGGGAGCAGAGGACTCAGAGCCCTGTGGTTGGGGCTCACCCCTGGGCTGTAACACTGGGGATGGAGAGGCAAAGTGCAGGCTCCAGAGGGAAATGCGCCTCTCGTGGACAGAAATGGTCCTTAAGGTTCGGAAATCTCTAAAGAATACCAAAATCTGCAATTGGAGAGAAGCAGGAATTGGTAGTTTTGTAGCCCACTGGGCACAAGACAAGTAGATTTTTTTTCCACTGATATCAGGTGGAAATTTTAATTTATATAATTCAGAGCAGAACTGAGGAAGCTGCCACAGTATCTCCAAAGAGATCCCTGGGGAGGTCCGAGGGGGAAGCCCACATTTTGGAGCAGAGCTCTCCTGGGAGAACTTCTTCAGTAGAGTGAATCATCTTTACAGCAGTGTGTGACTGGGCCGAAGTGAACTGTGCTGGGAGGAACCAAGGCACGAGGCTCAGAAAAGAGGGAAGTGTGGTTATGTAGTTATGTCATTATGCAGAGAACTTGTGGGATTCTTCTTTAGGAAGAAGCTCTTCTGCCTCCCCTCCTTAAATCTTCAGTGGTTTTATTTTCCCTCTTGTTTTCAAATGTCTTACTATGAGGACTTTATCCAATTTAGGTTTGCCAACACGTTTGTAGCACAATAACAATGCTGTTGTAACACTAATGGATAAGAGGCAAGCCGTGGTTTGCAGGAAGAAGAAGCATTTTTAACTCACACTAAAAGATGCTGCTTCTCTTAAAAGTCATTGCCCATTTCATACCTAAGGAATGCAATAAACACCCCTTTTTTTCAGTATTTCCTCCCACCTGGCAAGACTTCTGTCTGCTCTCCTGACACCATTCGGTTCTGTTTGCAGACTCAGCTGAGGATGGCTGTGAGGATCGTTCCGTGTTTACTTATGGCAGAAAGAAATAGCGCAGCTCTCAGGCTTGTACCCTGTGTGTAATCAGTGAAAGGTTCTGGAAGGGTGAGCTTGGGTGGCAGAGCCTGCTCCATGACTGAGATCAGTGAAGAGTGGGTGCTCCTAGTTAAAACTCAGTATGTTCTAAGCTAGACAGTAAAGCAAAAGGCTGGTGGTGTCTGGTTTTGCTATAATTGGATTAGGGTGGTATCTATCCATGGGATAGTGTAGTCCCATATAATAAAAGCTGTTTCATTCCTGCCCAAAAATACCACAGTCTCAGTAGATAACCACAGATGTTATTTCTCTGTCAGGTGACAAACTCACATGAGAGTCAGTTAAAACTTAAAATTCTCTGTCTGTTCTCAGGCTGCTGGTAGAAGATAACAGCCCTTGTTACAGTGTTAGAAAGAGACTTCCAAGCTGTGAGTGCCCTTGGCCCAGTAATGATCCTCTGCATTTTCCTGCAATATATACCCACCAAAATCTGGGTTACGTTCTGAAGTCCTACAGGTGTTCTAAAGATGTGCAACTTAGCTTTAAGGATAAGACATTAAAGGTAGAAGACCCAAAAGAACAACGTACTAACCTCTAGGGATGCTTCAGCATTCCAACTTAGCAATTTAATTAAAAAGACAAATAATTAAAGAATGAACATTAATTAAAAATCAATAGTTTCAGCAACTGTTCTCTTCCTCTGCTGTTAACATACATTTTTTTATGGTCAAAACTCTCTAGAACAGTACTCTCCTATCTCTGAAAAATGGAAACTCATTTAAATGCACAAGCTGGGGTGCAGCAGCGTCTCTGTGGGAGCAGTGTGGGCTGGTGGCTGTTGTGCAGGCAGGGGCAGCTGTCTGACCACAGAGAGAGGGTGGCCTTTGGCCCCACGTGCTCCTTGGTGAATGTGCCCCTAAGGGTGCCTAAATGCACGGCTGGACCTGTTCCTCCTGTGACCCTTCAAGCTGGAAGGACCACTGCTGCCAGACTCACTTTCCACGGCCCATGACAGCAGCAGGGGGTTTAAGCCACATGTGAAGGGGAGGTGATGGCAGTGGAAGTGAGCTGCCACATAAAGCCCGGGTCTGTGACAGCTCTGAGGCTGGGCACAGCATTGTCACTGCTCCATGTGGCTCTCAAAGCACACATCGGTTTGAATTCATGAATGCCCAAGCAGGTTTGCTTATACCCTCTTTTTCTGCTAAGTATATTTTTATGGCTTCAGAATTCAAAAGCAAACTTTATTTTTCTAAAGCTTTGTGCATGTCTAATGAGAGTCCTGACATGAAAGCTTTCTCCATGCACAGGTACCTTGGGAATCCAGGGCGTGTAGGAGCCCTGCTGCTGTTCGAGGGCACTTTTCAATTATAGATGTTTTCGTCATGATCTTCTAAATCAGAGTAACCCAGAATAACTTCAACATGGTCCTCTAATTACTAAACCTTGTCCTGCCTTTTTGCCTCTTGAATCTATACCTATGAAGGCATTTTAATAGAAGATTTTAGGCTACCAGGTTTGATTTCTTCTGTTCAGACCTTTGCTGCAGCTAAGGAATACTGCAGGGCCAGAGGAGGTGTGAGGCAGCTCGTGGGCTGGGGGGAGCTGAATGCCTGGGGATGGGTCTGTGTCTGGGGATGAGACAGGGTGGCTCAGGGGCACCTGTTACCTCCCGTGCTCAGGATCCAGAGCTGTCCAGGGCCCTGCAGATTCGTCCTGCTGCTGCCCATCGTGCCAGTGGGAATGTTGCTCCCTGTCCCAGCTCTCTGTAACCTCGCTGGTCTCTACCGGTCCAGCAGGACCCACACGGGCTCAGTGTCACAGAGGCGCTGAGCTGGGTGCCCTTAATGAGATCCAGTAATTCTAATTGCTGATAGTTTCATAAATCAACCTTTGGCAGCTGCCACAGGTGTGTGGCAGGAAGCCAAGGGCCAGTGGTGGAGCTGCTGCTGACGGCGCCGTGCCCTGGGCACACCTCATTGCACAGCCAGGGATGGGCACCATATGACTGTCACTGCTCAGTGGCACTGCCCACTCAGACCCTGCCCAGGCAGCTCCCCTGGCTGCGGGCTCTTCCCTGAGCCTGCTTCAGCAGCAGTCCCTGACACCAGCTCTTCCTTGGCCCTGCAGCACCACACATGGAGTAATTTTTTTAACGCTGCGTTATGCAGAGTCAGGAAAATCAGTATTACCCAAGGCAATTTTATATAAATTACAAATTTATTTTACAGTTATCACTTTAAATTAGGACAAAATGCTCTGTGATTCATGAGTTGATCCCAGGCTTCAGCCGAAGAAACAGAATTGTGTGCAAGGAGGGAGCTGGTTTTATTGTGCTCTGCACTTTGCACCTTCATGCAACTCTCTGATATGTCCAAGGCATATAAGTGAAAACAGAGGTTTTTCTAAAGCATAGGTAGACTCTTCTCCAGTGTCTGATGTGGAAAAGGCAGGAAAAAGAGTTGGACGATAGTTGCCAAGGGTTGTTTTTCAGGGTCTGCTCTTGTGGAGTTTTGGTGCCATTGTTACTCTGACTCAACAGGCTTGGGATGGTTCCACTCATCCAGCTCCAGTTCAGAGTCACTGTTATGAAGCATCCGTCTCTCTGGTCTTCTTGGAATCTGCCTGCCTTCAGGCCCATGAAAAGACTTCAAATCAAGCCTCACCTTTTTTCACTGACTAGCTTCTTAAAACAAACTACAAAATTAATACAATCAAAAAGAGAGTTTAAATAACAGAATATTCAGCTAAAACCTCCTTCAACAGATTTGAGTGCAAGACTGAAAATGAACTGTTATCTTTTCAGTTATACTTAGAGAATGCAGATTTGAATTGCAAAAAGGCCATTAAAATAGCTTGTGCAATTTAAAACAGAGTCAAACTGACAAAGCAGAAAATAACATGAACTAGAGATGCACTTGTGTGCTGTATCATGTTAATGATTCTGTTTTCTAAACCAGAAACAGCTCAATAATATATGTTGTTTCCAAACAAATGTATGTTTTATTTAAATAAATTAAAACAGAGAAAAATGCAGCAGTGCGGGATGGGAAGGAAAACAATTATTCAGGAAGATTAAGCTTGCTGTACATCAGAGGTTTTTGGCATGACCCACTGTGAATTTGTGTACTGTTTGTAAAGATTTTATCTGCAGATTTTACATCTGGCATCGTTCCTTTTGTATGCAAGACCATGAGCTTTATGTGACAAAGATACCGCACAGGAGGAAAAAGTTTCCAAGTGTTGTACATAGATACTTGCTTGAAAGCCATTCTGGAGATCCACTAATCTGACCTTGGAGATGCAAGAGGACAACAGCAGCAGGATAGGAAAAATTGGGGGTTTGCTCCATGTTTGATCTAAGAGCCAAAGCGTTTGTATTTTGAATTAATCTGCTTGGGTGCAGTGGATAATTGACAAAAGTAAGTGAAAGCCCTTGTGGCAGCAGCTGTGAATAAAGTAATAGCACGTCCTCTTGTGTCTGGGGTTGTGTGGAGGTGCCTCTTCCCCAGGAGCCAGGCTGTGTCTGCATTCCTGGGGAGGCGATGCCTGGTTTTGGTGCTGTTGACTCCTCCAGCCAGAGCAGCTCCAGGGTTCCACTCTGCCTGGGATTACACCATAAAGGTTTTCCTGATGCAGGCTGATGTCCATATGTTGTGGGCAGATGTGATGCTGCCTGGCACTGTGATGTGATCATTCCTTACATCTGCATTTTAGTGTACATGATATGCCTGTGAGTGCTGGATGCCCAGAGATCCCCCTCTGGCTAATCTGTCATCTTCCCTTGACAGCTCTTAAACAAGGATTTATCAACATGACTCAAAGGTACCTTTCTGGCACTTTTAATATGTAGAATTTTCAATAAGGAAACTCTCTAGCTACTTGCTGATGCAGACCATGCAGCAAAGTCAAGCCAGATGTCCTTAGGAGGGTTTTGATTCAGCATCTTGAAAGAACAAAGCTGGGTCTCAGATGAGCTGAGGAGAACACCCTAAAATGGTTATAATACCTTGGGCCCCATGTTTCTTTCTGCCTGCAGTAGTGGCTGGGCCGTGTCCCCAGCCCAGCCTGCAGAGGTGGCACCATGGGTCTCTGCCACGATGCTGAGTGGTCCCAGGTGTCCCAGGGCTGCAGGCAGAGGTGCCAGGAGTGCGGCTTTGAGCCTGAGCACAAACATCCCCTGCACTTGAAGCACAGATTTTTCCCTCGCAGGTGCTCAGCTGCAGGTGGCCTTGGCCCTGGCACGCTGCTGCCTGGCACTGGAGATGCAGGAGGGGTTAATCTGGGGGGCTGCCTGAGGCTCTGTCATTGTGCTTCTGGCTGTTGACACATGAATGGGTCTGTGATTAAAAACGATGATTGAGTTGTTAATTCAGTTTCTATCAGACTCCAGCTCTGACACTGTATTTTAAGGCTGTTCAAGCTGAGGCTGGGTGTTGGTTTTCTAAACTTTTATGCAAAGTTCATTTTTTTTCTGTAAACGCACAGTTAAATATAGTGAATTTGAACTGGGTCTTGTAGAAACCGGAGTTCACGTGGGGATAGCTGGAGATGGTGTACTTGGGCTTCTGGTATCTGTGTCTCCATGGAAGTGCCAGTGATCAAAATATCTAGTTGTAGATTAATTGCAGCTAGCTTTTGGCAGGGATTCACATTCAGATGTTTTAGTATTTAACCACTCTCATAGTATCAGATAGAGTTGGCAAAGAAAAGGAGGTATCTACTGAAAAATGCATATACTTTTCTTTTTAGTATTTAGGGTAAATGGGCTTCCATCTCTGCTTGGTATAGTAATTCCTTTATTGGTGTTATTCTTGATAGAAATAAACCTTGCAGAAAATTCCCTGATACCTGGTTGTTAGATGTTATACATGTTGTCCCATGTAGGTAGAAAAGGCTGTGCTTGAAAATGAAAGTTCTGATTGTTCTGAATATGGTTATGGTGTTGTATCACTGACTTCAGGGGGCTGTGGCCTGTGCTCTGAACTTCGTATTTCTGTCCTGGTTGCTAGCCCTTCTCTGTGTGCAGAGCTTCCAAAGGTTCTTCATCGTGGTGTAGCTCCATCAGCACTCAACCTGGGCACTGCAGCCTGGCTGTGCTCAGAGGCTGTGGTCAGTCAGGCAGCATGGCTGTGCTCAGGGGTGGGCTATCAGATACCCCCACATCCAGGAACACGGGCAAAACTGGTTTAAAGGACTCTTGCAAGCACGAGTGCATCAAAGCCAGGGAGGTGCTGGGTGCAGTGCAGATCAGAGCTAAGGGAAGAGCTCAGACCAGGTGAGCTGTTCAGTGTTTGAAATAAGGACTAAATCTGTACTTCTGTTGTTAGCAGCCAGCTAAGAGCCATCACATAAAATGCAGGTAGAGCCCTTTAGGTAATATTCAAGTTCTTACACGTCTCTAACCCGTTTTTGCTGAATTATCCCATCTATTTCAAGATTTGTAGACAGAGACATCCACTTTGCTCTGCTGGAGTTACATCTGTGACCTGTGGTAAGTGCTGTGAAAAGTCTGCCCTGTAATACAGCATTAAGAAAAGCTGAACCAAGAAAATAGTAGTAAATATGTATCATGTATTCTTGTATAAATGTTACTGAAGTGGAGGAATTTTCAAGTTAAAAGATAGCCTCCAATTTATTTAAATTCAAAGGAAACGATTAATTCACTGCATTGCTCCTTATTTTCTAGGAACAAAGAACAAGAGCAGTGGAGAACCTCAGATCTATCTGCTCATGGAAACTTGTTACTGTGCCATGACTTGTTTGTAAACTCAGCTCTGAGTTTTTCACTTGACTGTCATGGACATTGTGATGGAGATTAAGTTATTTTGGCTATAAACCTACATCTGTTATGTCAAAGGCTGTTACTGTGGGCAGTTTCAGACTTGCAGATACAAACCATGGCAGCCTTCAGACCGTTCCCCTGCAGTACCTTTGTGGTAGAAGTCTTGTCGGCTGCAAAGCAAAACATCATTTGGTTTTGGTATAAAGATATATGTCAGGGCTGGCAATTAAATTCAGTGCTTGGGTTAGTGAAAATGAAATAGTGGTAAGCAGAACATCCAGTGCAATGTTTAGTATGTGCTGCCTGGTAAATTCTGACAAGAATTGAAGAGGAGGAAATCTGGAATAAAAGGAACAGTAGTTTGAAAACCATTTGGAAGTAGATTACTCTGGAATATGATTCGAATATGGTGTCACTCAGCTCTGTGTCTGTGTGTTGTGACTGAGAGAACACGAGCACCGAGGGCAGTCACTGTGTTGGGAGGGCCACAGCAGACATTGTGTTGCCCCAGGCAGCAGGTATTTGATGAGTCCGCTTTGAAAGAAATGGGAGAAGGGAACAGAACATGTTTTTGAAAATAGGAACTTGCTGTAGGACCCAGACAAGGGTCGTTGTTAATCAAAGACTGGCAAATACACACAACTTTTTCCCCCATCGCTGAGAATGTGGAGGAGAATGATCCCATCTGTGGTGGCCCTGCACCCCTTTCTCGCATGGCTGGATATGCCAAGGGATGGGCATTTCTGATGGGGAGCAAAGGGGGAGCTTTATCTTCCTCTGCTTCTTTTTGTTGCCTAGCAGCTGAGCTGCTGCTTGTGCAGGGAGCACGGGCACAGAAGGAGAGCTCCGTTTGTCATCTTGATAAACCCTATTTGTAACACTTCTGTAAGGATGTGACAGATTGGCTGAGGCAGAGATCTGGGGACATAGGGTAGCACACAAAATTTAATTCTGACTGATTGGATGTCACAATGCAAATGAAGCACAGTCTCACATGAAGCAGTAATTGCAGCTGTGTTGTCCATTACTTTGTATATTTTTGCATTCTCCCTATTGATTAAAAAGGTGTTGCTATAGTAGCTGGAACGTAAGTTTTCTCAGTGTCTCTTCTCATGTTTTATTGATTTTTCCTGCTTAATAAAAACTGTGTCTTTCCTTATTTCTGAAAGGGGACAGTTGCTTACATCTTGCACATCCCTATCAGCAACTTTTGTAATGGCTTAAATTTCACTGCCATGTAGGCCTTGTTGGCAAACAACAGAAATAAGACACGTTTTTCCATCTCATATGGGTTTTCCGTTAGTCCCCACTGCTACCACCCTGTGGAAAGCACAGAGTGGTCATTCTGGGCCATTGCATTTACAAGCTTTTCTTACCTGCGAGTGCCTGACAGTCAGTCCTGCCTCAGCCCATCACTTACTATGGACATACATATTAACGGTAGTAAAACTCTTCATTTGTTTTTATTGTGTCATCTCTGGGGACCTAGGCAGAAGGCTTGATGAAACTGAAACGTTTAATGACTTCTTCCTGATTCTGGTAAGATGTTAATTGAGAGGAAATCTTGGGGAAAAATGCCTGTAAATTGAAACCTTTCATTCCAGTATACTCACTGAACACTATTTCCAACTGCTCAAAAGAAGAAAATAAAAAATCAAGCTTTACAAAGAGCCAAATTTCACCCAAAATTAAATTAGCAGATACTTCTATTTGCCAAAAGAAAAAAAAGGGGTTTTTTTGCATTAAATTCTTCTGTCTGTCTATGTTTTGAAATGTCTTATGGACTGGCCCATCACACCTCTGCCTCTCTGTGTGTTCCAAAGTGGCTAAAAAGAGGCACGATACAGGGGAACTCAGCAAAAGGACAAAATCCTTCCTCCTTCAGCTGAGAGAAGACATGCATTTCTTCCAGTGGAGTGAATTCATTAATTGTAAGACTCCAGCAGGCAAAGGCAGAGCAGTGCAGAATGATCCAGGGCTTTGTCTCTTGTTATTTGTATTTCCATCCACAATTTAAATCAGGTTATTGATGGCAGAAACAATAATTTGTCAGTTTGAATGCTGATTATCTGCTCAGAGCAGGATCTCTGTCTCCATCCCTTTGCAGAATCAGTTTGTGGACCAAATTGTGGCTCCTTGATGTTACCATATTACAAATATTGAAGTATTTGATGATGAGGATGATAATTTCATCCCTTCTAAGCCTTAATGTGCAGTTTGAAAACAAATGCTTCCTTTTAGCTGGATGCCTGGAAGCTGGTGACAGCTGTAGGAGTATTTATTTTGTAAAACTTCCACTGCTTCCCTTTCATGCCACCACTTGTTCAGTGAAAAGAGCAGATGACACTGGAGATGATGAAGCAGTTCTCTCATCTAGCTCATCTCTGAGGCCACACAGATCGCATTGTTTAGCAGGCTCTGTTTGCTGGCTGAAAGCATTTATTTTTCTTTCGAGTGTACCAAGCTGGAGGTGGCTTGTCCTGTCTGTGGTAGGCATTGCTGGTGAGTGGCTTTCCCAGCTGTGAGAGGTGGTTGGTTGCGTTTGTCGTAGGCCCTTCCTCGTGGCTGCTCAGGAGGAGCTGCAGGCTGGAGGTGTCAGTGCTGGGGAAGCAGCAGTGCAGCAGGAAAACATCTCCTGTCGTCAGACTGTGTTAACTGCACCCCAGGACACTGCGAGGTCACTGCTGGCTTTGCCCTTGGACAAAGGGCTTGGTGTCCTTCCCTCCGTGCAGAACCTGCTCTGCTCTGATAACCAGGGGGGTCCCTGCAAATCAGTCTTAAAACTTTGACTTTCTTGAGGTACCTAAAGTTTTCATGAGGAAAAGCATCTCTGCTTGGGCTTCATGTTCGGGTGCAGCTGAGACTGAGCAGATCTGCTGAGGCCCCTGATGCTGTGACTCTCTGCCCACAGCCCTGAGCCAGCAACTCACGCAAACACGTGTTGGGTACTCAGGTATGTTCTCCTCTCACAGGTACACCCCTAATGTCTTCTGACATTTAAATTCTCTTGGTCACATCTAAAAACCATAGAAGATCTGCTGGGATAAATAATTGCTTTAGGAAATGGCTACTAATTGTTACAGTCATCTGTCCAGTTTTTGCCAAGTCTGTTTAAAAAAACGACATTAAATGTCAAACATCCCACAGATAAAGGCTTGTCAGCTGTAGAGCAAAGCAGA
Source organism: Falcunculus frontatus (assembly GCA_013398115.1). Lineage (NCBI taxonomy): Eukaryota > Metazoa > Chordata > Aves > Passeriformes > Falcunculus > Falcunculus frontatus. The sequence goes on from VZRV01005027.1 coordinate 78,125, forward strand.
AATCTGTTCCCTTGTCACAGTGCACTGGCTCTGGTGTCTGTGTCCTACAGTGGAGCTGCAAAATTGCTGATGACTAAAGAGTGAGTCTTTTAATTGCATCTGGCTATTTAAGCATTACAGGTCTTAGCAGCCCTCACTGAATTCTCTAGGTGTTTTTCTCATTTCATCTACCCGGTGTAATTAACATTATTGCAGTAAGATGTTCATCTTAGTCTTGCTTTGTGAAAAATTGATGCTGGTGTCATTTAGGTGTTTTATCTGGTGGTTAGTCACTGGCTGCAGAGTAACAATCCCTGTGGGAAGGAAGGTTGTGTTTATCATGTTTCCTGTAGGTTTAATTGCAGCCAGAGATAAAAACAAACTCTGGGTGCTTCATAGATTGATTGGAAGAGCACAGCAAAACATGGAGTGGAGCATAAAAAATACTGTTGTTTTATCCTGTCTCTCAAATTATACTGGATAGCTGTAGCCTGGTTGTTAAAATACCATCTTAGCAGTGGCAAAGGTAGGAAAACAGGTTTTGTCTTCTTGGAGCAGCACTGGGATATCGATCACCCTGGTACAGAGCTGCAGAGTCAGCCCTGGCTGATGAAGGGGGTGCAGAGGGGTCCTGGTGGCGTGGGTGTCCCTGTCCCCGTGGGGTGCAGCACTGGGGCTCTGGGCAGCTCACACAGCCTTGTCTGCTCACCCTGGACAGTCCAGAGTGAACCAGCTCTTCCTCCTCTATCCCAGAAGATTTCTTCCTCTGGTGATTTAACAAAGCCTGTCTTTCTTGAGGGCACAGCCTACTGCTTAAAAAGTTGGTAATAAGTATTTCCTTGACATTCGCTTATTAGAAGACTGTTAAGATTGACATAACAAGAGCTAAATAGTAATCTCCCTTTCACCTTTATTTTCATCAGTTCTGTGGCATAAAGTTGAAAAGAGTTAGGAAAACGTGTCAGCACTGTGTGTTGAGTCAAACATATATATAGATATCTTTGGGTAAAAGAGAACTAGGCACAGTATCATTAGGGCCTGGTTTCTCTATACCAGCTGCTTTTATTTCCTCACAGTAGGGTGAAATATTTGTGCCCATCTCTTGTGACATTTAGCCATTTTTACTGCTTTTTGTAGGTATTCAAATACCCATCGGTATTTATACCATACCCATATTACTCCTTTGGCTGGATTTCCAGGAGAGGAGTTACTGTTACTGTACACCACTCAAATGCTTGTTCAAGTGGTCACCTTTGTGAGTGACAGATGGCTCTGATGCACAGAATATGCTCTTGCGTATTTTAAATTAAGGAAATAGATTATAAAAATCAGCAGCCCACACAGTGTCCTCACATGACCTGTTCAGTTCAGTGTTACCTTGTTTTATCCAGCACGGGTAGTGTTGTTTATCCTGTCTTTAACTTTGTAGGAGCCTAAAAATAGCAGAAAGTGCATAGTCCCATCAATCTACGTGGTGTGTCATCAGCAGCGAGAGAACAGGCACAGGAGAGCAAGACTGCCCCATCCCCTGCCCCCTGCTTAGGGCAGTTAAAATTTGAGTTGACAAAATAAACTCTCAGACCATGGAAGGCAGCAAATTCCCCAGTAAATTCCATAGGACATCGCTACCCGGAGCTCAACAGGCCGAGTGCTGAACGAGGCCCAAATCTGGGGCCTCCTTCTGCATTTCCCATCAGATAGTGGTGCTTAGCCTGGCCCAGGCTACTTGGCAATAGAGAGTTGCTTTCCACCCATTTCAGAGTCATCCAGTGCTCAAACCAGGAAGAATTCTTTGAAATCAAACATATCCATTAATTTTTCCTTAGAATACAGGTCTTTGGAGGAGAAGTTTCATGCTGCAGGTACCAGGAAGTTTATTGGTACCTATGGTGGCCCTAGTCAGGGTCCTTGAATGATTGTGAGGACTGGGTCCAGAATTGTGTGAAGGAGCAGATCAGCAGCGGTGCTCTGTGAGTGTTTCTCCCAGAAATGAAACCCTGATGGCCACACCAGAGGGTTTGTGTCCCAGCCATGTCAGGTCAGAAGATGAAGGAAAGGAATTGTCACTTGCCAAACTGGAAACAAGAGTCTGGTTCCAGAATATGATTGAATACCCTACTCCATCAGACACCATCTGGAGAGGATGGACCTTTTATTCCGAGGAAAGTGACTGATGTAAAAGCAGAAGGAGCTGCAGAAAAACTAGTTTAGAAATCCAGTGGGCATAAATGATAGTACTTAACGTCCATCAGTAGTGAGTTAACATTTACCCCATTCACTTCTTCCAGGTACAGAGAAAACTTTAAAATGTCACCTGAATTAGCACCTTTCCTCTAATAACTGACAATGAGATAAATCTTCTTATTAACGTGTTGAAATGACAGCAGAGTAACAAGCCCATTAAAGTTATGTGCTGCAGACAAAAGACACTCCTTGGCTGAACCTGCTCACACCTCCAGCCGCTGTCCAGGCAGGCACTGCCCAGACTCTCTGTGTTGAACAAGGTGACCTGAGTCAAGCCATGATGCAGAGACTGGACTGTCCCCTGCCTGCCTGGCTCCTTCCTTGCCCCTGCTGCTGTAGGAACATGATGTCTCTGGAGTCGCCTGCAATGACTGGCGCCTGTGTGCGTCAGTCATTGCCACAATACCCATGAACCAGCGGTGGGTGACTCCTGTCTTCTGCCCATGTCTGGTGGATTTCTCCAAGCCCATCAGTAGAAAAGCTAACTGCTTTAAAGGCTGATAAATTCTTTTGGATCTCCAAGGTCACTGAACCCGAGGATCTGTGTGAATCTTCTTTCAAGTGCTGCAGCTCAGAGCAGGGTTGCTTAGAGCAGGAATGCTAATGCCTGACATGAGGAGAGGGACCAGATTTTTATGCTGCTGTGTGCTGTGGGTTCACTGCAGAGCATGAAATATGTTCTTGGGTTTTGTTCTTGCTCCTTTTTCTAGTGCTGCTGACGGAGTGCTGGGATGCTGTTCACTAAAGCTGTGCTTCCAACTTTCCTCCTTGGCTTTGCAAAGAGAATTAAGCAGGAGTAGGACTCCCTCTAATGCTGAGATGTGGCGTTAGAGCTCTCACCACTATAACTGAGAACGTAACACAGCTCCTTAATTTAAAAAATTGTAATTAAATTAAATTACTTTTTTTTTTTTGGCCACTGCTTCTTTGCACAGGAAATGAAGGTGGGAGTGTTTAATGATGCGGCGTCAGATTTGGAGTTTATGAGTTGGGAGCCAGAGGAGCAGCACAGAAGATTCCACTGAGTAGCCACGTCCAGGTTTTGTGCCTGAAAACGGACCTGGTTGCTTCCCTTGCACTGCTGGGGCTCTGTGGTGCTGCAGTGGGAGGGGAGCACTTTCAGAGGCACAGATGCACCGTGTGTGCTGTGTAGCCACGTCTAAACCCTGGGGATGTTATCCCAGCCTCTCAAGGATCCATCCCAGAGTACAAGGCCCCTCCCAGCCTGGCTTGTGGCAGAGGGCACCAGTGGCTTTGTTGTGTCATGTCTACAGGCTGCTCTTTGGGAATTTCCACCTTGGAGCTCCTGTGGGAGGTGGCAAAGCTCGAGGTGAGCTCTGGAAGCGTGGCTGAAACTTGGAGCTGTCACCCTCTGTCAAGGGCCTCTCTGACCATGAGCTCTGTCTGAATACAGGGCTGAACCCAGGCCTACAGAACCACATCTCTGTTCCTCAAATTAAAGAACAGGCAAGAAGGAGTCTTTAAAGATTGTACAGGAGCCTGTGATGGATGCATCAAAAATGGGATTGCTGGACAAACCTTTCTCCCTGGTCTCCTCTGGGATGTGCTTGTTCTGTGGATGGAGAAAGGGCATCTATTTCTGGGACCATCAACCACAGATGTTTTATGAGCTCAAGATTTGTCCATCAGAATCACCTGGCCTGTTTCCTTTAATACCAGTTTATACCTAGGCCAGACTGGAAAGGGCAAATCTGTTTCTTAGAAAATTGGGATGTTCTAAAATTCGGTCCTATTCAGATACGGAGCAAAATGCAAGACTACACAGTTCTTCAAGGGAAGGAATCCTAAACTGGGTCATCTAGAGTCTGATGGTCTGAAGATGAGGTCCAGGTGCTCAAAAGACTTCTAAAACCAGGTAGGAAATAGTGAAGAAAATTGATGCACTTGCTGATGATAGGGCCACATTGATAATTCATCCATTTTCAATTTCTCTGCCTAGGATTAATCTGTATTTACAGGTTAGCAGAGCTCCTGAAAGCCCTGAATTTATTCACCAGCATCTTCTCTTTCACTATCTGTAGAGCTGCAAAAGCACCATCATGCTAAAACAGACAGAAATAATCCAGGTTATGAACTTTGGGTTTTGTGAACTTATTTTTTCTTTGGCTCAAGAATAAGTACAAATACAGTTATCGAGGAATTTTCTGATTTCAAAGGAATTCACAGTAGGAATAGCTGGAGAAGAGTAGTGGTGATTTTGCAGAAACTCGCCACTGAGATTTCGGTGGTGTCACTGGAAAAAAAAAAAAGATGGAATAGCCTCCTCTAGTGGCAAATGCTTTATTGAGATTTTTTTTTGAGTGCTTGAATCATGGGAGTGTTTTACCTAATGAGGAAAGTAGGCCAAAATAATGTCTGCAAAATAAGTGGTGAGAGTACTTTTGTCTTTTGGAGGTTTATGCTACTACTTCTGGTAAGATACTGAGCATCTTGTACTAACAGGCCTTTTCCTGTGTGCTCAGTTCCCCGTGAGCAGCACGGATCAGGATGAGTACAGTGCTGGGGTGGTGCATTTAATAACGGGTATGAAGGCCTGGTGGATGATACTGGCACATAGGAACCCATTCATTCTGCTCGTGATTTTCACTCACACTTCTGTAGTGTTTTGTGCAGCATCCTCTCAGTGGAATGGAACTTTGGGACAAAAATATTCGATTTGGTGCTTAGATGAAACTTCTTCAAGGCATTAACATCTATGCCTGGCAATGCAGAGTCTGGATAGTGGGGCAAGGGTGAAATCCATTTCATTTATACCTCTACAAATACAGTACCAGTTCTGGGTCTCCACATCAGGAACTCCCAGGTATAAATGTGGTCTGAATCCACTTGCAAACTGTTTTGCTTTTACTGGAACTTGAGGCTGACTTTCCAAATAGTGCAGGATCTTCTTCATCAAACTCACATTCAGGGATGTCTGCTCCTCTTCTGCCCGGGGCTTAGGTCAGTATTTTCAATAGTTTATTTTCATGTGTTCTCAAAGGAGAATAAAATAACAGTGATTCACAGTGTTATAAAATATCAGGAGAAATTAATAATAAAATCTGAAGGATTAAACCGAACCACAAATTTGTGTCAAAATAAATTACTTTCAACCCATTACTTTTCTTTGGTAAATAGAGAAATCATTATTTTATTAGAGATCATTTATTTAATTATCATAAATTAAATTACTTTTAGGAGCACTGATGTGTGTATTGATTTTGGCTGCAAATGCTTGCAGACTGCTGGGAGAAGAGTTTTCCTTGGGAGCTGTGTTTGCACAGAGTGTTTGCAATGGCTGGGGGTGCAGCAGCAGAGGGGTGGGGACAGTGGGAGCTGGCAGGAGGCAGCTGGCAGGTGGCACTGCCATCCCAAACCATTCCTGCTCTGAGGCTGGGCTCCTGCCCCTTGGCCAGCACCCCTGGGGGTTTGGGGCACCCCTGGGCCAGGGGCTGTGGGGTCTGCTCAGGTGGGAAGTCATCACAGCCAGGCTCTGATCTGCTGCTGGAGCCTCCTCCCAGGGATGGAGGGGGAGGCTCTGCTGATGTCCCCATCCCTGACGCCTGCCCAGCGCTGCCTTGCAGTCGTCTCAGTGAGATTTTCAGTGGGGTTTTCAAAAGCACTTCACAGAGCTCAATAAATGCATGTCAGGGAAATGTCATGGGTTTGATGCTCCCAATTCTCTTAAGTGTTTTTTGCGAATCCCATCACAAACGTGCCCAATGCCCAGCTCTTTTCCATCAACAGGCACACTTGGAAAAGGGTGGTCTTAGGTTTGGTCTGTAATGGTAAATAGGGAGAATGTTCCTTTTGGCTTTAGGAGTTGATCTCCGGCACTTGACGTACCGCATGGGTAGGATCATGCTTTCATGAGGGCTTGGGTGAGGCAGTTGCTGTGTTTCCTTTTCCATCTTTGGTGAGTAAACGAAAACTGTTTTAGTTAGAAGTCTGCTAGTGTGATTGAAATATGCTTTCCAGGTATCAGAAGGATGTCATCCCCCAGGGCTCCTGGAAGCACACAGGTGACTGTAACAGTACTTGCAGCTGGTTTGGGGTTTTTTCAGTGTTTGTTCTGTGTTCATCAGCGTTGCCCACATTCTGCACGTGTTTTTCCTTGGGGCAAGCAAGGAGCAGGGGCTTTACTCTGAGCTGCTGGAGTCACCTTGCCAAAAACCTCTGCAAATGCTGGTGCTCCACTGGGAGTGTGGCACAGCTGCAAGGCCTGGTGTAGCCTGGGGGTAGATCTGCCTCATTTCCCACATACCTTAGAGGTGGAAGTGATTTAAGATGCCTGTCCTGGGATGTTTCAGTGCTCCCTGGGGTACCTTGGGAACGCCTGTCAGAGCATTCTGTCTGCTCCTCGTGGTAATGCTGCTGGCCCAGGGTAGCCTGAGCACCCCTGCACAGCACCCCGCAGGGCAAGCAGACTGACAGCACCTGGCAGTAAATGTTGACTTTCCCACTCACAGCTGCCAGGTGACAGTGCAGGTTCCAGGTCACCCCACGGGGCAGCACCAGTGTCGTCCTGTCCTCGTACAACGTGTGGGACAGCACAAGCCAGATCTGCTGATTTCAGACTGAGTAAATAGGAGTTACTTTTGGTTATACTTTGTTTTGTAACTTTGCTAAAGTGCTCTGAATAGAATATAAAATAAACATCGTGTTCCAGATAGAGTACAGTAGCTTCAGAAGCTGAGGCTTGTACCAATTCTGTCTTTCCTGCTTTATTTTTATGGCATAACAGCAGGGCATTTCCAGCTATTTGCAGGTAGATATCGAAGTGTCTCTTTTACTTCTCTGTTTTAAATCCTGTGCCTGACTGCAAGTCCTGATTTTGAATCTGCGCTTCTCTTGGGCTCAGGAGGTTGTCATAAATGTTATAAATTGTTGGGACATTTTTGACATTTGGGAGTTTGCAGCTGTTTGGTTTCATAGGGTAAAAAAATCTGAATTCAAAGCTTGCCCTTTTTGTAAAAACATTGGTTTAGTTGCAGAACACTTGTCAGACGTGCTGCACTGTGTGCAGACATGAACTGCACCGATGTTGGCAGCTGCTCATTGCTTCTTGCAGCCTTACAATAGCACTTAACTCCAGGTGCCTGTTGGAATATGCTGGGTCCTTCCATGAACTGCTGCTTCCTGCTCGCTCGGATTGTTCCACCAGGTGGCAGATGAAGCCAAGGAATGAAATTGCTGTGCTGACTTCACTCAGCTTCAGTAGAAACTGAAACGTTTCTTGCATCAGAATATTAAATAGTCTTACTCATTAATGAATTTCTTCCTTATTTTAGGTTGCGTGACAGGGTAGTGCAATCAGGTCAAAAAGAGAGGGAAAAAATATATTTTCCCATACAAACATATGATATTTCTACTAATCTGTAACACAAAATTGTAAAATTGGATTAATTGAGTCACTTTTCTTTGGGACTAAAATTTATACTTCTGAATCTCTATGAAAATAAAATGATGACTAATACAGGAGTAGAATATGCAGGGCAGGGGGCTCCAGGACCCCAAATGGGTGTTGTTTCTGTCTGGGCAGCAGTTCAGAGCTCCCTATTCTTATTCCTGCTCGTACCAGGAGGCAGGAGCCCTCTTACCTGTGTTTCCCTGGCAGGCTCCTGTTGCAGCTGCTGTTGAGTGTTGCTGGATGTTGCAGCGGGACTGCTGAGACAGCAGTGCTGTACTGGCTCAGCCACATTTTGCATTTGAGATTTTTTAGTCATAGCAGCAGCAGCAAAAGTGGGGCCTGAGCAATCGGCTCTTCCTGCCAGACAAGCTTGTTGGGGATTTTGTTGTTGCGTTCCAGGAAATAAGGTCAAGCCTGATTGTTGTTTTTTTCTGGACAAGATCTATTCAAAAGTGCAAAGCAGGATTCTATGAAATAGGATTGCCTGTCCTAGCTTCTTTGGTGGTGCTTGAGCCCTTGTTTCAGCCTGCATCATTGCTCAGATGCAAAAGAGACAGTTCTGTGCTGTGGAGAACACACAGAAGGTGGAGCACTGTGCTGATGCGTGGCTGTGTTCTCTGGGAGAAAAGTGCTTGATAAGGGACTGGCTGCACTGTTTCCAAAACAGCCAGCAAGGCGACATGGGGCCAGAAATCCTACTGGGACCTGCCAAATTATCTGTTCTGGCACATAATACCATGGGTAGACTGATCAATTTTTGCCTTAAAGGGATGCTTTTGGAAGGCTAATTTGAGCTTTTCTCTTTAGATGATTAGAAACATAAATGCCCTTTACAAACCATCTTTTCTCCTTCCTCTTAGCTGTCCTCTCACTCACGTGTTGGTTTTGGCTGGGGCTCCATCGCACGTAATGGTTACTTGGGAAGACAAACACCATGACTTGGAACGTCCACCCCTTCCTTCTTCTTGCCCCAGCTTTTTATGCTGACCGTGAGGCCACATGGGCTGGGACATCCCTTGGGTCACTCGGGGTCAGCTGTGCTGGCCGTGTCCCCTCCCAGCTCCTTGGGCACCCCCAGCCCACTGACGTGGGGTGAGGAGCAGAAAAGGCCTTGGCTCTGTGTGAGTGCTGCTCAGTGATAACCAAAACATCCCTGAATTACCAGCACTGTTCCCAGCACAAACCCAAAGCACAGCCCTGTACCAGCTACTGTGAAGAAAATGAACTCTATCCCAGCCAAAACCAGCACAACTCGTCCTCAGCAGTTTTTATAGCGTGGCAATCTGCGAGGTGCAGTTCATAGCAAACAGCAGCTTGATTTTCATTGATACATTGGAGAAGAATAAAAAATGGCTGGTTTTATTGCGAATTCCACTTGTGGTCCTTTTGCTACACTACTAAGTTGTGTTTTTAAACTGACAGCCCCAGAGGTAGCTGATGCTCCAGCAGAGGTAAGGTCAGGGCTGGTCTGAAGGCAGGCATCTCAGAGGAGCTGTGTTCCTTTGTGCCAGGCGGCTCCAGTCACGTGCTGAGGGCACAAAATGAACATAAAGGGATCAAAACAAACCGGAAATTAGACATGAGCTGTATTTTCCTCTTATTAATAAAAACAACAAACCAAGTTAATATGCAGTGAGTAACTAGATGGTGATGAGGATTAGCTGAACCAGGTCATGTTTTCAATATACAACTCCAATTGTATTGTAAAATCTTAAGAATGATCCTGAAATGCTTAAACCATTTTTGAGGTGGGCTGAAGAGTAGGGAATAATGACATTTTAATAAGATCCATGTAAATTTTAGGGAGTTATCACAAGTTAATGTAGGCTTTGGGAATCTACTGTTGCCAGTAGAAGAAGAACTACATTTACAAACACATTAACCTTGTTTATAATTGCAAGGCAGTAAGCAAAGCCACTTTGGGCTTTTGACTGCCTGTCAATAGTTGACACAGGTGACAGAAAACCTGTTGACTCAAGGTCAGTTCTGAAATTGATAGTACTCAGCAGGCCATTAAAAATGGACTTGTCTACGTTCTTCCATGTGGCTTTTTGACTTCTTTTGGTGAAAACAGTGCCATTTCCAAGTGGAGAGGTCTTTAAATCAACTTCTTTTTTTTTGCCCCAATGCAGTTTTCCTTGTGTGGTACTGTTCATTTCTGGCAACAATAATTAAGGCTGTTTTTAACTGTACAGTGTAGTTGGATATCAGGAATACTCACAGCTTGATTATAATAAATTGTGGCATAATAAACAGGGAATGTTCTAAAATTGTGCAATTCACAGCATGGTGTGTTTCTGCATACTTCATGTTGCGAATTCCAGATATATAAGCAGTAGTGTGTATTAGTAAACACTGAAACACTGTTTTTGGAAGATTGTTTATTAGTAGTAAATTGGTGAGCTTCACCTTTCAGGCCTGGATTCAGCACAGTGCTGAATAAATGCTAAGACATGTTAAAATGCTTGGGAGGCTTCACTTGCCAGATCTCGTTTTAATGCCTAAGGCCCAGCATCTGGAAGGTGTTTGCTTGTTTATGACTTGAAGGGTGGGATCCTCAGCAAGCCTCACGCATTTACAATGACTGTGTTGGAGGAATTCAGAAGATGCTGCTTCTGAGATGGAGTTTGATGGTTTTGCCCTGACAGACAAGTGGATCTGTGCTCGTTGTGGGTGAGCAGAGTGACCGCAGAATAAACCAGGCTCAGGCTCACGTCACTCACAAACGTGTCTGGAGGGAGGGGTGACCCTGGGGAGGAGTCAGAGCTTTTCAAATAGCTCTTCTCTTCTACTTGTAATTTTGTGCTTTCACAATGAGCAAATCACACTTGGAGACAATATTTGACTTCGAAATCTGACTCTGATTCTAAAGTGCCTAAATGTCATTGTTTACATAATGTGTGAGCATGGGCTTAACTTACTGTACTGAGGAAAGATGGGTTGAACAAGGTCTCAGTCTAGTTCCGCAGGAGAAGATTTAAATCCAGCCCTTGATTAACACAATTGAAGTATAACTGTAGCCACATTTTGGACCACACTGTTTGCAGTATTGTACATTTTTAAAAGCAAATCTCAGTGTTTTCTTCACTTGTCAAAACTGCATTGGGAGTAGCAGGTTTGCTTGACCCTAACTAGCATATCTGCAATATTTTTCTCTATATCCAAATATCAAATTATGAACTCTCCTGAAAGGCAGTGACAAAGCTTAACAATATCAAAAGGTAATTATTTCAGAATTGTTAGCAAATTTAATTCTTGCAAGTGTTTTTATACTTGTAACGTGTGGTACATCAATAATTCAGTTTATTTAAAGTAGAAAGAAATTATGGTACATTTTCAACCCCATGAATGTTGTTGAGCTATTCCTATTGCAAATTGCCTTACAAAAAGGGCATCAAATAAACCAAACACCAGGCTCCTATGGCTGGCGTAATGAACTCCAGTATCCTGTTACAGCCACTCTTTGTAATTCTAGGAGGCAGAAAACAAAATTTGACACTGAAAAATAATAAGTTTAAGTAAATCATGTAGGAGAAATGTACATTTATGTCCAAGAAATGGTGAGATGTTGCCAGAACAATGCAGCTACATTATGAATCTTTAATGATTCTGAAAGTCATAATGGTCTGTCACTAATGCCCATTAATGATCTCTCTATACCACGAGTATGGGCTTGATGTTTCTGGCCAGTACCTTAGAGAATACTTTAAATGTGCCTTAAACTTTCTCTGATCTACTCCCTGTGTGTCTGCTGCAAATGTAGACTGCAATTGCCTGGGCAGGAGCAGCTTGTAAGGCAGCATGGCTTTGGGGATAAGAAAGTCTTATTCAGGTAAGATGTATTTAAGCAATATTTTTTTACAGAAAAAAATGAGAAGGTATTTCCTGAAAACTAATCCTCTGTAGAGATTATAACCTATATAAAGAAATCAGAGGTTAATATTCCTTTAATATTAAGAACGTGGTTGTTCTTTGACTTCATGAATTTTCTTTGGTAACTCTAAAAAATTGTTACTTAAGAAGGAAAAGGCAGGTGTTACTGTTCATTCCTACTGATTGGGACTGTAAATACTATGAATATGCTGCTGAACTGGCAAATTTGTCCTGATTGAATATGTGTTTCACATATCAAACAGGTTGATTTTACGGCCTTTTGAACACCTGTGCCATGTATTTAGTTAATTTTGTACCCAAGCTTTTGTCAGGTATAAAGATTGCTTTAGAGAAAAAACCAAATGATTCCATTTCTTTTCTGATTGCCTCTCATCAGAGTACAGTGCTTAACCTTAACTGAAGACAATCTTGCTATGGTGCTGATAACTTAAAAACATTTTTAATACAAAACCATCTAAATTTCTCTATTCTCTTGTCCATGTTTTAGCTGAAGGCTTATGATGGTGTAATTTAGTTTTCTTCAATAATGAAAAAGTGTGTTCTCTGCATGGGGTACGTGAAATTATCAGATTACTGTAAGAACCAACGCCCTACGGCTAGAAGAGAAGCACAAATCCAGGGACTTTTGGAAAATACCCCAATATCAAACAATAATCTGATAGGCAGCATGTACAGAGCGTTCAGCATTAACTGTGAGACTTAGGTATTAGCTGGGCTGGGTGTCATTCTGTATTAGAAATAACACGCTTAATAATCAACTTTTATGGCATTGCATGTGGCATCCATGTTTCTTTTTCTCTTTAAAATGAATATAGTAAATCTGAGCATAGTAAAGTGTGCAATGCCAAGTAAGCAGTCTGCAATGGTTTTGGCATTTACAAAATAAAATCACTATGAATATTAACTATATTATTAACTGCTGAATGCCTTTCTCTTCTGCAGAAACAGTGAGTTCTGTAGCTGCTGGCGGTAAAGATGAAGTGGGTCTGAAGCAGTCAGGAGCTTTTGCTGTAGGTTAGGTTTTGGGGCGTGTGTTGCATCGCCCCAGTATGCCGCTGGTACGGACCGTGGTGTTGGGGTGTGACCGTGGTGTGGAGGGCCAGGGTGTGGTGCCCGGAGCTGGGAGCGGCTCGGGGCCGGAGCGGCCGGGATGGGGGATCCGGGATGGGGGATCCGGCATAGGGGATCCGGGATGGGGGATCCGGGAAGCGGGGTGGGGGATCCGGGATGGGGGATGCGGGCTGGACACCGAGCGGCCGCCCCGGCCAGGCAGCATCGCGGACAGCGTTGGGTTCCGCCCAGCGGAGCTCTTCAGGAGGGGTCTGGACGCAGCCGTGTGCTCCGTGCCCCGGGATGCCCCGTGCCCTGTGCCCTGTGCCCGGGATGCCCCGTGCCCTGAGCCCGGGATACCCCGTGCCCTGTGCCCGGGATGCCCCGTGTCCTGTGCCCGGGATGCCCTGTGCCCCGTGTCCTGTGCCCCGTGTCCTGTGCCCGGGATGCCCTGTGCCCCGTGCCCTGTGCCCGGGATGCCCTGCCTGCACAGGCAGTGGGGCCTGGTGGCCGCTGATCCCCCGCAGCCCGTGCCGTGCCCCCGGTGGCCGCTGTCCCCTCCCAGCCCGTGCCGTGCCGTGGTTCCCGAGCCGGCCGGGGCAGCTCCCGGCGGCTCGCCCAGCCCTGCCCTTCCGAGCTGGCCGGAGGCACCGCTGGTGTTGGGTGTAGTTAAATATCAGCACTGACAGAAACCAAAGTGCCCGAGAAAGTGGACAGCCTTGCCGGGGCACTTACCCGGACTAACTGCAGGTGTCCCTCTTGATTCTGGTTTTCATCATTTTATTCCTTTCCAGTACTTTCAGTACTGGAAATCTTTTCCATTTGTTTGGTTTCTGACTGTTTACAAATTCATGTTTTACTGCATACTTCCTGTACAGGAAACTCTATATTTTGCTGAAAGCTTCCTGAAAAGACTTTACATCAGAATTTTTTAAGTAGGCTAAAATTTATGGCAATAATGGTTTAAAAATACAGTCACTGAGTAAGTTGTTTCATATATAGCAAAGCTGGGAAAAAAAGAAAGGACTGAAGGAGGTGAAGGTTTCTTCCACCATTAACAGCTCCCGTTTGATTCCCCAGTGTTTGTGCATCTCAGCCTTTTTATAACATTTTGGGTTTGCTCCTAAGTCAGGAAGAAGAAAGGCAGAAAATAATGCCTGTATTTGTGTCTGTATGGATGCAGAAACCATATTTGCAGAGGGCTGAGTCCAGAGGAAATACAGATACCAACAACTTCAGGGAGCCATATCTTGCTCCAGTCATATGAGGGACTGCCTTGGCATCCCTGCAGCCCTCGCTGCAGGATTTAATTAATTCCATGAGGCTACACTGGTCACCTCTGCAGCTGGACACACAGGTGCCCTTGTACAATTAGAGCCTTTCATCTCATTACTGCCCCATATAGGAAGCAGAAAAGGCAAGGGGGGCTTCCTTCATTGTGGTTACATGGAATGGGCAGAGCGGAATGCCTCAAATAATAACATTAAATATAAGCCCCGATAACTTCTTGCAATCCAGTGGGCTTATTTCTGTGCCTGACAATCTAAGTCTGCTCCTTGTTCTTTCCCAGAAAAACCTCCAAAACCTTGGAATGTTGTGTTGTAGATGAAGCTAAATTAAGTTTATTTGTTTGTAAACAAGGTTAAGTTGACAGCTGAAGGATAAGGACATCGAGATACTGATGGGGTTTGTGGCTACTTCTCATCAGAAGCATGTTGTAATTTTTAATGAAACAAGGAAAGAAGATCTGGTAGGAAGAGGTGGAAAATTAGAGTAATAAATAAGGGGATGGGGGCTGAAGGGAGAGGACAGAAATCCTGATGATATACCACCACCTGCTTAACAGTGTGTCTGTCTGCTGGGAATTCAGCTCAGCATGGTTTAGCTGTATGGCTGGGGTGTTGCGAAGGCCGTCCATATGGACTGGGAATTTAATTAAAATCATGGGATTATCTTTGTGTCTACTTGTGCAGTGTAGTCTACTCCTTTTATGGTGGGTTTAGGTAGAAATGTACCACGAGTTGGATAGCTATCCAGTGTCTGTACAAGCAAACGTGGCTCTACTGTAGCTCGGCTGGACTTCAGCAAGGAATAGCAGTGCTGAGCTCGGGCAGCTCCATATCTCTTTCTCTGATTTCTGAGCAATGTTTCTCTGCATAGCAACAGAACCTTTTTGAGCTTTCTGATGAGGTCTGAGTCCCCAGAAATGTACCCAGCCTCTAATGTGAATATTGGGAGCAGCAGCAGATGTTCTGCTATTAGCTTCCTTCTCTGAATTGACTTCTCTGAATTTCTTCTAATTTGCTTATGTGAAATTTGCATACACATTTTTTCTAGTCTCCAGACCTATTTAAATCCCACAGAGCAGATGCTGGCTTGTGGTTCATGTTCCTGTTTGCTGGCCAATATTTTTTCATGGTGTTGCTTGCAAAAACACTGCATCTAACCTGCGGTAACGAATTCTCTTCTGTTTACTTATGATGCATTGTATTTTTCATCTCAAAATCCCAGTGTGATTTCTAGATGTCACCTTTGTTGTGCTCTTGCCAGCAGCAGCTCCTGCTAGGCCCGGAGTTGTTGTGAGGCCAATTTCTGCAGGGCCAGTTGAGTGTGGGAAGTGCGACTGAGCCACTGCTGGGGCTGGTTTTCTGCTCCCATGTGTGAGTGAGCACTGCCACAAGCAACACCCTGAGCTACGCTGACCTTCTTTAAGTGATTACTTAGTTTTGGTGGTGGTGAATATTATTTATCATAAAGATGCATGAGGTAGATTACAGTCTGAATCACTCTGCAGCAAGTTCAGTAAAGCAGAGGTAATGTTTTCATTCATACAGCTGTGAAAATAATGGTGTTCTTTTTATGCGAATGAATTGCCATCTGGATTTGCCTTTCTCTCTTCTTTCTTGAATATTCAGCTCATATATCTGGTCGCATGAGCTTAGATAAACCTAATTTTTACATCACTGAACTTAAGTCAGATATGTCTTGTTACATCTGTGTTCATACCATGATTATTACATGGTGAACTGAGATAGAATGGAAGCTCAGGCTCATGGCTGTTTTCCTAATCCTCGAAGGATATACCTTCCTTCTGCCTACAGAAACTGAGGCCAGCATTTTGTTTGGGTAAACTGGTTCCGGTTCCATGCCAGTGAGTGAGCAAGGCTCCACTTCCACATTTACAGCAGCATCACTGACCAGTGCAGGGTCTCACTCCAGTTCCTGGAGAGATCTGCCTCCATCCAAGACACAACACTTTTTCCTCAAAGTCCCTTTCATTTGTGACCAGCTCTGCTCCCCTTCTGTGTGAATGTGGTGCCATGATCTTGGCAGTCGGGTAAAAGTCACAGAAAACCAGTGCCAGGGTCTTCTGATCCCAGTCTGGGTAATTTGTTTTCATTATTAGGAAGCAGATGAGTTTTAGCTCATTAACACAGCAATGGGAATTGCCAAGGTTGGCATGGATCACAGGATCACAGTGGATTGGACTCTGTGGTTGTGTGAAGCCAAGCAGTGGGGCAAAAGCTCGTTCTGAGCAAAGCAGGGAGCATGACTGTGAGACACTGGTGAAATGCTTGGATGCAGGTGGAAGGAGATCTCTCAGAGGCTCCAACTCACTGGAGACCTACTGAGTCTGTTTTTATCAAGCTGTTGACAAAGGATGAACCATCAGATCTATGAAAAGCTGGGAAAAGATCTTATTTGAGTAATGTGGCAATTTCTAGGCAACCTGCCTTGGCTCTGTGAAGGACTATTTACAGAGTTTTGTCATGTGTAAAGTGGCCTTATGTTAAGTTTGACAGTGGCATATAGCCCACACTTCTCGTGTGTCCCATGCTGAGATGTAAATATTTCAGGGATGAGAAGCTGTCATTTACATTGATGTTTCCAAGAGTCATCATGCTGAGAGGTGAGTGAACAGATCTTTCTGTTCATCTGTGCATCCTGATGTGGGAGTGTTGCTTGCTATGGCTGTGTGGTGGGCAGAGAAGTCAGTTGGTCACTGCTGCAAGTTTCTGGCTCAGCTTGGACCCCCCAAGACACCAGAATAACACATTCCCATTTTGGGAGCCCGCAGAGCTGTGGGAGTTGATCTCTTCTGTTTGTTCTGTGACCTTTCCCAGCTGATTGGCACTGATCTTTTATGCACCGGATAGAAGATCTTTTGTGGTTGACATTTTGGGGTGACTGAATATGAATTAAGCTCGGTAAAAATATTTCTATTTTTCTATCTTCAAACAATGCCCTCCTTTTCCAAAAATTGCTGCGCTACCAGGTGAGATCAAATCCCGTTTTCACTGAGATAGTGCTGTA
Organism: Falcunculus frontatus; assembly: GCA_013398115.1. NCBI lineage: Eukaryota > Metazoa > Chordata > Aves > Passeriformes > Falcunculus > Falcunculus frontatus. The sequence continues at coordinate 95,016 of VZRV01005027.1, forward strand.
AAGGAATTGGAATTCACTGCTGGGAAAAGGCAGAACTGGTTTTTCTCTCATTAGTGTTTTCTCTGAGAATATGAGAGGAAACTGGTGTTCTTTATATGAGGTGTCGTGGCCATCCTGAGCATTTAGCAGGTCATGTAAGACATGAAGAAGAGACCCAAATTCTTGTCAGTCAGAGGACCTTGTCCTAGCAAACTTGTGTAGATACAATAAGAGAATGGGCTTAGACTATGAGAACCTTTTGTGGTGCATCAGCTACACAATTATTTTTTCAGTATCTTAGTAGTCCTAGTAGATGAGTCTCATATGGAAGTCGGGGTGTGCTTCTCTGCTTTGCTGGATGGGCACCAGTTTTGGCACATCCAGTCCTGTGCACCAGTTGTACTGGTGTCTCTCCTGGTGTTGGGATTCATGATTCTTAACCCTGAGAAAATGACAAAAATGATGCAACCACCTAATCCTTTGAGGAGGAAGTGAGCTGTTAGATAAAGTGGGTCCAGGTGACATGTCTGCACCGGTGTCACACGAATTTGTTCTGATTTTTTTCCTGTTTCTGAGCAAGGCTGCCCAGTGCACTTCTGCAAAAAACCATGGCACAGATACACATAGGAACATCCACATCACTATTTACAAGTGCCCTTATGCTCTCAACATAAAAATACTTCTGTTTGCAGGTGCTTATTGTAGCCATTCTTTACTATTAAGGTTAATTTTCAGGTAGCCCAGTTGGTCTGTCACTAAAATATCCTCAAGTTTGAGCTCTTGGTCTGGAGCTGCTTGAAAGCTCAGCTTCCACTAATACCTTTTTTCATCTTGCAATCAGAAATAAACCCCAAGCTGACTCTTACTTGACCCATATCTAGGGTAAAACAAAGCTCTCTGGGTGGTGAGGTGGCCAACAAAGCGTGCTCATCCCGCAGGCAGAGAGCACCTGGCCCTCGCTGCTCTGCAGTGTGTCCAGCCTGGCGCTGGCTGCAGAGGAAAGGCTGAGTCATTTCCATGGGATATTTCACAGAGGAGTTAAGTGATGCAGGACTTGGGTCTGAGCAGCTCTGCTTCCTGGTGAATAGTAATTCTGTTTACTTAGAAGAGCAAAAAATCACTGGGGGCCTCAGTGCTGCTGTGTCATCCCTGACTGGAGAAAGTCTTATTTATCTCATTCTCAAAAGAGAGAGAAGAGATTCTGGTGGTGCTTTTCAGAAAATAATGCTCTACTTTTGGAGATTGTAGGCAGTGGAAATAGTCTATAGGTTTGAAGTTTTAAGCTTTTTTTTCTGCTTTTTTTGTAACAGCAAGAACAAAAGAGCCTCAGGAGGGACTCCTGACACCCAATGCAAGGCTGATTTTTTTTGTCACACCACAGCAGCTTCAAGCTTGTAACTGTAGAGTGGTTTGGGGTTTAAGATGGACTGAGTGAGGCTAGGAGCTGGCTTGGTATTTTTTTTCTTCTGGTCTGATTTTGATGCAGCATTTGTTTTTCCCAACCACTATTAGTTTATGTAGGAGCTACTATAAATCTTTTACTGTGTTTTATATAGGGGAAGAGGAAATAACTGAAAATGCTGTTTAGTCTGAGGATGGGCTATTTTGACCCAAGGTGCTGGAAGTAAGTTCCTACTTAGGGCAGCATGTCATGAGAATTGCTGACGCTGCTACAGGGCCCAGAGGAGCGTGGGTCCTCTGGAGAGTCACACGTTGGGCTTGTGCTCAGTGAGGAGTGCTGGGGGAGGAATTCCTCTGCTCACAGGCTGCAGTGACCACGGACGTGCTGCACGATGGGGCCTGTCAGTACCTGCAGCTGCTCTCGTGGCAGTCAGCTCTGGAGCTGGCTTGGGATTTTTCACCTGGTCTCAATTCTTGTGCAGCGTTTGTTTTGCTCAGCATGAGACAGGACCAACTATAAATCTTTTGTGCTCGGGACAGACAAACTCAGAGCAAACAGCAGCAGTCTGGGACCTGCCGCAGCACAAATGATTCAGGGAGGAAGAATGGAAAGACAGAACTTGTGCATTTTGCTCTAATTTGGTGAAAGTCAGGACTGTTTGCAGTTTGGGCCCGTGATGGGGGTTTGATGCCTTTCTGTGCAGACAGCAGGGGCTGCCTGCTTTGTGCTGGCTGAAAACTGTGCCCTGCGTTAGTCAAAGAGCCAGTCCTCGCTTGGGTGCCAAATTGCAGGCTTCACCTCTGCCCAATCCAGGCAACTTGTGAAGGTTCAAGTATATTTTAGTGCTCAGAATCATGGAAATAATCATCAGCAAAGGCTCAACAGATGACTGGGAGGAAAAACTATAAATCAGAAGTGGGTGAGATCTTTGTCTACTTCAAAACAGTCAAATTGCTTCTGGGTCAGATTGCAGCTCCAGGGAGATCATGGCTCTGTCTCTGAGAGTAACTAGACAAGTCTGTCCCATGCTGATTTCTTTTTGATTGAAATGGCACTGGAAATTTACCCCTTAGCTTTAAATGTGCCCCACTGCAATAATCATAAACAGAGAGAATGTGTGTTCAAGGAATGTCTGGTTGTCTTCTACATTCAAAAAGTCACTTGGAAAGTTATTTTATTTTATTTTACCTTTTTTTACATGGTGGGGAGTGAACAGCTCCTGCTTTTCAAAGAAAATAAAGCTATTCCTTGAGATTTTTATATCTGGAACACTGAAGTAGTCCAAAGGCTGGTCCTGTACCAAAGACGTTTTCCCAACAAGATCTTCATTTTCATGTGCCATTTATAGTAAATGAAGACATGTTTGTAGGAGTACCGATAGATGAAGAGGTTGAGCATGCAAAAAACCTGGAGGACTGTTTTTTTGAAACTTAAATCTGATTATGCATATATGCTATTTTTGTTCCTCTCTTTAGTTATCTGTCAAGGAACATTTGTGCAAATGAATTTTCATTATGGATTTTAAGCATGCAGGCTGGAATGCTGGCAGAGAGATATCCTAAATACTGCTTTTATATACTGCTTTTCCCTAGGATTTTCAAGGTTAGCTGAATTCTGAATTCTGGTTAGTCTCTGTGAAAATGCAATGTCTTGTGACCTTGTAGGACAGATCACAATGAGGCAGTTTCACTTTGATCTGAAGATCAAACACGGCTTTCCAAATTGAGAATATTTATAAAGTAATGGGTGAGTCTCAGAAAAAAACAAGTCTCACTCATGACTGTATTGGAAGCGGAAAGATGGCAAAATTCATAGTATGTTACCGGTGAGTTGAGTAGGATGAGTTATTGCTAATAATATCCAACTGGCTGTCTCCTGTGTTGGATTTCACATGTCTTATGTGGACTGGCAGATGAGGGTAGTGGTGGAACTTGTGAATTGCAGCTATTTTTACCCTACTGTCAAACTTAAATAAGAAATTAAGTGTATTTATTTAATATGTATGTGTGCATGGACTGCCTCATAAACAAACGTGTGCATGTAGGTGTGCGTGTACACACAGTTCTGGCAGGAAAGGGGTGGTGTGGGTGGGTGAGTGGGGCTGCCACACTCAGCACACTCAGGCTGTGAGGGCACACCCTGCCTTGGTACTCAGGCACCGTCAGAGAACCTGTACAGGGTGGGCACCATCACTAAGGCCTGGCCATGCCACACTGGGGATTCACTGGAGCGGGGATTCCCAGCCGGAGGAAAGAGGTTTGGAGCTGTTGTGAGCTGTTTCTGGTTGAGGGAAGGGCTGTAGTATTTGCAGAGGTACAGCAAACCTCTTTGGAGCTGAGCTGTCGGAAGGTGTTGGGCAGCCTGGTTCAGGGATCGTCACAGTGTGGGACCCCAGAGAGGGAGGAGAGGATCTGTTTCTGCTGAGGGTACGTGGAGGAGGGGAAGAAGGGGCAAATATCCTGAGACACCTGGCCAAGTCTGGAAACACATCAGGAACCTGGTGCTGTCACACCAACCCACCTGCATCACTGGTGTCTCGGTAGCCCCAGGAGAGCTGGCCCAGGGCACACAGGATGCAGCTGCTAGGCTCGGATGACAGGAGCCTGTTGCCATTGCAGTCCCCACTGGGCTCAGCTCCCACAGGGAACCAGCTCACAGGGACATCCCACCCTGCCTCAGTGCCTGCGAGTGCCTGTGAATCCCTTCTGCCTCGGGATAAATTCTTTCAATAGTTGTTTGCCTTCAGGGCTGCAGATCTCTGATTTATTTCCAGCCTGAATTGGCTTTGATTTAGGCTCCAGCTGTTGAAAGCATGCTAAAGAGCAGGGAGTGGGTTGCAAAGGGATCTCCAGGACTTCCTGCGTCCTCTGTCCTGGGGCATGGATGTGTGCGGGGTTCGGTGTCCACTGCAAGGCACTGACCACATCGCAGTGCCAGGCTCTGACCCAGCGTCATGGCACTGCTGCGTCTCCCTGCCTTGGTACCGCGGCAGCGGGGGCTGAATAAACCCAGCTGGCATGAGAGCCTGGCCTCGGGGGACACAGGGGACAAGGGGGAAAGGGAGAACATGGCAATGACAAGGAAATTGCTCTTTCTGAGGATTTCCTGGTCTGCTACAAAACTGGAGCTGAGAGCAGGTGGTGGAAAGGAACGGCAAGGGAGGCAAAAAGCCTCCAATAAAACCCCTGAGGCAGAGAGGGGACATCCTGTAAGGATGAGAGAAAGGCAAGGGAGAGCTGTGGCTGGAGCTCCCCGCCTGCCCCGAGCCCCGTGCTGCTGGCAGCCAGGTGTCCCCGCTCCGGTGCCACCGGGGCCGTTTGCTCACCGCAGTCACGTCTGTTTGGGTGTCTGCGCTTCCCGGGAAGCGGCTCCGTCCGGCGCGGGCACGGCACCCCCGCCCCGGGCACGCCCGCCCGTGGTGCCCCCGCCCCGGGGCCGCTCCCGCCGCCCGCCCCGAGCCCCTTCCTGCCGTCGGCCCCTCCGCAGCGCCGGGCAGGGCTCCGCTCGCCGCCGCGCCTGGAGAGGAGCGGGAGGAGGAGGCACGGGCGGAGGAGGAGGGCGGGTGGTGATAAGGGATTTGCTGCGTCGCCTCATTTCTGTACCCAGCGCAGGGCTCGTGGGGAGTGCGCGGTGCCTGCATCGCTGCCGGCGGGATCCTGCTGCTCCTGCTGCCGCTCCTCCTGCCGCTGCTGCAGTCCCGGCGCGGGCTGCCGGCTCCGGGCGGCACGGGCTTGCTGCCTGTTTACCGTCTGCGAAGCGCTGCGGTGCAAGAGCCGGACGTGCCGGGCAGGGGAGGCCGCGCCGACCTGCGAGGAGCGTGGGGGAAGAGGCTCCCGAGGTGTTCGGCAGCCGAGCGGCCGGGCATCCGCTCCTCAGCCCGGTGTCTCCACCGCCAATTGCCTCGGGTTTCTTTTTAAGGGAGAAGAGGAAAAAGGATCCAGAAAATCTCTGCAACTGGACAGCCCCTGCTGGAGTCTAACAGGTGTTTGCTGGGATTTGAATGGGGAGGGGACGGGGGGGGAGAAAAGTTAACTGGAGAAATTGGGGCTAGGAGAGATGCAATGATCTTGCACCAAGTGGATGTGCCATGTCTGCATGCGAATACCGCGTCTGGAGAAGCTCGCAGGGATGTCTTGCAAGTGATCTGCGTGATCTCCGTAGAAACGCTCACCTCTGCCTGCAAACTTTCCCCCGCTAGAAGTTGGGAGGAATAAAAAAGCACCAGAAAGTTAAAAGGGGAAGATCTCAGAGGACAAAAGCGCTTGAGCTAAACTGTTGCGTCCCGACCCGGGGCTCTGGTGCGAGCGTCCCGCCGGTGTCTCCTGGGCTCCCAAGCCGATCGGCGGTGGGTGGCGTTGGCCGAGCTGCCCGGCGGCGTCCCCGGCCTTGGGGACGGGCCGAGCAGCATGCTGGCTGCGGCCGGCCAGCGACCCCCGCGTGCCTGACCCGCCCGAGGGGCCGGGGCCGTGGCGGCCATGGCTGCAGCCATCGCCAGCTCCCTGATCCGCCAGAAGAGACAAGCCAGGGAGCGGGAGAAGTCCAATGCCTGTAAGTGTGTCAACAGCCCCAGCAAGAGCAAGGGAAGCTGCGACAAGAACAAGTTGAATGTGTTTTCCAGGGTCAAACTCTTTGGCTCCAAGAAAAGGCGAAGAAGGCGACCAGGTTGGCAAGGGTTATGTCTTTGGGGGGTTGGTTTGTTTGACGTAATGGAAATTGGGATGTGTGTCAGGTGTGGGGAAAGGGGGAACGGTGTCCCAGGGCTCTTACGGTGGACGTGCGGGTGTTGCCAGTTCTGGCTCGTATGGCCTGGCTGACTTGGGTACCCCATGCCATTCCCTTCCCCTGTCATTTTCATCTGGTTTGTTGGGGTAGCACACACTGCTGCTGTCTGCCTCACCTGCGCACCTGTGTGCGCCCATGTACCCGTCAGTCCGTTGTCTGTCTCTGTTACACATATGCAAACACATTGGTGTATTTGTGGGGGAGATGCTGGCGGGGAAGTTCCCACACACGCATCTCTTTCAGTTGTATATTAAATAACTTAGTGGTCTAGAGATCTGGTTGGTGTCCTGCTTCACAGAATGCTCGGGCCATGCTTTATCTGCTGATTGCAGACAAGGCTTTTTGTTTTTGCTGGGCACCTTCCAGAGTTTTGTTTCGGCACCCTGTTCCTTTCTAGGAATCTCATACCTGCAGCTGCCCTGGGTTGTTTTGTATGTGGGAGGAGCAAAATCCTCTGGCAATATTGCCGTGGCTTTGCTGTGCGGGAGCATTGGTGCTTTTGCCACTCCACCTGTGTGCCTTGCTCAGCAGCCATGGGAGAGCTGCCTTGCGCACAGTTTGCCAACAGCTTTGGGATGGGTTATGGCTGAAGAGCCAAAGTGAGGGTCGGAATAATTTCTTGTCAGAAAAGTTGGTAGATAAGAGTTGTGGAGCCATCAGTACTCTCATCAAAGTTGCTAATAGGATCTAATACACTTGTGCAAACTGTTGTAACCTTTAGCCTTCAGCCCCTGCTAAAATGAAGTACATTAGGCTCCCTAATGCCTTTGATTACGAACACAAGGAGTCTTATCCAGACACAGAGTGCTGGAAATGACACACCATGTCTTCACAGCGTGTTTATCTCTGAAGAAAGTGAGATGTTGTGGAGCAAGCTGCAGGGATGCACCAGCTCCTGACAAACGTAACTCTGTGAAATGACCACAATGCAGATGTCATTGGGATTCAGTGGACGTAGACCTTTTTTGCAATTACTCTCTGATGCTTTAGCCAGATATCTTAAATGACACACTTGACAGCATATCCTGCTGCTGTATACTTTTTGGTCTGGAATGATATGAAAGCGTGCGAGATATCTCGCTTTCTAGCTGTGAATCTGAGGATGGGAATGAAAAAAAGAAATCTGTCCAAACTATGTGTTGTTTTGATCTTTCTTCTTCTAGCTGCTGAGGTAATTACCTCAGTCCTTATGGTAATATTTATTTTGCAGTTCCACACATTGCTGGATTTCAGGGTTTCCCTCTCCATTTTCCATATGTTCATTGAGTAGTTTATATCTTCGAATGCTCTGTACTCTTTGGAGCAGCGAGGAATGGGGGTTTGTTTATTAGAGCTGCAGCAGTTCCTGTGCTAAACGTTTGCTGATATATATTTAGGCTCTCAACTGTCACTGTGGCTCTTATTAATACTATCGTAATAGTCTTCTTTTTCCTCTCCATCTAAGAACTCACACCTTTTTAAAAGACAGAATGTACTCTTTGCCAGCTCATTTTTAATCTTAAATGAGATAGGGCTGGGCTCCCGAGCCCAAGCAGTGCTGTTGGAATCCATATTCACTGGAAGTAGCTTTTACTGTGCTGCTTACATTGTAATTGAAAGCGGCATTTAATCATTTTGGCAGTTGATTTCATAGACATAAATTTGATCTCAGCCTAAATGAAAAGTGTTTCAAAGCTGCTAGCCCTGCTTTTGTTTTGGGTCTTTTTCTTATCTCAGCCTCAAGAAGAAACCTGAAGATTTGTTTTTAACATCCTGCTCGCTTGGAACGGCACATCAGGATTTCCCACATTAACCTCACTATTGTTTTTTTACAGAGCCTCAGCTTAAAGGTATAGTAACAAAGCTATACAGCAGGCAAGGATACCACTTGCAGTTGCAAGCAGATGGAACAATTGATGGAACGAAAGAGGAAGACAGTAGTTATAGTAAGTGACGCGAGAATAAATGGTGTGTTTGTGGCTTGTGGTGTCTTGTCCTTCCCATCCCGGTCCCCTCAGAACTGTTGTCCTGGGGTGGCTGAGCGAGTGGCAGCGGCACTGACGCTGCGCTGGCAGCGCAGGAGTCCTTCAGACCCACCCGGTCTGAGAGAAATACAGATAAAAATCACTTGTAGAAATAATGAACTAGAGGAGGTAATGATGACACATGTGACAAACAAAGCAAATGTTATCTCCATGGTAATCCAGAGAAGTTCATTGCTGTCCTTTGGATTTTATTAGATTTTTTTCGGCAGGGAAAATTCGCTCGCCTACTCAGAGCCTGAAATAGAATAACGCTATATCTACTCTCAAACGGGCTCATTCAAACAGCGCCGTGTTATTTCACAAACTGGGACTTCAGCATCATATTTGAAGTTCACATTTCCCTGTTATTATTATTTTTTACCCCTTCTGAACTTAATTGTACCATCAACTTTCAACCAGATTTCCCTCAGGTTTTCTGTGAAAAAGCTCTGGGCATTTTTAGTTGTTGTTTTTGACTGGGGTTTTTTCAACTTTGAGGATTACTAGAAAACAGGAAAAGATGACTAGAGCATTGATCTGGTGTGTGAAAAATACTTAAGGGTCTCACATAGCTATACTAGCTAGCTGAGACTGTGTTTCTGTAAAGAATGCAAGGAGTTTTGAGAAGGTATTTCAGGCCACTTAAACAAAAAACCATAAAATCTACAGGCTCTTCTTTTTTAATTATTAAAAAGCACTGATTTGAGTCCCATTATTTTCATTTGAAAAGCATTTGCAGGTGAAACATCATTTTGTTCTACAGGGCACTCAGATATGGCAGAGGCAGCAGCAGGTGCAGTATGAGGTGTTGTATCTTACCTGCCCAATCACTTGTTCCCACCCTTTTCCCACACCCTCTTTAATCCCGTTTGCAGCCCTGCGTTCCCTTCTGAGTGAGAAGAGGGAGCTGGGTTTGCTGTGGGAGGAGGTCCCCACAGCCCCTGGAGCTGCTGGCCAGAGGGACAGTGAGGATCTGTGGGGACATTGAGGTCTGGCTCCAGGTGCCCTCATCTGCCCTGCAGAGAAGGTGGAGCAAAGACCAGGTCGGTGCAATGCTGATGGCTGCTGCCATCTGCCAGAGTTCTCCTAGAGCAGCCACAAAATTCATCCTAGAAATGGGCCTTAAACAGTGCTTTTCCTTCAGGTGAATGACCTGATATTTAAGATTTCAAAAGTCTGTACAGCTCATTCAGGATTTGGAGGTAATTCTTTTAATAATCGCCAAAAAAATGTTGAGGAAATAGGCAAACCTTCCTCTTTCAATCAAAATGTGATATTGCTATAAACTTCTAATTTGCCAGAGCAGGTATCTGAAATTGCAAATACTGAATATTTTTTTGATTGTTTTATCTAAATACTTTGCTTGGAATCCCTCTAATAGGGATTCTGAGATTTCAAACAAGATAGAATTTGTGGAAATGCAGATGTATCTGTTTCTAAGATATCTTTGTTTTCACTGTGTCCTTAAATTGGCCATAACCTGATAGATTATTAAGCAAATCATAAGAACTCCTTGTTTCTGGATAGCAGCCTTCCAAAATATTGACTACTTTAATATAACGGAAATATCCCAGAAATTATTGCAACTGGGCTGCAGCATCTAAATGTTCAGAACACAAATGCTATTGTGTATATTCCTCTTTTATGTACAGTAAGTGTATGTCTCTGGGTGTCCGGCAGCCATGAATTTATTTTAATTGCAGTATTTTAGTGGAGCTAGTAAGAGTGATTGTGGATCAGAGGCCACACGAGGAGCTACCCTCAAAGCCTTGCTCACATGAATATTTAGAGAATCAGGCCCTCTAAAATCCTTTCTTCCAGTATCTGCAGAGCCATCTCTAATTTAGACCATATTTGTGCACTGCAGGGAAGCCCCAGGACTGAGAGCCCCCTCCCAAAGCGATTTTTCTTCCCTCTGTGTGGCAGGGATGGGGAGAGCTTGCAGCCTCCAAGAGCCAGCTGTGTTTTGTGGTCCCAGCCACAGCTTGGGGCCAGGATCCACCTTCTCCATCGTTTCCTCCGTAGAGCTGGGTAGGAAGGTTGCCTGAAATTCCCCTTTGGCTCCTGATAGTCATTCTGAGCTCTGCAGACCCACTGCTGCACGCAGAGTTCACAAAAACAAGGTGGCATCCACAACTGCAGGGAGTTTAAAAGAAAGCTGAAAATTGGAGCAAAATTTAGGCAGAAAGTGAAACTTGGATTTGAGGAGCTACAGCAGTCACCAGGTCTCACTTTTAGCCAAGAGTTCATGTGATTTGAGGAAGTTCTTGGAAGGGATCTCCTGGATGAGAGACAGACTTTTGCTCATTAAGTTTGTTGAATAGGGCAAGGGTTTAAATCAAGGCAGAATTTATTCCCCAGTTCTGGCAAGACAAAAAGATTTCAAGACCAGTAAAATAAGGAAATGTAGGAAACAATACCCTGCAGAAAGTGTACGAAGGTCCAGGTGGCCAAGCCAAGACTGGCAGACCTCACGAAAATGTTCATGTTCATAAATCCAGCTGTGGCCTGCTGCCTCTTCCTGCACAGCTGTATTTCTCTGTCAGCTTATACTGCACAAGGACCACAGCAAAGATCATCTCTCCCTTAGGCATTGCTTAGTTGTTCATTAGGATGGGTGTTACATCCTTATTTTAAACATTGCAAATGTAATAGGGAAAGAGTAGGATGCAAACTGCTTTGGATTATTTTATGCTGACACCAGCTGATCACAGCAGCAAGCAATTTATTTTGCTGTAGCTTTTTTGCCACCCCTTCTGTCATATCTGTCCACATGAGGGTGATCCCCTATAAATGTGGCAGCACCTCCATGCTGTTGCCCCTCTGGGGACTTGCAGAGATGCTCTCTGTGGCTCTGCTGTAGGTCCTGTCAGGGATCACAGTCATGGACAGGTCACTCACTGTTCACAAGCCAGATCTGGACTTGCTGCTGCACAGGGACAGTGGGAGTAACAGCTGCCGCTGAAAGGGACAGTCCCGTTTTGGGCGCAGTGCCAGTGACCCTGTCCTCAGAGCCAGCAGCTTGGGGCAGGGTGTCTGGTTGTGCTGGCACAGGACAGAGTGAGCACTGCTCCGACAGCCGGCCCCTCTCTGCTTTGGCAGAGCCAGCAATTTCCCCACAGCCCTTTCCCAAATTCCAACAGTTTGTGCCACGGCAGCTGCTCATCCCACTGAGGTTTAAACCAGCTCCTGAGTGTGCCTCACGCTCATCTTGCCTCAAAACAGCCTGGACGTTTATGGCAGGGAATCGTGTCCCACTGCCGAGGGCAGCAGCCGAGCTCCCACGGCAGCAGTGCCCAGCCCTCCTCGGGCAGGAGGGGCTCAGCCTCGGGTCTGCTCCCTTGCCCAGCAAAGCACAGCCAGGAACTCCTCACCAGAGCCCATCTCAGTGGCCCGTGGCAGCCGTGTCCCATCTGTCCCATCTCAGTGGCCCGTGGCAGCCGTGTCCCTGCTGTCCCAGGCACTGGCCTCTCTTCAGCTGGTTGCTCCCAGGTCCATAGCGCTATTTACAGTGGAACCCATACTCAGACCCTTGAGCTGAAAATAACCAAACACCTGCCCTACTTGTAAATGTGCCATTAAGAAATCCCCTTTGAAAAGAGACCTGCAGGTTCTGCCTGGATGCCGAGCTTTAAATTGTCCTTTCCAGCTTATGCGGAGATCAGATGCTGCTTTTTGGGGTTGAACTGCAAAGGACCCCTGTCCAAGGGAATATTTACTGAGACAGGGAGTATTTTCTCCCCCAAATAAACTCAAGCATTTGATAGAATGAATGAAAAATCCATTTCCCATACTGAAAATCTAAGTTTCTTTTGCCAAGAGCTGCACAGAACTAGAGAATTTTGTTTTAGTGAAGAGAAAGTAATGGGTGTCGATTTTGTGCTGGAAGTGAGCATGAGGAGGGTCTACGTGTGTGTTTGTGTCTGCATGTACACTCGTGGGTGTGAAAGGGAAAGAAAACCACAGATTTTATGATACCCTACATTTATTTGTTAGTTCTGGATATTTCCAACTTTTCTGCCATGTCCGACCATTGTAGAAGTGCAGTGCTCAGAGATGCCCCAACCTCAGGGCACTCAGTGCGCTCTTGACAGCCCCATACCCAGAATTTAGGATCTGTGTTAAATGCCGTCAAGCTGTAATTTTTTTTTTTTTAGTAAAGTATGACCGTTTGGAGGTTTTCAGGCTGAAAAAGGAATTTATAATGGGTCATAATAGCTCATAACTTTGAAAATAATAAAAATACTTCGAATTCATAATTCAGTTTTAAATTTGCTTTAGACAGTGACCATAAATATCAAACTTCAGCCTGAAGCAGACCAGAGTTTTCCAGCGAAGTAATAAATCACTGGAAATGAGAGGTAGTTTGACATTACTTTATCCTATCTCTCCATTTCTAATACAGACTGGCAGGAGATGCTTTGGGTTATGATAATTTTCTTAACGCCCCTTTATTTTTAATCCTACATACTGAACACAGAGTACTGTATTAACCTCATTATTTCTTGTGTTCAATTTTAACATATCCATGAATCTGAGCTATGGCAGAGCTTTGCTTTGGTGGTTTTTTTTTGCTTTTTTTTTTTTTTTATTTTGCCACTTTGCAAATCGGAATCTTGATTTTTTGAAGAGATGTTTCTGTGCTTATAAATACTGCCACTATTAGCATGTGTACAAGCAGAAACGCAAGCAGAACATTCAAAGCAGCTCAATTTTGAAAGCACAGATTCAGGGGTTGATCTAAAGAATATGCTGCCATTTCACTTCATTTTGAAGTTATTTAACTCTGTTTTTTCAAACCCATTCTCCTCTAAAAAAGAGGAAAAATTAAACCCCAATGAGTTATGAGTGGAAACATTTTGAGATGCTAATGATGGTTTTTAACTTTCCTGAATTTCATTTTCTTCCTTCCTTTTGGTCAAAATGTTTAATGACTTTGAAAAAAAAGTTTTGATTGTCTTGAAAATTTTTTTGTTTGTTTGCTTCTGGATTCCTTTTTTATTTCCTTTTTGCACTTTAAAAAAAATACCCTTACAAAAACCAAACTGTGTTCAATTCTACTCGACAGAGCCTGGATTCTGCTCACGAGGCAGGTAAGTCCTTTTAGCTGTCAGCAATTGACCATCTTCAGAACGAGGGAGATGCACTGATACCCTCAGATAATTTCAGCTATTGCTGGAAATTGCTATAAAAGGGCACGATGGTAGAAGTACTGCTCTGCAGCTCCCACAGAAATTAATTTATGCATGAATAGACGTTTTTTATTTGGTTCTGGTAATTATGGTTTAATTTTCTGTCTAATCTGCATACTCTAAAGGATTAATTGTGCTCTCCATCTCCTTTCTCTCCTAGCTTTGTTTAACCTCATACCTGTGGGTTTACGAGTGGTGGCGATTCAGGGGGTTCAAACAAAATTATATCTGGCAATGAACAGTGAAGGATACCTATATACATCAGTAAGTAAACCTTTCTCATTCTATTCTCAGTGGAACTGTGGTAAGAACTTAGTAAATTTGTAATTTACTGTTGCAGCAGATCTGCTTCTAACCTATAAATGTGAGGTTTGACAGCAAAGTTGGCGAAGGGGTGATAGTCTGGTTCCAGTTCATTAATCTTTTCCATTAGGAACACATTTGGATGTATGGAATCAAACTGTGGTGCCTTTGAATAATCCTGAAGTGTGAAATGTAAAAAAAACCCACAACCAAAACCCCAAACAGAAAGGATCCTCTCTCTTGGTCACTGTGGACTGGCTGGGGTGATCAGAGTGGGGTCCTGAGGGGAAGGGACAACTCTGTGCATCACACACGTGCCTGAACATGGTTTGTGTCTTCCTATATAATCTGTATTACTGTAATTAAGGGAATTAGAGAAAGCAATTGTTTTTTTGTTTGGCCAGGATTTTCAAGTAGAAATTTTATTGTCACGCTGTCTGCTCGGCCACCCCGAGGCCTGGTAGGCGACACTTGCAGTGTTCCATCCAGGGGAATCACCTCAGCAACCAGCAGTGGTTCTGCCTTCTGGCTCTCTAAGGAGCAGGCTGCAGTCTAAGGTGTCACAGAGAGAGGACCACCTGAGGCAACGGTGCCAGATTCTATCAACCCAAAGTCACACCCAGAGTGGCAATGTGATGGAGTTACACAGTACTTTTAAAGGGGGGTGTTTCAGGGGTGGGCTCAGGGAACAGATCAGTAAGGGAATGATGAGGTGTGACAGGTGACCAGTGAGGGGGAACAGAGGGAGGAACATATTTGAACAGACTAATGGGGATAACAGCTGGCAAGAACCTTCTAGAAAGTAATTGCTTATTAAACAGAACTTGCATGTAAACATAGCTAAACTAACCAATGGGGAATACATAAACTTGGAGGGTTCTGGAACTGGGGAGGAGGTGTCCGGGAGAGTGACATCCAGGGGGCTGAGCCCTCAGATAGCTGTGCTGCCTGCAGCACCGCCCTCAGGACCACTGTCCTGGGTGGGGAAATTCACCCATTGGATGCCATGCTCTCTGCGAGTGGGCTCGACCGCCGCAACATTTTATGGCTTCAAGTAGGTGAGTGAGTAAAGAACAGTTTTATTAGTAGTTTCGGTAAACAATGTCAGTTAATAATTTTCAGTGACATTTCTCACAATAGCAAACAGTGTTTTTATAAAAAGAAAAAAGACACTTTTTAAAATAGACCATTTTTCAATTAAAAACATTTAATTGAACTGTGTTCAGAAGTTTTAATTATACAGTCTTAATAGATTTTTCCCAAGGAGGGAAATAGAGGAAAATGTACTCTATTACCTACTACAAATGATTATCTTCTATAAATGATTCCCTTAATCCTGATAAAAATTAAGCAAACTTATTCAAATCTCTCATTTATTTTGCAATCCTGACAGCTGGGAGAAGGGGCAGCTTTGCATATTTTTTCCTCTTGTATCTGCCAGAACAAGACCGGCTCAGACCTGGCAGTGGTGCAGGACAAAGAAACATTTCAGAGAGCGGCGTCGAGCTGCGCCTGCCCGTGCTGCTGGGGCTGTTTGCTCAGTGGGGTCAGTGCCCAGGTCTGCTGGGCTGTGGCTGCACAGCCACAACGGGCCCAGGCGCTGGCCTCGCGTGGCCACAGCGCTGTGACCGCACAGGGTCGCTCACACGGGCACTGCACAGTGTCTTGGCTGCGCCGTGTGGTAATTTACAGCAGCACCCGCCGCCCGTCCTGTCTGCCAGAGACCACCCCCCTGTGCTCCCTGTGCTGTGTGACCTGTGCCACCCTGTGCCATCCAGTGCCCCCTGTGCTGTGTGACCTGTGCCACCCTGTGCTATGTGACCCTGTGCCACCCTGTGCCCCCCTGTGCTGTGTGACCTGTGCCACCCTGTGCCCCCCTGTGCTGTGTGACCTGTGCCCCCTGTGCTATGTGACCTGTGCCACCCTGTGCTATGTGACCCTGTGCCACCCTGTGCCGTGCCGTGCCACCCTGTGCCATGTGCCATGCTGTGCCATGCTGTGCTGTGCCAGCTGCTGCAGCTCTGTCGCTGCTCAGGACGTCCCCTGGAGCTGTGGCTCAGGGCGGGCTGCAGAGGGTGGTGCACAGAGCCCGGTGCCATCGCCGTGCCTGGGGAGCTCAGCTGGGGCGTGTCGGTGCTTTCAGGGCACACGTTCTGGAGAAACCTCTTCTGTCTTTGCAAGAGCGAGGGAAGTGGGATGGGGATTTACCTGCAGTGGAGCAGGAACTTCTCATCGTGAGACACAACCCAAAGTCCCAGGGACCACTGAGAGGATGGAGTATCACTTCTGGTATCCCTTGATGTGAGGAGAAGGGGCAGAATGTAACCCTAATTTAGATTAAGTCCAGCTTTTAGCTTGATGGGCATCGAGGCATCTTAGGCTCTGAGATTCACTTTGGTTGTAATTTTTATTCTTTGGATTGATTAAGGGTAGTTCTTCATGTGGTTATGTTCCCATGAATAGTGTCTTCTTGAATCCTTTAATATCTTTGAATTTCATCGTTTATGTCATTGCAAAATTAACTGGTGACATCTCTATATTTTCCCCTTAGTAACAATGGTCATTTCTGTTTCTTTATTAGACAACTATATTTTCTTACATTTATTGTTTATTCCTTTTGAACTTGATGGGCTTGGCAAGGCCTTAAACAGACTTTTGTTGTGTGGTTTCCCATCTTCATACTCTGAAAAACTCTTCACAAAGACAGGTGTCCCATTTAATTTTGATCTACTTTTCTAAAGGAAGTTGTCACCCAAGTTCGCAATAATCTTGTTTTTTTCCCCTGCTGCCTTCTGGTTTGGTTATTTTGTTCTTTACAATAGTAACAGGAAACCCTTTGAGGGAAAAACCAACTCTTGTCCTATCAATGAGCCCAGGGAATGGACAGGGGCTGGTGAGGAGCATCACTTGCTTCACCTGCTATGCAAAAAGGTTGCCAGAAATCCGGGTCCAGCACTGTTTTTTAAGTGTTTCTAGAATTTCTTTTGCTGATAATGGTCCTTTCAGCAAGGGATGCAGTCTGACAGTCTGATGCATGGGAAATTATATCTTGGGCTGTGTTCTTGGTTGATATAAATGAGTCCCAGGAGAACTCAGCTGATTTATACCAGCTGAACACTCACCTGTTCAAGGAAAGCCACCAGGGAGTCTGGGGAGCAAATCAGCTCAAGTAAGTGACATCCATCTACACATCCTGAGGGTTTCAAAGCCCGTACAGGGATGTGTTCCTGAATGGGATTTGTCAGGAGCAGACAGATGGCAACATGGGATTGATCAAGTGCAAAAGCACCACAAAACACTGTCAAGTTCCTGAAGCAAGAGAACAGGGGAAATAGAAAGGCACTTAAATTGTAGATAACTATAGCAGATAGTTGCACCGTTTCCAGAGAGAAATTAAATTAGCGTTGATGATGCAATTTAATAAGGAGAGAGAATGTTGTGATCTATATCATGATCACTCGGTTTTGGTTCTGTTGTGATTCTTGTGTCTGTGCAGAGAGGGACCCAGGTATCCAACCTCAGAGGTAGCCTGCCGTATGGTTTGCTTCAACTCAGTGACTGTACTCAAGACCGAGGTGAATTTTCTCCGTGGGGGGATCAGTGGTGTATAACAAATCTGCAGAGAACAGATATCTGTGGTTTGCTGCCAGAGTTTATAGATAGTTTGCGGCATCTGTCAGTTAGAGCAAAAGTAAGATCTTTAATGTAATGGTAAAAGCTCCTCAGGGACAAGGCAGCAATTCAGCTAAGCAAAAGAAAGATAAAATGTTAAAATAAATATGTGATTGTCCATGTGTGTTAAAGGAGCACATCCAAAGTCCTGGCCTGCAGGGAAGGGAAGCAGCCATATCACATCTCCATATCACAAAACTCCCCATCTGAAATGGTTTCTTCCCTGCAGCCAGTTTCCTCCCAAAGTCCATGGGTGTTGTATGACTGCACCTCCCAAGCTGAACCCACCCTCAAAATTTTATTTGGAGGGCCCTTGTTAGGAGCTATTTGAAGCCACAGCCCTTGGTGCTTGAGCATCCTTTCCAAATGAAAACACGGGGTTTGATTCATCCCCTCACACCAGCGTCATGCTGCTGCAAGATGACTTAAACGGTGTTATGGCACTGCTGTCTTACGTAACCACACCATGAATCATTTTATATTTCAGGGTGGCTTTTATTTTATCTTATTTTTCTTTCTATGAACGACCACATCTTTCAGATGACCACCATATATGCCACACTTGAGTTTTCCAGGTTTCGTATCCTATGAATTCCATCTGTTGTTTTGTCGTCTTGAACGAAAGAGCGAAAACCATTCTAAGGATCTGTTTGTCAGACACGCAGTCCTGGAGCTATTGCTTTCTCATTAAAGTGATGGTGATGTGACAGAGGAGGCTCTCAGTGATTCAGAGCAGCAGCTGAGTGAAGTTCCTTAAGGAGAAGGCATATGGAGGTGAAGGGAATTGGGTGTTCTGCTTGGATTCTGCATGGGCTGGAACTACCCAAAATACAGCAAGTTTAAAAAACAGTCTGTGAACCTGTTGACATGTATTTTCCGTGAACCATCATGTTAGAGTTTTTCAAATCATGTAATGATTGCCAGTGAAATGCGTATTTTTCCTATAGAACGTTTCAATGCAGGAGATTTTGTGCTTTTTATCCTGGATACGTTGTCAGAAACAGTAAAATTGAATGTGTGCTGCTCATTGCATAGTTCTGGCCAGTCTCAGGAGCAATGCAGCTCAGCTTGGAAAGAGGGTTCCTTTCCCATCTTGTCCCATTCTGGGTTCCTGTGTTTTACCAAAGCATTTAATTTGCCAGTGTCAAAGGCAGTTCTTGCAGCTTCTCCCAGGCTGAGGGAGCCCTTACCTAAGAGTGGTCCTTTGCCCTGACCACGTGTGACAGGGTCAGGTCTGTCCATCCCCCATACAGCCTTCCAGCTTATCTATTGGCGGTTCAGGGCACTCAGCCTTCTGTAGGATGGCTGTTAGGAAGAGGTGTTTGTGCTGATTTTGTTAACTATTTTAGGATGTCCAGTACTTTTGATTTAATATTGCTGCTGTATGTGGCTTAATTTTGCCATTTCTCATCTGATGTCACTTGGTGCAGAGTTAGCAGGGGTCTAAGGAGCACTTTGGTGTAATACCCTGTGCAGAGTTGTACGTGTAGTTTACTCTAAGAGAGCATTCAGCTAACATTGTCCTCTGTATGTAAAATAAACTGTCAAATAAAAGTTTGGTACCTGCACTGAAAGTAAATATTGTGTGAAGCATGCACGTTGATTATAGCCAAGAGAACTGAAATGTGATTAAATTCTCAGAGTGATTCAAAAATTGGTTTTGGTGAGTTGGAGAGAAGAGAAGTTTGTGCATATTTTAATACTGAGCAGTGCAGTGGAGACCCGCTGTAGCTAATGGGAATGGCTGGGGCATTTATAATGAATTACTGGCAAAGAGCATTTTTCCAGCTCAGGGAAATAGCACAAACCAAGAGATAGGGGAAATAATCAAAAGCTTCATCTGGTTAAATTTGCATGTCAGTATAAATCACTGTTTGCCATGAGTGCAGACTATACCTCAGTACAGTGGATTCTCTTCAATGGCGGGGTCTGAGGTGCAGATCCTTGTTTTTCCTTCCATCACAACACCTTGCTCTGTGCTGGGTCAGTGTTCAGCATCCCCACAGAGGATGCTCTGACCCGCTGTGTGCTGGCAGCCCTGAGTGCTGCTGCTGCCCCTCAGCAAAGGTGGGAGCGGGGCAGGCCAGGTGTGGGGTCAGTGCAGGGACAGGAGCATGCCCTGAGGAGGTTCCCAGGCACTGTAGGACCAGCCTGAGCTGATAAATGTTTTCTGACACCTTCAGCCATGGACACTGCTGTAAGTGATGCCCACAGCTCAGCTCGGTGCTGCACACCGTGCTCTGGCTCAGCCCTACAGCAGGGCTGCAGCATGGAGGTGGGTGCTGGCTGGTGCCTGGCACAGGGGAGGCTTGGAGGGTCTCCGTGTAGCATCGCAGGCTCCCAATACTCCTGCCCAGACTCATTGGCTCAGCCTCCAACCAGGGTGTCTGACTGGGATGTTTGGGGTTAGCTTGAGCTGAACTGTGTCTGACAGTGTAGCTGCAGAGCCTGCTGCTCACAGACTTGTCCCCCACCTGCTGAAGGGACCTGCAGCCTTTGGCTGAGCTCCCTGCGCCTGCCTGGCCCAGCTCTGTAGTGTGGGACGCTCCTGGGATCGGGTCCCTGAGCAAACAGTGGTTCCCTGCAGCAGGAAGAGAGATCTGTGCTGGTCTGAATGATGTGTTGCTGCTGCGTGGCAGGGTGGAGGGATGGTGCTGTTTCCTGCAGGTGCTTGTCTCTGGTGGGACCAGTGTGATTCCAGATTTCTGGGGACAGACTGCCTGCTGTCTCCAGCAGGGAAATGCAGACGGTAGAATCCTCCCATGGGAGAATTATTAGTAGATTCAGCAAGCTGAAGGTCTTGAAACTGTTATGCTGCTTTTCTCTACAAGTCATCCCCCAGGCATCTGGAATCCACAAACGTGCTGCTGTGCATCCATCCCTCACGGCTGGGAGCTGAGCACACTCAGCACCTCCTCGGCTGAGGCTCCCTAGGAGGAGCCCGAGCATGGCAGTGATGCTCCAGAGCTGTGCACTGCACAGATCCTGACAGACGTGCAGTGGGACACCTGGGCAATGCTTTCCTAACAGAGCTGCTGTTAAAAACCAACAGTGAAGTTGCTGTTTGCGCAAGAGGAGTTTAAATGTCCTGTGAGATAAATAATATACATGCAAAATAGATAAAAGACTGAAAGTGCATCCTCTTCCTTTGTTGGTCATTTGCTAATCAATGCCAAAGTGCTTGGGTGAAAATGCAGAAAGTTTTTATAAGCTCAGACTTCACATATTGCTCAGAGCAGAAGTTTGGGACTCAGCAAGCTCAGAAATGTGGCTGAAATGGCAGCATAGCTCTTAACACCCAGTTTTTCAGTCCATTGCACTGCTCACTGGGGTCACAGTGACACAAAACTGCCATGACAAAAAAAAAAAGCCTTGGCATAATTTGGAGTTGAACTCAAGTCTGAGAGCTTCGCACCTTGCATCACACCAATTACTTTGAACAACAGGTTTTGGCCCAGGACCAGCAAACGAGGAATACTGAATTCCAGGGCTTCCAGGCTCCTCACAGCTCCTCACTGTCACATTGCAAAACATGTTTGGCAAGCGAGAGTGGTGAGCAGATAAGGACTGGAGCAGACAGTGTGAGTTGCAGAGTGCAAGAAGAGCATTGCCAGGTTCTGGGCATGACCCACTGAGTTTGTGTGCTCAGATCACCAAATGATAGGTGATCACAGCACCTCGCTGTGATGCAGCAGAGCCAAGGAGAAATGTGCTGCTTTTCTCTCCTAAATTTGGTGTAGGTGCTGCACCTTGAACCAGCAGCGTAGGGGCCTGTGGGGTGTAGAGGTCCATGCACACCAGGCACGTGTGCCTGCTTCTTGTAGAGCTGGGCTCAGTTCACTAGGAAAATACGTATGTTAGTATTTATGTGGGTTTTTGAGGTGTTGATTATTTTTCCTGATACACGTCTTCAAGTTCTCAAGTTCAGAAGCAAGATCATGTTCCACACTGACTCTGTTTTTTTAGAATGTGACTTAATTAAGAGAAAATACCATTTTGGAACCTTGGCGTCTTTCCTGCACCTGCCTTTCCCTCTGAGAGCTGTCTGCCTCCTCTGGGAAGCCCAGGAGGGTTTCTGCTCCCTCTCGTGCTGCAGGTTGAGCTAATGAGCAGCTCCTGTCACAGTGACTCAGCAGAGCCCCTGCCTCGAGCTGCCGACAAGATGGCTCAGCCCGACGGGCTTACAGCCTCTCTGAGGGTGAACATCTGAACCAGGATGCTGGAGCAGTCAGAGACAGTCTCTCAGGGCTCCCCAAACCAACAGGAGTGGGCTGGCACTGGAAAACAAACTCAGAACTAGAGCAGGAACTAACCCAGGCTGACACTGAAATGCGAGGGCTCATCACGTTTATTAAATTTACAGAAAGTGTTTTCCGCGCAGCTTGTTCAGCTGGGGACTCATTGCTGTGGGAGCCCAAGGATCCCATCATTTGTGTGGGTTCCAATATCATTTAGATAAGAAAAATGCTGCAGAGCACAATGGCATTATGTTTGGCTTAGCAGTACCTGGAAATTACTGCTCACCAGCGGCCAGGGAAGTGTGGACAGGAAAAGACTTCCTTTTTCCTATATTCTCCCATAGGCGCCTGCAGTTAGCCAAGAAGATGAGAAAGATGTGCCCTGACTGGTCAGTGCTGTTGCTGCATCCTGCTGATGTTTTGTTTGTGGGTTGCTTTTCAGGAGGCTGTTGCTGCTGTGATGAGAAATCCCCAGAAGAGTTAAACCTGGTTACAGATTCATGGGCAAAAGTGGTGGTGGTGAGAGTATGGAAGAGGGGTGAGAATGGGCTGCAGGAAAAGCTGAGTGAGGAGGTGGAAGTGTGCCTGGTCCTGTATGTGCCTGTGCTGCGGGACAGCACTCTGAGCTCTGGCTGTTGCAGCAGTGCCAGGACAAACAAAATTCAGCAGTTCTTGTGCTAAAAGTAAGCAAAGGAGCAGCCCAGTTCCCCAGAACTGCTACCCATCAATCCAGACTGTCACTGTCAACTGTCTGCTATGTGGGGGTATTGGAAGTGAATTTATTAAACACTTCTTTGTGTCTTTTTTTCTTTGTGTAGCCCTGCAGTTACAAGAGTGCTAAGAGGAGCTGAACTCAGTTCTGTTCTACTTGGCGGCCTCCAGAGAAATGTTTACTGCTCCTGGCCATTTTCATCCTTGCAAGCCTACTAAAAGCATCTTTTCCATGCAGAACTTTTATTGCAAGGGACGAGGTGCAAAAACTGAGAATCCAGCTTGACTATAAAAGTTCACGTTGTCAGTCAAAAGGCTTCTTTTGAAAAGAGTACTGAGAAAACCTGATGGGGAGCCAGTGGGGAAGAAAAAGGAGTCATTATGCCCAAGATTCAGAGTTTCATGGTTGCTCTTGGGAACTGCAGCACAACTGGAGGAGGTTTCCAAAGGAAACTCTGTAATTTCAGTCACAGTCTGAGTGCCATCCTCTTGGCATGACTCCTGAGTGCTGGAACCAGAGACCCCTGTAGGAATCCTGGAAAGCAGGATGAACCTTTTGTGTGGCACAGAAGCTACTCAGGGACAAAGGAAATGGAGAAGTTGTCATATATAGATTATGCCCTTGAAGCCTTGGTTTCAGAAACAAACTTTTCCATAGATAAGGTAGTTCTTGGAGTTAGACCTGCTGAGTTCCTGGATGGAAAATATAAAAAGGGTCTGGGAAAGGAAAAAGTCCGTTGAATAAAAATTGTATCAAGGAACTTGCATTTCCATACTGAACTGCTTTCATTAGGATTAACAAAGGAATCCAAAATTTAGAATGGATTAGGGAGTCTTTGGATATAATGCCTATATAATAGCTTTTACGAGCAAATGGGATGGTCTAAATAATTGAACTGATAGGGCCTTTCATATTTTACGTTCTGCTGATGCTACAGCTGCCTTCACATTGTTTTTCATTTTTGTAATTTTACCCAAACACTCTGAATATTGAGCAGTACGGTTCTTCTAAAATGAAATCCACTGAGGAGCTAAGCAAAACAGGCATGATAATTGGTGAAGTACAGTTCTTTTTATTTAAAGCCTCAGGAGGTATCTAAAAATCAGAAAGCTCGTTTCAGAATCACAGCACAAGACACTGTCTGCTTTATCGAGCAGTCTTCTCCTTTCCTTACTTTGATTACTTTGAATGCACATAAATAAGGGATCAATTTAGACCCTCCATCCTCATCCCTGGAGCATTTTCAGCTGTTAAAAAATCCTGTTATGAGATAGCAGTGTTCCTCTTGAACCCAGCTATTGGTGGGACGTTGCATTTGAGCTGACTGTGAGTGGGCCAACCTCAAAAGATTTGTGAGCCCGTTTCCTCGAATGACAGCTCCAGAATGTAATGTTTTAACAAAATGGGTTTAGGGAGCTGCAAAGAGTGGGCTGTTCCTCACCCTGCCAGTACTCGTGTCCTCCAACTAAACTGGAAGACAGTATTTTTAAAACGAGGATATCTGGTGGAGCTGGTACACAAATTAGAAGCAGAGTTTCATAAATAGGAAGGTTTCAGCTCAGGTTTCAGGCAAAAGTTCACATCAATTCTCATTCGGCTCTCGTTATTTCACACCAGTGTGCTCACATCTAGCGGAGCATCTGCTGCCAGCTGAGCCATATTGACAGTGACAGAAGGCACAATAAGCTCAGAGTAAATAACTGAATGATCTGAAACAGAACAAAAAACGTAAATTCTAATAAGTGAAATAGACACAGTTTGAAGGGCAGATCCCTTCACCTGATAAACTAAGAGTTTAATGGGCTTGATATTGCAGATCCTTTCTCATGTAAGTAATTCTTACTCAAGCAGTTTCTTTGACTGCCAGCCAGAGGGAAGATTAATTTATCTCAGTAAAATTTTCAGGATCTGGACAAGACAGTCATTGATTTACAATATGGAATTTCTGTGACATTAAAAAATGAACAGAACATTTGGGAGGCCTGTGAAATTGAATGACTAAAAAAAAGTGCCTGCTTGCCTGGAGACAGGCTCCAAGGCCTGGAACAGTCATGAGGAATAGGGAGAGCAGCAGGCCTGTGGCTGCCCAGAGGGTTTGTTTGGTGTCATGGGCAAGGCTCGAGCCGTTGGCTTGGAGCCTTCTCTGGAACTGAATGCCCAGGGCTTCATTCTGAGCCCCGCAGGAGCTGGACTGATGCTTTCCCAAGAAACAGCCCAGCAAGTGCAGAGCCAGGTGCTGTTTTGTTCACAAATAATCCATCTCTTCAAATGCCTTATACTGCTGGACATTTACTTTTAGGACTTGAAGCCTTTTGGCATCCCTCTCTGCCAGTCTCTGGTTCTGCAGGTGCGGGGGAGCGCTGGCAGAGGCTCCTCCTGCGGTGCCGTCTGGGCTCCAGGAGTGCTGATAAGGCTCAGCAGCCAGCTCAGCCTGCTCTCTGCTGACACCTCTGCGGGGAAGGCAGTGCATGCCTGGTGGCACGGATGAGCAGGGATCACGTTTGTGTTACCAGCCTTGGGAGCCATGGAACTGCAGCCAGCATCACTCACCTATTTTTGAAAATCTTGACTTTAATTTATGCTTTAGCTGCCTCTGCGTGAAACAAAGATTCAATGTGTGTTCTAGACAGAGAGACTTGGAACTTGCACCATGGGCAGCAGAGTTCAGCACAGACTTCCTTGGGCTTTTTTTTTGGTGAAATTACTGCAGCTGTGGTAGGAAAGACCTGAAAGAGCTTTATGCAAATTGTTGATTTCTACCACATTAGTTAACTGTTTTCCAAATTTGCATTTCTAATCTGTGGGGTGCCAGAAAACACCTGCACTCTCTGAGTGATGCACTAACAGTTTATATTTCCTTTAATTATACTTGTAGGAACAGTACCAGAAGGGCAAGCATTTCTTATAAATAACTTGTAGCTCTTACAACTAAACAAAATCTTTTCTTCACATTTATGTCCAGCAGCCATGGCAGGAAGAGAATATTCCTTACCTGTGAGCCAGTGGCCATTGCACTGATGATTTATCTTCTTGAGCAGCACTGATCTGAAGCAGTACGAGGCCCTGTTTGTGCACCAGCTCTATCACCATGTCCAGGCAGGGCTGTCTTTGGAGGCCTTACTGTGATTTCCCCCGTCATGAATCCCTGAAGATCTTGAATTTCCAGCTGAGAAGGAGGCAGTCTTGATCTGCAAGTGGCTTGGGAATATCTGTACTAAGGAAATCAACCTCCTTTTGTTCTGTTAGGAGAGAAGATGAGTACAGCCATCCTGGCTTGGCTATGAATCATCTGATGGAGCTTCATTTGCTACCCAAAGCAAACCCTTGCAGCCCTTTATTTTATTATCACAGGACTGACAGTAAAAGAAGGCAAGGTTTTTTTTTTCCCCTCTCATTTAATACCAGGCTTTCTGTCATTGAGCTGGTTTGTTTCCCTCTGGCTCTGACAGCCTTCTAAACAACAGTTGCTTTTCTTACGAAACAATGGGAGTTAATATGGGTAATTGTGATAGTTATGGCCTTTCCTTTTTGATACAGCAATTATTCAGTCTGTAGGTTTTTTACTGAGTCAGGCAGTGTTGGTAAAATTAGGTCGTCATTAGGCTGATGCCTCTGGAGCCAGTTTGCTACTTTAAGGCCAAACCCAAACGTCTCTTCTCTTACTCAAAACCTGAGTGACCTGGAACTGGAAATTCCCTGTGCTTTGCACATGCTCAGGTCGTCCCTCCCGCATTGCCTCATCACCTGCAGCAGGGTCACACACATCAGGAAGAGTCTGATCCTGTGGCTGATGTTTTGGTGTCTTTAAAGCTCTGCTGGTAGAGAGTCTTGTGAGGTTTTACAGGTCATGTAGTTCTTAAACCAAAATTGGAGCACTTCAAGCTGGAGGCAGAAGTTTCTGTTCCTGTAGGACAGCAGTAAATACAGGGAATATGTAAATAGCCCAAATCACTCCTATAAATAGAGAGTTTTGTGAGTGTATATTGATTACTTCAAAAATGGATAAATATATTTTCCTTCCACCTTCCTGAAAAGTGGGCTCACAAGGCTACAGAAAATTTAATTTCTCTCTAATCTTAAAGGTCCTGAAAGCCTCATAAAATCTTGTTTCCTCGACAAAAGTCTTCTGAAATAATATTTTTGTATCTCTATCAACCTGATGCTACAATCATCTAGTTTCTTCATGTCATGATAAGGAACATACATGCTATAAAGAAGATATGGATAAAGATCCATATATAGAGAATAGGCAGAGAGAAGCAACATCCAAACCTTTAGGCAGTTGTGAACTCCATGTAGTTATACACTGGAACCTGGAAAAAACTTCATTGGAGATTTGGAGCAGAGGTCAGGGAAGCTTCCAACAAACAAACAATAGAAATAGACACCTGCCAAAATTCAGAGCTTTAAAACTCTCGATTTAAAACTTTTGGCTTGGGCTCAATCTGGATTTAAGACAGCATGTTTGGTTTTTTTCTTTCCCTTTTTCAAGTGGAAATCGCCACGAGAGTAGCTCTGTGTTTTAACTTTGTATCATGAATTTAAATTTCAGTTCATGTTTTATTTGTTCTTACTGACTCACTCAACCCTTCCTCAGCTTTCTGCTGGTGTGGAGATATTTGTGTGTTGCTCACATTGGTGTGTAAGATTTAGAAGGAGGCAATCATGCCCCTAAGGCTAATTGCATCTTCTCTGAAAGACTGGCTGTGAATAATGCTTTGCCACGGCTGGTTAGAAGTGAAGTGTTCTGCTTGAAAAGCTGTGGGCAGACCAGCAGTCACCGGAAAATACCTGAACCTCCTTGAAAGCCTCTTCCAGTCCCTCACATATGAGAAGCTGCCATGCCTGGTCAGTAGATATTCTTATGAGACAGCTGGGCTTGTGGTCAGGCTGTATTTGTTAATTGGGATGGCAAGAGTAAAGAATTGTGTTTCTACTTAGAAAACCTTGTTTTGGTGCTTTACATTCACACCCATGTTCAGAATCCATCAGCCTCATTCCAAAGCCATAACCTTGGCTTCCAAGTCCCATCAATGGTTTGTTTTTATGTTCCAGTAGTAAAAAATATGGGGTTGCAGCTGGAATAATGCTGGTCAGACACTCAGCAGTGCCTGCAGCCCTGTGCCGATCCCAGCAGCTCCTGACTCCAGCAGGGTCCTTGGTCACTGCCTCAAAGCTGCTGCAGAGGGGCTGCACTGGGACATTCAGATCCCAAACTGGAACCACCACAGGGAGCTGTGGACTGGCATGTTTCACACAGTCCTCTACTCACCTCTCCAAGCGTTTATTTTGTGCACCTTGCTCTCTCTGCTGACAAGTCAGGTCAGCATTTATTGCAGTTTGTCACTCTGTCCCTCACAGTGTTTATCAGTACCTGGGGCCATGTGATGCCACGTGTTACAGCAGGCACAACACACAGAGTGCTGTGCTGAGTGCTGGCTCAGCTTCAGAGAGCTCATTTCACCTCTCAGGCTGCCCCTTGTGAATGTTTGGCCACTCTCACGGAGCCTCCCCCCGACCTTTCCAGTGGCAGGGGATGCCTGGGGTGCTGCACTGGCTGCTGTTGAGGATGGTCCTGCTGCAGGGGCAGGGGTGAGCCAGGCTGCTCCGCTCCTGCTCCTACCCATGCCCGTTCTGAGCGGTGCTGCTGCAGAGGAGGGTCAGGGGATGAGGCCACGAGCGATGCTGAAGGGTTCACACTGAGCCCTGGCCTGACCTTTCCTCTCAGAGGCCCCAGTGAAGGAAACTCCAGCACTTCCAGCCTCTTCTCCAGGCTGATGAAATGGGTGTGTATGGGTTTGTGCATAATGTGCAAACAGCTCCAAAATTGCTCTGACATCTCAACAGATCAGGCATCATTGAAAAAGGAGGTGGGGGAAGATGTGAGGTGAATTTAGGAACTAAATGTTGCAGCTAAGCGATCATCTCTGTGCTGAGCCAAACAAGCCCCAGGTGTCCATGGGCCAGCTCCATTCTCAGGCACTGAAGCCCCCATGGGTCTTGTAGGACAGAACTGGATAAAAATAACTGAAATCTTCCTGTTGGGTTGGGTTGTATCCTGGGCAAGGGCTAAGAGCAGCAGGAATACTTTCATGTCCTCTGCTCTTTGAACCGCTGCCCTTGGATCCCTGAGGCGGCCGTGCACAGGAAGGTGGAGTGCTGGGCCTGGCCATGCTCTGGCTTGTGCAGCAGCACCGCCACTGCTGGCTCCACCCTGCTCAGGTTTTCACACCGGTGTTTGCATTTGCAGGGCTGTGTTTGTAAGCTTTTGGAGGAGGTGAGGTCTGCCCTTCTCCACCAGCTCCTTTCTGCTGCCCCTCGATCCCCTTTTCTGTCTGTGATTCTGTGTGGCACATGAGCTAGGGAAGCAACCAGTCAAAAATCCTTATTACTCTTCAACAGGATGACTTTTTCTGGACAATATTATGATCCCTCTGTCCTTAGTGTGCTCCAGATAACCCATTTGGCCAACACCTTGACATGCAAATGTGTGGACAGTTCAAAGTACAGTCATCTAAGCCTGGGAAAAAAGAAAATACTTCTATAGGACCCACTCATCAATGCAAAGTTAGAGCTGTTAGCACCAGGGTGTGGAGCAAGGAACCTTTCCTAAGATCTGGAGATCAGTGGTCCACACTGTCAGTGCAAAGAGGATGGGTAGTAGCTGAAAATGTGCAAGTCTTTTTGTGCCTTATTACAGTTGTGCTGACTTGGTTGGGTTATTAAAGCTTTTCTGTAAGTTCAATGCTTCTCTTCCAAATTCTGTATAAAAATTCTAGATTTGACTGGCAGCAAGCCCTGAATATTTACATATCAGAAATCACTGCTTTTATTTTATCCATAGGAGTGGTTATAGGACCTCAAGGATGTCTGGTGGGATGCAGATTTAGATTCACCTGTTCATGCCCTTTTCTTCTCTTAAGTAAAAAATTTTCCTGTGAAGTATGTTGTAAGAAAAATTTTTGAGACACTATGTGGAGAGTACAACATTTCATCTGTAATGGATCGTGTTACAAACAGGTGATGTATTATGATTTTTTTTTTTTAGTGGAGCACAACAAAGAAGTGTATGCTGTAGGGCCTTGGAGAGTGCATGTATTTAGTAACTGGCATAGAAGGAAAATGTAGATGATTTAGAAAACATGGTAATTCAAAGGCTGTGGTTTTATATAAGCACAGATAATAGCCAGGTGAAAAACTTTCACATCCTCATTTCTTATCTTATTTTCTGTATTTCCTATTTATTTTTCAGTGGAAGTGAATACAGATACTGCAACATAACCTCAAGTCATTGAATAGCAAATGAGGTGTTTAAATTTATTTATTTAAAATTTTATTTATATTTGTTTCTTTACGAAATGTATCCGAGGGAAGTCCATCAGCCCTGCAGTTGGTGCTGTTGGTTCTGTGCAGTGTGTGGGACCTGCTGAGGGGATAACCAGGAGCAGTGTCTGTAGTGCAGCCACAGCACTGCTGTTTCTCACAGGAGGGAGAGTCAGAGAGCTCTCACCGAAATACTGAGTTTGTGCAGAGGCCAGGAGCTCAGCCAGTCGGTGTTCTTGGCTGTGTTACCTGTGGTACAACAGGATTTAATCAGCAATCTGCTTCCAGGGAGCTGAGCTTTCTGGTAGCTGTTCACTCCTTGGGCTGTATGCCGTGTCAGAGCTCTCCTTACCTGCACTGGTGCTTGTAATGGGTAAAGGCGGCAAAAAATTAAAGTTAGGGCAATGTCTGTAATCAAAAACTGTTAGCAATACTCACCATTACTACCAATGTTAAATTCCAGTCGTAAGCAAAGATCTGTTATAAGACAGGCAAGAATTTTAATGATAAAAGCATTCCCAAGTCACTGTGCGTGCATTATCTTCCCAGCTGTGGCCCTGGTCCTACAAGCAGGAGGCTGACAGAACAGCATCAGCCTGCAGCACTTCTGCTTCCAGGTTCAGAATTGGGAAAGCGAGTATCTGTGTGTGTATTTTCACTGCTTTTCCTTTAAACCCGGTAGATCAGCCAAAGTACCATAGTTCTTTGCAAAAGGAAAGACCTTCTCATTAATTTTCATCCTCCACATGTAGCCTATTGCATTATTCTGAAAAACCTCATCTGAGAAATCCTTTCATAATGCAATTTGTTGTAGAATAAAAAATGGAACCATTTACCCCATGTATATTTTATCTTTCAGGGACTTGGATGATACCATTAGTCTGCTGGTTGCAGCAAGGGTTTCTTTGCCAACCCAAGTGCACTGATGTACCTGATGTGATTCATCAAGTGCACAAACACCATTTGTTTAGTGCTGGCTGTGGGTGCTGGGAACACGTGTCTGCTCTCAGAATCCTCCCGAGGAAATTTGGGATCTTCGTCTGTACCCACCAGCACCCTTGCTGGTGAACTCAGCACCTTCCTCGTTTGGATAATGCCTGCAAGTTCAAATGCTCAGCTGAGTAAAACCTACCATCAAAATCGTAGTTTCCATAAAAGTGGTGAGGATATCTGTTAAGGACATATTTCCCCTTCAGCCCTTCATGCTTTACCTCTGCCCCGCTGCTGTTTCCCAGCTGGATCTCAGCACAGGAGTGTCTCAGCAGCTCAGTGAGCCTCAGCCATCCCAGAGC
Organism: Falcunculus frontatus; assembly: GCA_013398115.1. Lineage (NCBI taxonomy): Eukaryota > Metazoa > Chordata > Aves > Passeriformes > Falcunculus > Falcunculus frontatus. The sequence continues at coordinate 125,914 of VZRV01005027.1, forward strand.
ATCGTGGCAGCGTGCTGGTGGTGTCTGACATCTAAGCCGTCCTGGGGACATTGGCAAAGTGCTGCTGAGCTAGTGAGCAGGTGTCCCCCTGAGCAGGTGACATGTCTAGGCCACCACCAGGCAGCAGAAACACAGACTGAGGTGACCAAGGGGCAGAATTCGGGCTTCCCAGTAGATGGGGTAAATTTTAATTCCTACTAGCTGTGGCAAGCTCCGTAAGGAATGTATTTGCTTAAGAGCAGCAGTGCATATTCCCCAGATTTCTGCATGATGGAAGGCTGGTGTAGACAGTGTCCCAGACCCCGGTGCGTGTCGTCGTCCCGCTGCACAGGGCTCCCACCTGTGAGTTCAGTCCCTGGCTGAGCACAGCTCTCCCGGCTGTCGCTGGGAGCTGTTTGGGTCCCCTGTCCCAGCCCAGGGAGCTCCCAGACCTCGAGGCAGAGCCCAGACAGCCTCCTCAGCTGGAACAGCCAGACACCTCAGAATCCTCCCTCTCACCCTGAGGTGCTTTTTAAGCTAATGCTCTTCTGGGATGGGCATCCATTCTCCACACAGCTTTTATTTGGGTAAGAGATCAAAAAAAATCCATCTGCTGCATTGACCAGTCACCAACCAAAGGTGTTTGTCTGCTGACAGTGCCCTTCCCTGCGATGATAAAAGACAATCTCATTTAAGGTAGTGCAGGGCTTATTAACAGAAATCATTATTGATGAAAAAGAAAAGATTAGTTGAGACAGAATTCTGACCTGCACAGCCTTATCTTATCTTTTCGTCTCTTTTTCCCTTGATATTTTCTGCTCCAAGAGTAAAAACTTTAATATAAGCCCTACATTTTTACATGCATGCATATTCAGGGTTGTAAATGAAAGGAGGTTGACAGTTTTGCATTTAGTAACTTCACACCCACACACCTCTTTTCTTTCTGATGCTGACACTTCAGCCTTTGAAACAGCTCCCAAGAGCAGTCCTCCGGTGCAGACAAGCGAGATCTGAAGAGGGATCCGCTACTGTTTGCACATGGCACCTGGAAAGGGCTTTGAAGAAGGGCCCTTTCCTAAATGAGGAGCTCAGAAATTGTTTCTCATTAGCTCGGGAGGAAGCCTAAAGCCAGTTTAAAGGAGAGACTGAATGTGTGAAGCTGTTTAAGGGCTCGTTAAACCTGGGGAGAGCAGGTGAAGTCCTGTAGTGACATTAGAGGTGAGCTGGGCACTGCTCCTGCCCACGGGACAGGACACTGGCCTGGCTCCAGAGGGACTCCAGGCAAAGTTCAGATCACAGGGGCTGCTCTTGGCTTTTGCCTGCCGGTTTCCATGGACACGAGGTGGCTTTTTGGATACACCCTGCGGCCTCAGCAGTGGGGCTGGGGCTGGCGCTGGCGTGACCTTTGGTTCCACCCAAACCCCTTCTCTGGCACGGCCCTTCCCTTGCAGGGGGGAGCAGAGGGGCAGTTACTGCCTCCCAACAAGCTGCCTCCTCTGCCAGGGTGCCACCAGAGACTGTACTTGGTGTTCCCTAACTTCACTGGCTCCCTCGTTGCCTCTATTTTGTAAACAACTTGTTGGGTTTTACAACAACTGACTTCTCATTTCCTTTCTTCTTGTCACTTCCCCTCTTTTAACATCCACTTTTCTCAATATTTTATTTATTACATTTCTTCTTTCCCTCCCCCTCTAGGATTTATTACATCTCTCTCGTTTCCAGTAGAGAGGACAGATTTACTTCCCATCAACCCCTCCCTCCTGTTCCCAGCATCCCTACCAGCCTGCTTCTGAGCCTGCTGGAGCCAATGGCAAGTGTGTGACTATAAAAATAACAAAATAAATTCCACATTTTGGAACAAAAGGAGTGGGTTTAAAACCTGTTTCTTCTCCCACTTGCTTCAGAGGACACCCTGGCTTGGAAGGGCTTTTCTTTTCCAAACACTCTGCTCAAAATAGGCATTTGTTATAAAAAAAAGCAATTTTCAATTTGAAGTGGGGGTGGTGGCCATACATATTCAACTCAGCTCATATACATTTTGGGTAATTTAAAATTTCCGTAAGTAGGAAGTCTTATGTAGTGTAAGCCCTAGTGATCCTTAGCCATTCACAGCAGAGGACATGGTTACATGAGCTCTGTTTAAATTAGCATCAGAGTGTATTTGCCTCTGGGAAATAACAGTCCCATTCTCCCAGGTAAAAGGATGTGCCCGAATTGCCTTTGCAAAGCCTTTGGATGAACTGCTTAGGAATGTGATCATCTCTGCCAAAAAGAAGCCGTATCATTTAAGCACTACCATTTTTATTTGAAAGCCAGCTTGTTAAAAAATACGTGAAAGTGGGCAAAAAGTGTGCTGCTTGCTGCAAGGGTGTGCAGGGTCTGAGAGTCTGACTGGGCCTTGGACACTTAGGTTTTGTTACTCTCTTCAAGGGGCCCAAAAAAGGAGTCATGGAAAAACCCACTGATAAAAATAAGGCTGGAAACCAAGCAGAGAATTACTAAAGGGGAAAGTCAGAGAGAGAGAATGAAGTAATAAAGAACAGAAATAGGGAAAGAAAGCAAGCGAAATAATATAAAATATGGTATAGCAAGTACATTACAGATCAGACAGCCATCCATCACATCTGAGTGGATTATTCTTAACTAAGTACATATGGGCAAAGTATTAATTTAAATTTTTTTTCATGTAGAAAATTACTCAGGGGAAGAGGAGTGTTGGGAAAGAATGAATTAGTGGAGGGGAAGGTATCAGTGCTGGAGGTTGAACCCTCTGACACACAGTTGTGCATGGGTGAGCCAGGTGAATGTAGACATTATTAATGAGGATTCAGTTGGGCTACATTTTCTGTCTTCTTTCTTCATGATCTTAAAATATGCAATAATTTCCCTCAGAGGAAATAAATTCACTCCAAAACGGCATATTTTCTCCCTGTGCACACGTGTATCTTTTTCCTTCTGGTCTGGAACACAGTTTTGCACAGGAAATTTTAAACCATTTTTTATACCAATCTGTGACAGCAATACCATTGCATAGTTTTCTCCCACCAAAAAAAACCAGCCTTGCAAATCCTTTATCTGACTTTCCAGTAAGGAATTCATTCGTTTACCTGAAAATGAATTGTTCATTTTGAGTGAGAGTTCTCCTTTCCCACGCAGCACCGCTGGGACTCGAGTTTAATGGCAGAATTGCTGAAAAGAGACATTTGCAAAGTTCTCTGCAGCCCCACAGCAGAGCCAGAGAGGGAGAGTCTGACCCCTCAGCAGAGTTTGCTGCTCCCGTCCTCTGCTGTCTCTGGGAGATGCTGAGGCAGAGGATTTTCACTATAGTTCATCCTGCTTGATTTTTTTTTCCTACCAAGCTTAACAAAGATGTTCCCTAAAGTTTCTAACTTCGCTTCAGCTGTAGAAGTAATAGCAGGTATTTTGGGGGTGTTTTGTGGGGAAGTGCACACCTTTCAGATTAGTTTCAACTTGAAGATGATTTGAAGGTACATGTTAAAGTTGTCCTGAAATTTTTTTACACCAAGAAGAAAAGCATCAGCATGAGTGAAAAACATTTGAGATTGTCAAAGTGGTGTGAAATATGGGCGTAGAGGGTTAGCACAGAGGCTGTTTCCTCCATCCTAAATTTAAGTACTCAGTCAAACCTTCCCCATGAGCCAAGTCACACTTGATGGTGAGGACCCATTTATAACAGTTTTACCAAGGGCTAGTTCATGACAGCTGAGGATTTGGGCTTTTCTGGTGATTTTTGTCTGGTGATTTGAAGCTTGTGATAAAAAAGTTTTAAAACCTTAAGGAAAGTTACTGTTATTTTTTATCTGTTGGGTAGGAGCAACCACAGAGCCAGGTCAGCTCATGGTGCCCCAGACTGCCCAAGATCAGCTTCTCCTTGGCTGAACTTTGCAGTGAAGGCAGGCACCGTGTCTCTAAGCCTGCAGCCTGGTTCCAGAGCTCTTGCACACCCAGACCTTCTGGTACCAGCAGGGGAAGAGGAGATGGAAGGAGACAAAAGTGGACAAGCCCCAGTCAAACCCCCAGGCTGTACCCAGCATGTCAGAGCCACCTCTTGTGCTGCATCCTTGGTGGCAGCACAGCCACCCTTCTGCAGGTCTGTGCTGCTGCCAGCGTGGGTGACATCTCCCTGGTCCTTGGCATGCCCACAGAAATGATGTTCCAGCAGCCTGCAGAAGGAATGGTATTTTGGGAGCCCAGAGCGCTCCTGTGTGACCTTTGGTCTGACCTATTGAGCTGTACAAGTCTGGCCCTAAAAGCAAGGACAGCAGAGATGCTAGATTCAATGTAAAGTTTTAAGTGCATTTTGTTCCAATTGTTTTTATGAGACTTTAAAATACTTTTCATCTCTGTACTGGAATTACTTTTCCATATCAGCAGATGAGTTTACCTGAAACTGCTTTTTGTACCCGGAGTTGATTTTCCAAGTCACCATTGCCCAGGATGTGAGTTGTCCAAACTCTTTCCTTATCTCCCTTTCAGGAAATGGTGTGGAACCTTCAGCATCTTATCAGAGTCTTGATTTTGTGAAAGCAGCAGTTGCTTTTGTGCCTTCTCAGAACTGGGGTCCAAGTACTGGGGTTAAGTGAAAACATTGCGTTAGCATTTCTCAGCTAGATGTGAGTGCCCAGAGATGCTCAGCCTTCATCACGTTCCTGCACTCCTTCTCAGAGCACACATTTGGGATTGCCATACTGGCAGTGGTAGATGTAACCCATTTAGGATTGGCATACTGGCACTGGTGGATGTCACCCATTTAGGACTGGCATACTGGCACTGGTGGATGTCACACCAGCTCAGCTAAAGAAGGTGGTAATTTAATAATGCTGATTTGCTTGTTTAAATGAGGCAACTTTTTTTCTCTGTAAATTTCATCTGACTCTTGTTTGTTGCTGTTTGAGTTCTGCTGTTCGTTTTCAGCCCGTTTGCTCTGTAGGAGCCATCACTGGAGCTGGATTCCCATTCCCATTCAAACCTTTGCCTGAGCTTGATGTTTCTCATGGCCACTCCAAGAGGGAGCAAAATGCATTTCTCTAGGAGAGAAGAATGTAAGGAGGTTGTTGTTGCTTGAACCAGAACAAGCAGCATCTTCTTGGCTTGGTGGTTCCTGGGGCATTGACTCAGGTTTATTTGAGGTTTCACTTGCCGTGACAACTGATTTTTACTCTAGATACTGCTTCCTGCTTGTGCTGTGCAGCTAAGGGTAACCTTACCCACATTTTCAAGGTGGAAGAATTAAATGCAGCTGGAGGAAGGACCTTATATCATGACCAGACAGCCTGGGGGCAATCAGGGCAGCCCACCAAGTGAATGCTTCGATGTGCTGTCAGAGCAAGGGTGCAATGAGCAGGGTCTATGAGGGTTTTGCTGTAGAAAAAAGGGGAAATTTGTTTGTTTCAGCTGTAGCCTCCAAACAAGGCAATTTTAGGCCCTGCTTAGGGTGACCCTCATGGAAGGCGGATATTTTGAAGTCTGTGTCATGGACATGTTACTGTCTGTCTCACAGGGAGCAGGGGAAGCAATGAGGGCCAACTTCCCTCCCTTTTCCACAGTTTCACAGGAAGGATAAGTGCTGATGGCTGATTCATTGTGCTTGTTCTCAGGAAGCCACCTGGATGGTAGCACCTCTTCTCCAGTCTCATCTCAGCCATTCCACACAATAAATTACTGTCAGTCTGTGGTACATCTGCACTGAGAGCTTTCAGGCCTCTGAATATTGATAACAGGCGGCTGATCTTGCAGTATAATAAATGATCAGTTAATGTGAGGCCAGGACAAAATAGTCTTTCTAAATCTCAGTTCTGACCAAATTATCTTAGTCCTAAGTACCCAGGGCACTGAATTACCCATTAAGTACCCATTAAGCACTGAATTGGGTACAGCCTTGCGCTGGAGCTGCAAAGGCTGAATGCTTTGTATAGGGAAGGTGGACGAAGGGAGTATCAGCTGTGTTTTGCAGCCTGGGGTAGGATGCGCAGGAGAGAGAAGGCCAGGGTAGTGCTGCAGCTGGTGATTGGATGGAGCACAGTGAGGCATCCCAAGGGTGCTGGGTCCCCCCATGTTCTGCTTTTGCTGAGCAACCTTGGAAACTGTGTGGTCCACTTAGCACTAAGTCATTCTTTATTAAAAACAACATATGCTTATCAAGCACTTCCTTTTCTGTCTCACTGCTTTTGAATATGTTGTTGTGGTTACAGTAACCAGTCATGCACTTTACTGAGCCATTAAAAGGTAAAAGCATTTTCTTTTTACATCAAGAAGTGATAAGGGCTAAGTTATGACCTCCTTGAAAGTGCTTTCCTGTGGGGAATGGTCTCCTGCTGTCAGACAATACATTTGCTCTTCGAGGTTACTCTCTTCATAAGTAACTGTGCACTGAGCCCCTGGACACATCCTGCAGCCTTCTGGTGAGTGTCTGTAGGTGGGACCAGAAGAAGGCATGCCCAGGGCAGAGCACATCTGGGAAACTGCTGTGGGGGTTAAAATTCTGCTTTTTCTTACCAAGATTAATATTTGCAAGGAAAAAGTTGATAAAGCCCTGGAGATCTTCCTTACAATTGGGTTAAAATAGTCACTGCGAATCTCCCACGTGACTATAAAAAACCACTCTGCTCTTAACTGGGAAATGTGCTCTAAGTGCATAAGGGGCAACATTTCAAACGCTGGGATCTGAAAAGCATCAGGAGAAATCATTAAATAAAACAGATGTTTTCCATCTGACAGTCAATCCAAGGACAGTGGTCAGACCCTTTAATGGAGCTTAATGAGACACTTACCAGTATATTTCTTACTGCTCCTGGCTTTGCTCACAGCCTCCCCGCCAGCGTGTGGCATCCTGCGGCACAGCTGGGAAGGTCACTAATCTGTCCTGTGTGGCCGTGGCTCCTGCCCAGTGCCCGCTCACAGGGGCATTCCCACACCATGGGAAAAGGGTCTTCTCCCCCCAGTACAGTTCTTCTGACCTGTAGTGATGTTTTCTCCGCAAAGTGCTTGAGATACTTGGGTAGCTGGTGTTGTCCGCAGTGCAGCAGAGCAGAGGCCCTTGCTTCAGAGAGAGGAAACCTCCTCCTTCAGCAGTCGGCTTTCCCTCCCCACCTCTGGCTCCTGCTGTGCTGGGAAGGCTGGGAGCAGAGTTGGGGCTCATCCCACGCCAGTGCAGAGGTTGGTGGCAAAGGCAGGAAGCAGCTCTGGGAGCAGCCCCCACGTGGGAGATGGCTGACAAGAGGGGGCCAGGTTTTTTGGGTTGAGGGGGGTCACTGCAATCAATCCTGGCAATATTGGGTCTGAAGATGAGTCAGGCAGAAGGATATAGGGATTCGTCAGGTTCTCCACAGGTGCAACTGCATGTAAAGTCAAAAAGCAATGAAATAAAAAGGAAAATTTTGTGCAGATTCTTGGTAACGATGCCTCTTCCTGAGTCCTTACAGCTTTGAGGGTCACTAAAAATGCTGATACTTTGCCTTCCCAGTCATAAAAATAAAAATTATTTTTTCCCTTCAAAAGGCCAGGCTGTAAAGCAGATGGGATCAAGAAGTATTATAGCTCAGTGTTAGCCAGAAGGAACAGCTGAGACTAATCAGCTTTCATTTAAAAGTATAGCATTCCCACTAAGCTCTTGTTGCTGCTGGCTTTATATTCTTATTCCTATTAATCACTGCTATTATGAATTTGAATGGATGACAGCTCTAAGAAGATCTTTGGGGAACCAGGATCAGGGATGCTCTGGATGAGGTGCTGTATAAAGACATCTGCAAAACAGGGCTGTTCATCCATAAGGATAAACAAAGACTTCAGGAATATAGGTTTCAAGAGAGAAAGCTGGGAGATAGATGGCTGTATGCAGAAGAAAACCTAGAAGTTTTTAATTTCTAAGATTTCTGACGAAAGATTAGGAAAATAATATTATGGCTAAGAAAAAAGCATTTTAAAATTGTGATTTCAGTCTTTTTGTTGTATAGTAGCCTAAATGTAGCATTTTAAGAATATCAGGAGATGATTTCTAGTATTTTGTGTTGTGAAAAGATACAAGATTTTGATGGTTTTCATACTGATTTGAAATAAGAACAGGTTTCGTAGTCCTGGTGTTTCCCATGGGACTAAATTTGTTTTTATTATCTGTAATGATACCTTGTTATTTAAAGATCCCTTATTATTTAATAGAGATGCTGCAAAAAGAAGTGAACGAGTTTTGGGGAGCTGGGCAGAGCTTTTGTACTGCGTGTAGGACAAGAGGTTTGGGCAAATGGTGTCCCCAGATGTGTGTTTGATAGTGTTTGCAATAACCACCTTTGGTCGGCCCCGCTAGATGGATTTCTTGGGAAATAATAACGCTGTGCTTTGTTCAGAGCAGGCACTAGAGATAAAGACGTGTCATTACATAACGTTCATATGATTGAGAGATGATAACTTGCTCTAAAAAAGGTAATTCGTGAGTTAGTGGCCAGTGGAGGCCTGTATGAAAGATTGTGAAGATACTAGAACAAGACATTGTCCTGCACACCAAGGAACTTCACATTATAAATTCAATTAAGATAATCTACCTTGTTTTAAAAGGAATTGATTAAATTCCTGAGATAGATAGAAATATGTATTTTGTGCAGTTGCTCTATTGATCCCCTGTTCAGCCCGTTAGTGAGGAATAGGAACTCTTACAGGCTGTATAGAAAGTTGTACTGGATATTTCACTTTCAGAGCCCATGGAGAGATCGTGCCATGTGAGGAAAAGCCTGAAAATTCAGAGAGCATCTTTTTTTTTGAGCAGCCAAATTCCCTTCAAAAGGACATTCCTGAAATCCCTTGTAAATTCTTGGGTTTGGTCAGCAGTCATAGAATATTTCAAGCTTTCCCTGGTCTTATTCAAATCTGGAACAGAGAAATACCTAACTGAGTTTGTAGGGAAGTTTGTGAAAGTGATCACTGGAAAACCTGGAAAAAACAAGATAGATCTCATCTCTTCTAGGAAGAAGCCAGTTAACAGTAAAAGAAATCAAACCACAAATAAAAGTTCTAAAGTTTTGAAAGAGGTCTTAAAAGAGGAGTGTCATTTGTCTCCAGTCTTTCCTATGCTGAAGAAGAGATGAAAAAGAAAAGTTTTCCTTTTATTTTCCAGACATAAGAATACAATAAAAATAGGTCATGCCATTTAATCTGAAACAGGCCATGGTTTCAAAAAATCAGTGCTTCTAATTTGTGTGTTTCTTGTGGGTTTTATCACTCAACACCCACATTATCTAATTATATACACCTCAAATCAAAACTGAAGAATAGCTTGCTTATTAAAATCTGTCATTGCTGTTAGGAAACATGTCACTGCTACACATTTTGTTTCTGGCTTGCCTCATCACCACCACTGCCACCTTAAACCCTGCTTGCCCCTTTTACCAGTTCTGTTCCTGCGTGGGTGGGAAGGGGAGAACTCCGCAGGCTTCTCCACAGGGAGAGGCAGCCCCTGGCTGGATCCCCTCTGCAGAGCATTCAGCAAAACCAAACAGGGAGGGCCCTCAGCATGTGGCACTGAGATCTGCATCTCTGCCTGTTTTCTGATCTTCTTGCTTTGGAGGCATTAATTACCTGTTAGCTCACTTTTCAAAGGCGTTTTGTGCTGCTGTCTTTCATCTTTTCCCCTTGTTCTTATGCATGCTCTTTCATACTTGTCACAGAGGAATATTGGGATGGAAAACTTTTATCTCTTCCAATATTGGATTTTGCTTCACGATGTTATTGCTGTGTCTGCAACAACCTAATTTCCTCCTCCTCTGTACATACCTTTATTGCTGAGTTATTACCCAGGTAAATTTTCTCTCTTGTCACGCTGCCATTTGACACAAGGTGATTAGTTTAATAACAGGGGTTATTTTTTAGAAGCTTCGGGGAAAGGCTGATGGACAAAGGTGCCTCCCACATGTAGTGCAGTGTAGCTTTATTATAATTGCATTTCACTCCTTGGCAGTTGAGCTGAACCTTGGATACAATTCCTCCAGTTGAGATATATTGCCCAAGAAGAAGAAATAGCAGTGAAGAAGAAAAGAAGCTATTCATTAAGCTGAGCAAATACAGACAAAAAATGCTAATATTCACTTGATTTAAAAAATAAATTAGCTTTAGCTGTTTTTTCATCCCCTTTGGCATTTATTTTCCAGAACTCTGCATCCCATCAGATTATACTAGTGTAAATGTTCTCAGAAAGCTCATTTTTAGCTAGTATACTGAATTATTTGTATGACCCCCAGGGACCAGTTCCTTGTAATTAGCCAAATAAAGTACTTGACTTACTTGTAGCTACACGCTGTAACGGGTGCAGTGGGCAACTGGTGATGCACATTAACCATGTTCTACTGGTATGGAGTGATCACCAACAGCTCCTCCCACTGATTTCCCTTCCAACCCCCCATGGACTCATTTTGTCAAGGGATGGAGAAGCTTTATAGTGCAGAATGCCTAATTGATGTTTAAAGCCATGGTAGCACCTTGCTGCTGGTGTAGCCCAGTTCCCTCTTAGTGCCAGCCAGGTGCTGGTGCCAGCAGTTTGCCATTGCCAAGAGCTTAGTTCATGCAGCCAGCCTCAGGGTGAAAAGAGCTTTATCATGGAAAAACATCCTAAAGGTTTAACTGCCCTCCTGGCCTTTGCAGTTGGACAGTGCAGGCAGAGGTCACCAAGGTGTTGTTATAGGAAACTCTCCCTCCAGAAAGCAGGAATAAAGTGCAGAAGACTAGGTCTGAAGATGTAGAATCATGACACAATCACAGAACAGCTGGGCTGGAAGGGATCTTGAAGATCATCTTGTTCCAATCCCTGCAAAGGGCAGGGACATCTTCCACTAGTCCAGGCTGCTCCAAGACCCGTCCAGCCTGGCCTTGAGCACCTTCAAGGAGGGGGTGCCCTGCTTTCCTTGGTGTGTAGCTTTTCTAAGAAGTCAGAGGACAGTGCTGCTGCTCCACCTGGAATCTGGTAGATGTAAACAGGAACGTGATGTGAACGTGAATACAGCAGCAGCCTCCTCATCACTGGGAAGAGAGCTGCCTTCCTGCAGGCAGGAGGCCTGGACCCTCAGCGGCTGCTCCTGAGCCTTTTCACTTTGGAAAAGGCAGATGTGGCCATGATCCTTGTGGAACTTGAGACTGGACACTCCTCTGGTAGTCCCAGCTAAATCCTGCTGCATCTTCTGAGTGTGAAAAGTTTTACAGAAAAAGACAAAAGACAGGTTTAGCAATGTAGCAGGAGATGGTAAGGAGACGATAAGTACTGGGGCTATTTCAGGGCATTTTATGGGTTTAAAAGCCAATAAATCAAGAACCTCAAAACTTGTCTTGCCCTCAATGTGCAGGAGAGCTTGGTGGCGTCAGCGGAGACAGAAAAAGTCTGTACTAAAACCAGTAGTGGTGCAAGAAGTGTTCTGGGGTTTTAATCCATGCTGGGCAGTAAATTCATCATTAGCCTGGGGCAAAACATGTAAGAACTGGGTTTTCATTTCCTTCTTTGTGAAAACGCTCATGTGGGAATCTGAGCGCTGGGAGGTGCTGCTGGCAGACAAGTTCTGTTTGTGAAACCAAGGAGCAAACACAGGGAGCCAAGCGTCGTGATGAGCCGGGAACACACATTCCTGAAGCACTGCAGCACTTCCAGGAGTTTACTTGCAGTGCTGGAGTTGCTAATGAATCTAAAATGCACTTCAGCTCTAGGGATTTACTTTTTTTAAAAAATTTTGAACATTACATCATTGCTGCCTGTCTCTGCTCTGCTCTGCTCCCCTTATTTCCTGCTGCCTCTGACAAATATTTTTCATCTTTATCGTATGTATTTTTTGATCTGGCAAGTAGGTCCTTCTTGCATGCCTGGGATATGCCCAGCATACACAGAAAACTAAGAGTAAATGAACAACAACAATATTATAAAGGTTTCTGACAATGAAAGACTGATTTATTCATATGCTGTGGTAGAAGGCAGCCCACTAACGGATTAAGACTTACGAAGGGATAATACAACCAACTTAATTTAAATACTTTTTTTTAATAACAGTGAGAATGGAAATTGGGGCCTTTAAAGGGTTTAAACCTGTTGTGTTTTGCATCTGTCTGTGTGCCTGTATTGTAAAAGTAGGTTATTTGTAAATCGCTGATCCATATGCATATTTTAGAGGTATCACATTAAAACCCCCATGATGAACTAGTCTATACATCATTCAATTCTTAGGTTATAAGCCTTTTTTTATATAATTCACATGAATTATTTAAAAATACATACATCATTTTCCTGTCTGCAGAAGTAATTTAGCCCTTTGCATTCTTGCATCACACTGACTGCAGCTGCTGGGAGCAGGAAAGGTGAATCTCTTCAAAGACTATGTTTTTCTATGCACACTTCAACTATGTAAATGTGATTACACTCAGATATTATTTAGTAGTCCTTATTTTTACAATGGAGTGCAAACATTCATTACTTCTAACAGTTGTAATCACTGTTGTCTTCCAAAGCAGGAAATTGCATACAGTGCTTTGCTCCTTTTAGTATGTTCAGCTTCCCAGAGTGTCCCCCTGAGAAATGACTCTTGAACTCGTGAAGAGACTTGTCCCAGGCTGCTCTGGGAAGTGTCAGGCTTGAATGTGGCAGCTGCAGTGTCCTGACCCCAAACGGTGCTGACTGATTGGAAAGGTCAGACGAGGTGGTGTCCACAGCAGAAGATGACATCTAGACCATCACTTGGCATAGCTCTTTGGTCTTCTTTCAATAATGATAAGGTTTCAGTGGCAACAATACATGAAAGATGGGCTCTGCTCTAACGACAGAGCATCTTGTTTTCTGTGTAGTTCCCTCTGTCTCGACAGGTCCTTGCAGTGTGGGTGCTGCCTAGGCAGCTGGTTGGTTTAAGCTAGACTTTTATAATTCATTTGGGAGTGGGTTTGGCAAGCCTGTTTTTAAAAGTGGTGTTGTAGGTTGGCAACTCCTGTCTTCTCTCATCTGAGAAAACCAGGAGAGACACTTCTGATCCTTGGTGGGATGAGGCATATCAAGGGCAGAGAACACCTTGATGCCTCTGTGGCTGCTCCCCAGGGGAGCAGAGGAGAGAAAAGCTGTAGCCCTGAGTGGCTGAAATAACTCAGCGCCCTGGCCCTGTGCTGGCCCACTCACCTACCTGGTGACCTTTCACACTGCTCTGGAGGGCATTCTGCAAAAGCTGCTGGTGTCCTGCACATCCAAGTGGTTATTTTAATAGATGAGAATTCCTGCCAGCATTGTCTGAAATGTTCTCTAGTCCGAGCCTAATTAAATTCCCTTGTGAACCCCATTGCCAGTCCGGATTGTTCAGACCTCCAGTGCTTTGGTTTGTTTCAGACAGTTGTGTGAAAAACCTGCAGCAGCCCAGGGAGCAGCACCTATCAGTGAGCTGGCTGCACTTCCCATTAGCAGATACTTTTTTAATTTAGTCTGTACTTTGTCAGAATTTAAGATTTTGATTCTGTCAGTTTTCTTTCTCAGGCTGAAGTTTGTGGGGAAGTTTCAGCTCTTTTCACTGCAATTATTTCCAATAAGTAGACTCAGAAAACTCTTTTGTCCATTAAGGCAGAGCCTTGGTATGGGACTTTCTTAAGTCTCCATAATGTCTGAGACAAGAAATTTTCATTTGCTCTGAGTTCAGTGTGTACTTTTGCCCTTGCTGTGGGGAAAAAAAAGTAGAGTTTGACTTTTGCATGAGCTGTAAATCTCTCTCAGCAGATATCCAGTAAAAACGTATTAGGATTTGGCAGATAAGTTTTTCCCCAAATGAGTTCGCTCTGAGCAATAGAGCTCGGTGGAAATTTTTTTTTTTTTTTTTTCCCCTGGGATACTTGGGGAAAAGAGAAGAGAATGGCAGCAGTGGGGCAGGAGGCAGCAGTCAGAGCAACAGTGGGGAGTGGAAGCAGAAAGTGGAGAGAGGCTGGTGGGGCAGAACATTTTCACCTCACAAGTGTGGCTCTCCCTTCCCATGCCGGGTTTCTTCAGTTGAAATGTGATTTTTCGGTCTGGAAAGCAGCTGACTAAATACATTTTTACTGCTTTCTATTGCTTTGCACAGATGAGGAGCAGCATCCCAGCTTACAGAGTGCTGCTCTCGCTGCAGACACAGCAGCAGAGGTGGAAGGCAGAGGGGCTCCCCCCACAATGCCCAGCCAGGTTTTTGTGTATCACCCGTGCTGCTTACTCCAGCGTAGGATTCCTTCTTCTGCCGTTCACTGCATAGCAGAGAAATGCCGAGTTCCTGAGAGGAGCCTCCCTGTGTCCTTCTTGCAAACCAGTGCTGTAGGAGCCCACGGAAGAGGACCCAGTGTGAGGCAGGGGTGAAGGGAGGGTGGCATCCGACCGTGGCAGTTGTGTGTTTTAGCTCTGTTCGCACTGTGAATATTTTAGTTGTCTAGTTAAGCTCCCAGAGAATGCAGATTTGTCAGCGGCAGCTGTAGGAGCTTGATGGTGGAAGAACAAAGTAGGAATTTATAATGTGCATATAATTGTAAAGAGAAGGATTTTTTTTAGTGGGAGATCAGCGGTAGTGCAGAGTAATAATCATCTTAAAGGGTGACTCTCTAGAATTAGTTGTTATTTTGTTTGAGTCCTTTGAAATGGTTTCCATACTGTATAATTATCTTAAATTTTAAGTGCTTCCTGCAGTGATAATGTGTGCATTTCTGCATTCTTACGCAAATGGTTTAGCAGTTCCCAGTGTCGAATTGGAAATGTCATTCAAAAACAGGTAATGGCTTTGCAAAATCTAGGGGAAGAAATTAATCTTCTTCCTCATCATTTTCCAGTTTGCGTTCTGGGCTTTCCTGGCTGTGTTTGCAGCTCTGACAGAAGCTGCTTTTCAATAACAAACATTCAGTGGTGGGAGACACTGAAGTGAAGAGCTGAATCTCCGCAGCTCGAGCTTAAAGAGACAAGAGACCAGCACACAAACTGTTATAACCTGCAGAAAGAAAATAATTAGTTTGTAGACCCAATTAATCCTAGGCAAAGCCACTTAGGAATAATTCTAAAAACATTCCACTGTAATGAAAATCCAGGAATCCCTGCTAAGATGGTAATTTTGAAGTGGTGTTGCTGTGAACACAAGCAGCTGGTCCCTCTGGGCACCATGGCAGAGGCTGGGGCTGGGGTCGAGGCTGGGCTGTGAGGGTTTCTTGCAGGTCCCGTACCCCGAACTCTGTCAGGGCAGGGGTCAGCCACACCTGGGGACCCAAGCTCCAGCAGCCCCAGTCTGCTGTACATTGTTCCAGTTGAGCAGAACACCCCTGGCTGTGAGGGGTTCAGAGCTGGAACCCAAACCCAGGGCAGAGTTCACTGCCTGTTACGGCACAGACTCTGCTGGAGCTGGGGCTGATCTTACAGACGCAAAGGCAAAACCTAAAGCCAAATGTGGTGTCGTCTGACCCCCCTGAAGGTGCTGTGTGGGGATGTGGTGATACTGATGGGTCCCTCTGGGAAGGTTCATTTGCCGGGGCAGGCTGCAGAACATTTTGCAAGAGGGAGAAAAGGAAGGAACCTACAGCTTCCCCACGAGGAGAGCATCAGCTTGTGATCAAGGGTGTCACTTACAGCGTAAAGCTGGTCACAGTGGAGGCTGTACTTGAACCAGAGAAACGAGACAAGAGTTCTGCATTGTACAGAAGAATAATGACTAAAATACGAGGCTTGAAAAGCACTCTGTTTCACTAAAAAGCTAGGGCTGAGGGATTTCAAAGCAAACCAGGAGCTCAGCCACACACCTTCTAGTTTCAAAGCAGGATTTTTGTCTACCTTCGCTGAACAGTTTGAAAAATTGACATAAATTCGTACATATCATTCACTTTTAATAATTTAGAGCACAGTCCTGGAGCACTAACTCAGGCAGTCATGATTCATTTTAGTGGGAGCTTTGCCAAATAAGACTGTAAGGTTTGGCGCTGTTTCCATGAAGGGGAAAGAAATCTCCGTAAATATTGCAAAGCAAAACCTCTATCTCAGATGTACCCAAGGTAAATTCTTTCCATTTCAGCCATCAGACTCCCAGTGCCAAGGCTGATCTGGGGCAGACTTTCCCTGGCCTAGACAAGAGCAGAACTGAGATCCTCTTCTGTGCAGTACTTGATATTAAAGTTCACTTAACCTGTCTCATGTGGTGACAGAGTGGAACACTTGGGGCCCCCTGGGGACAGCCTGTGCTGCTCTGCTGAGCTGTGACATCCTGGGATGGACCAGTCTGGCCAAGGTCTCCAGCAGAACTCACAGACTGGGCTCACCCCCACAGTCACTGAAGGAGGAACAGGGCAACACCTCTGCAGCTCAGTTTGTGGTGTGGTAGGAAAGGCCTGGCCCCTGTCCTGCTTTTGGCTGTGACAGAGTTCATTTTCTTCTCAGTAGTTGGTACAGTGCCACTTTGGATTCAGCATGAGAATCCTGTTGGTTAGCACAGTGATGGTTCGGGTGTGGCTCAGTAGTGCTGAGTCTCTGTCAAGGACTGCTCGGTTTTCCATGCTCTGCCAGTGAGCAGCTGCACAGAATCCAGGAAGGACCACAGCTGGGACAGCTCACCCAAACTAGCCAAAGACATATTCCATGCCGTGGAATGTCATACTCAGTGAGAGAACTCAGTGCTGAAACCCAGGGAGGGGTTTCCTGGAAGGGACCAGCTGCTGCTCAGGGATGGGCTGGGTGTCAGTCAGCAGGAGGTGAGCAGCTCAATTGTTTTTCTTGGGTTTAATCTCTAACCCTCTCCTTTTTTCTTATTAGTGTTCATTTTACTTTGTTTCAGTTATTAAACTGTCCTTTTCTCAATCCACAAGTTTTGCTTTCTCTTTTTCCCATGATTCTCCTCCCCATCCCACTGTGGAGGCAGGGAAGTGAGCAAGTGGCTGTGTGGTATTTGTTGCGTGGGTTTAAACCACAACACCCCCATCAGCTTTGCCACTGTGGCTGCAGGAAAACTGCAGTTCTGAACTTGCCAGCCCATATTCTTTGTGCAGACTTCAGTAGGCAGGTGATAGGATTCATCAGCAAATCCCTAAATCCTTGGTCTGCTGTGCCTTCTTTCCCCAGCCTGTTTTGCTGTTTGTTAGGTTACACTAACAACAGGTTCCCTGGACAGTGAAATGGAAGATCAGCCAGTGGGGAAATTGAAAGATGATCATCTTTTTTGATGGACAGGCTCACCTTTGTATGTTCAGTTGCAGGTTGCTTTTGCTCTGCGCTCCCTGGCTGGCTGCAGACAGGTGTTACTTGCTGACCTGGAAATAGAGAACCAGAATTAAGAGGCAGAACTGATCCAAGGCACTTCAGATACCCCAAGAAAAAAAACAGCAGTAGTTTTCAAACTAAACCTTGGACTTGGCTTTCAGATTCCTCCTTGTAATACAATGCACAGCATCTGTTAATCTCGTGCCAGAAGTTCTTTGTTTTAACTGTGCTTAAAAGGACTTTCTGAGGCAGAGATACAAGGTTTAGTTTTAAAATCAAAGTGGTCACATCATTCACCTTTTTGTATGATTCAGGGACAAAGATTTCACTTAAACCCTCCTAAATCCTTTCAGGGAGCTCCCTGTCTGTTGAACAGGTAACACTGTCAGAGAAATTGAGATGGAGATGGAGATGGAGATGGAGACGGAGATGAAAAGGGTTCTTTGACTCAAATTCTCAGGAAGCCTGAGAGACTTGCTAGTGCAGATGTCTACGTCAGGTAGTGGTCATACCTATGTTTGAATTTAGTGTTCTTCTAATTTTTTCACTGTGAGAGAACTCAGAACAGCTCTCCTGTTGAAATGTTATGATACAGAGATCTGCAGTGTTTGATTCATGGAGCAAGCGTCCCTCAACATTCCCAGAAATCTGCGATTGCTGTCCAGGCTGTCTTAGGTTAGGGTTTTAAATTGCACCACCCAGAGACATTTGGGTGCCTTCCAAGTTTAAATTAGGTTTGCAAGTGTTTTACCAGGGACCTGTTTCTCCTCTGCTGCTTAGACAACAGCAGCATGGTGTCTCCCAAAAGTCTGGCTCCAGAGTAATCTTTTGCACAGCCCAGGGGCAGCAGGGAGTCATAAAACAGCCAAATGACAGACCTTTGCAAAGTCCATATCACTGTGTGAGAAAGAAAACAGAGCTATGTAAGCTTATATGTGTGCTCAGGCAGTCTCTTGGAAGGACAGGGCTTTCTATTTCTCAGCTTCATTGGCTTGTTGGAGGCCTGTTGAGAGGACACACAATATTCAGCCCAGTCTCTAGACATTAATGGCACAGCCACATCATGGAGTGGGGTATTGGAAACACTTGCTTCTTTCTGCAGTATTTGGCTTGCTGGAGAACCCTGTTTAGAGCTACTAGCTATAAAACCCAAAGAAACTGTATTTTGGAAGCAGCTTTGTGGGCCTGTCTGATGTGTCAGGGTCTGGTTTCCAAGGGGACAAGGAGAGGTGGAAGGGGGTGTTTTCTGCCTCCTCATCTGTCCAAGCTGTTCCCAGGGACATGCTCAGGCTTTGCTGGAGAGCACACTGCAGTTCCAGTGCTGGCTGTAACGTGAAACATCCCATTTCTCAAGCTGCACAGTGCCAGCTGCAGTGACTGCAGTGCCAGTGCACAGTGTCCCCGAGGGACACCCAGGCATGTGGGCACTCCTGGTACCTGTGCCTGTGCAGGGCAGCTGGGCTCTGCTCTGCTGCACAGCTCTTCATGTGCAAAGTGCTGGAAAACTTTCCCAGACTTGAAATGTTGCTTACCACACATGCATATATGTCCTTTACAGAGAGAGATTCAGCCTATTCTCTGCATGAGTGTCCCTTCTTAGGTGGGGTCTTTACCTGCTGAAACAAATGTGTTCTACCAGTCAGCATCAGCTCTCAAGTAAAGGGCCACTCCTGTATCTCATCTCCCTTGTACAATCCTTCATTATCTTGTTATTAAAAGGTTTTGCCATCTGAAGTCTCTCATATCTCACAATTAGCTGACCATCTCTAATACGAATATCCCTCTGAGATCCTCTTAGCAGCATATGGCAATAGCATCATTTAGGGTGGGTGGAGAAATTCCGAAGAGCATCACTGCTCTATATCAAGAAGCAGGGTTTGGCTGCCAGTAATGCCCTGGCACTGTCAAACTACTGAGGTTTGAAAAACATCACCCGTGGCATTCATGAATAAACATATTTCAGTAAATTGAGCTCATTTGAAAAGGTCTCATTATCATTTGGTCAGACAGAGGTGCTGGTTTGGTCAGGGGGGAGCTAACCAGTTCCTTGAACCTGTGACATTCACATTATTATTATTAAGCTCAGTCTTTTATATTTACACTTTTTAGTAAGCAAGTGAGCTGAATTAATAGTGACAAATATCAAATAACCTAGATTTCTTAGCAAGATGTCTGTGTGTCTTTGCAGGCTACCTGAACATTAGGAGCTAACCAAAATGCAGTAAAGGCATGGGTAATATTTGCCTTGGTTATAATAAATACATTTTGGATCAGGTTCTGAAGGAGTCACTGCTTTTGTTGAGTGCAGTGTCCTGCTTAAGTTTCTCAACACTGACATTATCCATGTTAACAATTATGCTTGCAGTGTAATGCTTCAGAATAAAAGTCTAATTAATAGGCCTGTTAGTTTGGTATTATTTTTTAGTATATAATGCCAGTCCAAAAACTCTGCTGCATTTATTACTTTACCAAGCTTTACAGGGGGTTCCAAAATATGTTTGGCAGTTGCTGTTGGGGAGGCTCCTCTAAGGCAGCAGGTGCAGCCCAGGCAGTGCCCAGGGCCATGTGGGGAGAGAGCACAGCGGGCTGGGGCACTGCTGGGGGCACTGGGGAGGGAAGGACAGAGCCTGTGCTGAGAACCCGGCCCGAGAGCACGGACTGAACTGAGCGGCCAGCTAAGCCAGAGACCAGAAATATGCACCCACATTAATAAAGCCTACAGGCCAAATGGCAGGGCTGGCTTTTCCTGAGGAACAGACTCTCAGCTGACAGCGAAGCAAGAACCTGTTTGATGTAGTGTGGCTTTATTCCTTCTCCTGCAGCTCATGCTATTATTTATCTTCCACTTTCAGCTTCTCACAGGCACTGAACAGAGGCAATTTCTGGTGTGCAGAAAAAGAGCTCGTTCAGCAGCAGCTGAGCTGTTCCTTTGCTGCAGACCCCATCTTTCTTCTTTGGTGTCAGCAGAGCAGCTGGTGGAGGTTTGGGGAGGTCCAGGCTGAGCGGAGGCTGTGCTTGAGAGAGCTGCCTGCCCAGCCTGGGGGTGGAAGAGCTCTGCCTCCACGAGTTTCCCATCAGAAACATAGGATGGCACCTCAGCGGAGCAGCAAAGAACAGGGGATCACTTCCACATCGATTTACCCACCTGCACTCACAGCTCTTGTACAGACAGGCTCTCAGCCAGGCTGCAGTTTACCACAGAGACAGCATTCCCTGCTATCACTATTCCCACAGGAAGGATGGTGGCACTTGTTCTGACTCCTGTTAATTCAGCTGCTCTTCCCCAAAAGAGAAAAAGCTTTGTGTGCTTTCTTGATTTTCCATAGAATTTTAGGAGCATCCACTACAAAAAGGGTCATGTCCCTGCTTGTAATTAAACAGGCAGATTTAGAGCTTGCTGCAAACACTGATTAGATTATTGTTTTCCAGCCCTTTAAGATAAACCTGCATGAATTCACGAGTGCTAGTCCAGAGGAGATTTCTTCCATCTCCTTAGCCCAGGGCTGGTGTCCTGTATCTAGGATACAGCAGTAAATCCCATACTCTTATAATTAGCCCTGCTGCTTCCACAGAGCCTGTCTGGGGAGCTCCCTGGTGCTGGGAGGGCTGGACCACAGAATTGCCAGGGAATTGTTTGGTGATGCAGTGTCCAGCATTGCTACCCATCCTCTGCAGAAGCTCACAAAGCCAAAGGAAGAGCTGGAGGGCAATTCTCAGAGGAACGAACCACGAGCAGTTCCCTGAAAACCAAGGCACTTGGGGTGTGCTAAGGCTCTGGCTCCTCGTAGTCTGGGAGATGCCACTGGCCATGTCCAGCAAATGGCAGTGGGCTGAGGGGTTGGCCAGTAGAACACGTGGGATGAAGGGCTGTCTGTAGCTGAGAGCAGAAGATGATCCCCACACTTTAAAGGGATTTTTTTCAACTTAAATCCGTTCTTTTTTAAAAAGCAGTATGTGACACACTTAAGCTGAGGACATTCTGCTCAACAGCTGTGTTGGAGAGATTTGACAATACCAGGACTTGATGTCAATTATAACTGGTAGAAATCTGATTGCAGTGTCTGGCAGGTTATCTGTGTAATAAAGGGTTTGTTATAAAATAGGTTGCTTAGCATCTTCGGGGCTCTCTGCTCTAGTTCTGGGGAAGAAAGCTGTTGGAGCTGCCTTTTGCATCTTTCTCCCTTCCTTTAATATTTAAGCTTCGATACACTGACTAACCAGAGTGTCAGAAATACCATAAAATTGGACCATATTTATCAGAGACAACTTAAAAGATAGAGAACTTCTGTACAAATGCACAGTAGTGAGGCTGAGCAACAAAGACCATTTTACTTTGTCATAAGACAAATGACTGAAAATATCTTACCTCTGTTATGCAACTCAATGATGCAGCCTCTTCTTAAATGTTGTGTTTCAGTTCTGGATATCATAGAGGAAAAAAACCAGAAAGAATTCAGTGAAGGGTAATGAAAATTATTAAAGCCACTGAGAAGCTTTCATATGAGAAGAGATTTTAAAAGATTAGGCCTGTTTAGTTAAGACAAGAGATGAATAAGCAGAGGCACGATGAAGAGATGTGCAGTAATGAATGGCACTGAAGAGGCACACTGAGTACTTTTTATGTGCTGTTTTCCAAAATTAAAAGCTGAGAGAAGAAAGCTGAAAAAAACCCAAAAAAAGACAAGAAATGTGCTTATGATTAAAACACAACAACAGACACATTTTAAATATGTTTTCCGCAGTGCTGGATTCACCTGTGGAAGCCGCTGTCGCAGGGAACAGAGATAATGAGCTTAGGAAAATTATGAAAAGGATTGGCTGCTCTGGGGAAAACTGTGAGCCTACAGCAAGGAAAAGGGAGTTCTCTTGTAGTTTTCAATGGGAGCGCGATTCAGCAGCTGGCACACTTCCAAGGCTGCTGGAATGATCCGCCAGCTCCAGTGGGCTCTAGGTGTTTGTTACACACAGCTCCCTGCACAGAGAGTGACCTGCTACAGCTGCCCGTGGTGCTGTGAGATGACTCGAGTTCTCCTCCAGGCCCAGAAGGCAGGATCTCTCCCAGCACGTTTCCAGGGAGCACATCTTTTCCTTTTCCCCCTTGGTGTGTGATGCAGGCCAGGCATTGAGGCAGCTCTGCTCGGGGCAGCTCTTTGTGTTGTGCTCAGCCAGGAGGATTTCGTTCCTCTGCTTGGCTCAGTCGTGTGGGTGGGAGGATGATGAGAAAATGTAGCAGATCTGATCCAAGGTCCAGCAAGCTCACCACCCAAAAATAATCAGTGCACATACCTAGAGAAGAAAACTTGATGAGTGTGGAAGTACAGGGACAATTCCATCTCCCACTTTTCATCTGGAGATTGCCTTAGCCAGAGGCTGTCCTTGACCAGTCCTTGACCAAACCTGGCAGGGCATTCCAGGAATCTTAGGGCTTTCTCATACAATGCAGCCTTTGGGTAGACATGGGCAAAGTTATTCTAGTTTTTTTTTTTGGTTTTTTTTTTTTTTTGCTCGCATCGATGCCTACATGAGTGTACGTGTAAGAAGATCTGTCTCCAAAGAGGCCTAATTACAAATTAACATACAGGCTTTCCTCTACAGTCTTTGGAGCAGTATCAGGACTTCTGTATGTGGGAAATAATAAAAATGAAATATGATTTTAAAAATGGCTTAGGTAATAATAGAATTGTAACACACACATTGATCTTCTCTTTTAGTCTGGTTTAAAGCCCTCAGATGACCTGACAGGCATTTACTGTTTAATGAACCTCCTCAAGTTTCACAAAATAGGCAATGTTTAAAGACTCATTTCTTCCTTTTATTTTATTTGAATTTTACTGATTCTGAACTAGGAGTGGCAAGTCTGATGTCCTAAAGTTGCAGAAACTAAAAGAGGGTAGGTGCAAGCATTGGGATGTATTAAAATAAGACTTGATCATTCAGGTAGTGGCACAGGTTTCCCTCTACGATGGTTCCAGGATCACCAAAGGTGAACACGTTGCAGAAGAGAAGAACTTGCGGTAAAGTGGATCTTCTGTCCTTCTTATTCACACCAAGTAAATTGTATGTCAAAACTCGGTGGGATGGATTAGGAAAGGGACCTGTGTTTGACATCTCTGAGGTGGACTCCTGGACATCTTGCAGAAGTTTTAAGCCACATTACAGGCTTTCTCCAGCAGGATTAATTTCCTCTGCAGTAATCAGAAGAGTACCTTCTTTCTGTATGTATCATGCCTTAGTGCTCTTGTCCCAGTTAAGGAATGCTTTGGTTAATCAACACAGTTGTAAAAGTGAAGCATCACCAAAAGACAGGGGAACAATAATATGATTATGCATAGTTCCTGTCTCAGTTAAATTTCAGCATTGTTTACAATCATTGAGTCTTTTCCCCTGGGCCATCAGGCAGTGCATCCGTTCCATGGGCAGGGCACGCTGAGAGGTGACGCACCCAGCTTTAAATAGTTGGTCACTGATGTGCCTGAATGCCACTTCAAAATCTGGGCAAGGATGACTTGGACACATTTTCACAACTGAGTCACTCATAAGGGTAGAAAAAGAGTAATGAACAAAACTCACACCTCTAAATCTCTGTATTTGTAATTAATATGTTTTCTACTTCAGTTCACCGGGGGCATTTTTCCCTGAGTTTGTGCATTTGATTTGTTGTGCAAAGGAACAGTGTCAGGGGAATCATTACAGGATCTTTTCAATGCTTTTCTCATAGATTCAGAGAATACCTGGTGACAACCTGAAATCCTTCTCTGGAGATACTGGTTATCCAGCTGCTTCCTTGGGCTCCATTGTACTCTTCATAGAAGCTTTGTACTAAATAATTTTACACACCACTGACAGTTTGTGTTTCACTTGATAAATTCCTGTTTATTGCACTAACAATAAAGAAAAGCCATGCTATGGAGTTGTTTGGGATCACTCTCCAGGAAAACTTTGCCTTCCTATCACTCCTGTCCTTAAGTCGTTTTCCTGAATAAATTCAGTGTCTCTTTCTATGTAATTTTTGATCTAATTTTCTTCCTTCCATGGTTGTGTGGCCAGTACAGACATCTTGAAGTGAACTCAAGGGGAATTACACTCTTCCACAACTCCCTGTTCAGCAGGTGGTTTGTCTGGTAGCAGTTAGTTCAGCCTTACTGAGGGCTTTGGGCTACCTACAAAGTCTTTGTGAAAACTCACCTGGAAGAGGCGTAGCCAGAAGGATGCTCCTCACTGAGCTGATCCAACACCTGTCCTCAAGAGCCCACACAGCTTTTTGGATAACATCTTCTGCTGTGACTGACAGCTGTTGTACACAGTCACAGTTACATGGTCAGACAGTCCCACCAGATCTGTACATACTCAGATTGTGAGTTGCTCCCACTGACATCACCAGGATTGCTCAAAATAAGTAAACTTAAGCAAAATGGACAGCATTGTGGGATTGGAAGCTATCTGTGGAAACTGTGCTGTATCTGATACAAAATACATTGCTTTAAGGTAATCGTCATTTTCCATTGCTGTGGCAAATGGCTTTTGGTGGCTCAGGAAATACCAGCTTCAGTCTTCTCACTCTGTTGATCTAAAAGTTGTTATTTCTGATAACATTAAAGTTGAAGTATTCCCATCCTGTG
Source organism: Falcunculus frontatus (assembly GCA_013398115.1). Lineage (NCBI taxonomy): Eukaryota > Metazoa > Chordata > Aves > Passeriformes > Falcunculus > Falcunculus frontatus. Next base: position 150,709 of record VZRV01005027.1, read on the forward strand.
CTGTTGATACCACTGCACATTGCAGGGTGATGATCCAGAGGATACACCCTGGAACTTCACATGTCAAGATGGAGAAAATCAATCTCTGTTAATATAGAAAGGCAGGCTCACTGGCGCAGAAAAGCACTACTCTGGAGCCTTAACGAGGCTCCTTCAAAAATTCATGATTATAAAATGGAATCCTGGGTTACATTATAGTCCTGAAAGAAATTGGGATATGGAGGGGAAAAAAATCCAATTTTCATTAAGTGGAGAAAATAAAGGATAAATCCCATGTGCAGACATAGTCATTGATCACAAGGAATATAATTACATGCTCAGTATGTAAGAACATTTTCCAAGTTTCCCAAGTACACAATACTTTCCTTGAATACTTTTCAAAGTTAATTTTTGTTTTCTTGCTGTTTACTCATGCCTCTAGCACTAAGTCCATCTGAACAAAATCTATGATTGTTCTAATAAACTGCTGTAGGGTCAGCTACCCTCCTCAACCCAGCTCACCCTCAATGGTGAAAGAAAGACATTGAACAAACCCAGTCTTGACCTCATGACTTGAAGAATTTGGTGATGGCCCCTGCTGATGGTATCCACAATGCAAATTCAGTATGCAATAAACAGCAGAGAGAAAACATCTTCATCCTCCCTCTGTGCGCTGTGCTTCAGCCATCCCCACGGGAGGCTCCTGTGATACCACACTGAATACGTGCCTTACAAGCAGGTTTCCCCTTTTCTGTTCATGGGGAGGCTGTTCCGGCATCAGAGTCATTTGGAGCACAGAATAATTAACATGCAGTCCTGCAGTGTGGGTGAGTGTGATGGCTGATAATTTGGAGGGGTTTCGGCTTCAGATATGTCTTCTGCATAAATAGAGCAGGCAGAATTCCAGCTTCACTTTTATGGTATTTTAACTTTCAGGTTTGGCATTCTGTAGTGCAGCCTGAATTATTTTAGATGTAATCTAGTCAGCTGCCTGGAAATACAGCTACTCTAAGTGTACGCCACGAGGCCTTTTTACTGTATTATCATACACCAAATTGTTCTTTTAAAATTATTTTTCACAAATTCAATGCAGCTACAGATTTGTTCATGAAGGAACCTTTCAGTAGTTCAGCTGATCAGCTCAAAACCAAGAAGCAGCCCCTGACATTTCATCTTCTTGGTTACTTAAGCGTGGCTGAGTCATGACTACAGTGAATCCAGCACTTTCTTTTCACTTTTATTTATTCATTCATTCATTCATTGTTAAAGGTGTGTGTGTGAGGGGCTTGAGTGACTGCAGTTTGCTGTCATATAGGTGCCATCATCAGTGACTTTTGGGGTAAGCAGAGATTGAAGTAGTGTTTCACAGAAATACTGAACCTTCATCTGTTTTTGTGTAATAATGTATCTGTAACACTGGACTTTCCAGAACTCATTTGCATTATTTTCATTGCAAGGATGGACTAAAAGGACAGCTGAGTGACAGGAAAAAACTGGCCTTAGAATTCAGCACTTGTATTTATAAATTTTCCATAGGATTGACAATGTGAGCTGGAAAACATTGGTGTTAATTGGGGCACTCAGCCCTCTCCTGACTTTGGCGTGCTCTTCCTCAGTATATTAATAAAGAATTTGGCAGCAGAGATAACATGATGGCCAATTTGCAGTTGCTGCTCTGCACTGTATCTTGAATCGATGTGCTCATAGAAGTCCTGTCTGTACTCAGTTGGGCTGGCACGTGGACTTGCCAAGCTCAGAAAAGTACATTTTAATTGGAATGCCCCCATGCTGCCATTCCTTATTCAGAGCTTCCTCTGCAGTTCTCCTCCCCAGCTCTTTCTGTAACAAGTAGGAAAGACACACATTGGATTAAACTGAAGGCAAGGGATGGGTGGGAAGAAACTCTTCCTAAAGGTGAGCAGCTGCTTGGTATTCAGGAGCAGGCAGAGCTCTTCAGCTTCTGCAGGCAGCTCATGTGGGAGCTGTTTATTTGGCAAGGAGGATGCCATTCCACCGGGCAGCACCTTGCTGCAGCTGCAGCCTGGGAATTGGCAGGTGTCAGTCAAGGGAAAGGGGCACCAATCTCTGCCAGCCCACTCCAGGGAATGGGGTGTTCTGCTTTAGTGCCCAAAAAACTGGGAGGGAATTTGTCCTGGTAACTGAGCATGGTGTGGAGAGGTCTGTGTTTCTGTGCTGTTTGTCATGAGGATCCACCCCCTTGTAGCTCCTGCAGAACCCCGGGATGCTCCAGGGAGGGATTTTCCCTGTGGTGCTCATGGGGTGTCTGGCAGGCTGGGATTTCCCTGGGATGTCTGTGGGGTGGCTGGCAGGCTGGGCTGCACCACCAGCTCGGTGTCAGGCTGTGCATGGGCTCAGCCACAAACTCCCAGGAGCACAGCACTTCCACGAGGGCCCAGGGAAAAGCCAGGAGTGAGGGAAGGGTTTGGGGTCTTTCCTTCTGTCTCCCCACTGTTCTGTCCTTCTGTGTCAGGGGACTCTGGGCTGCTGCTCATTCCAGGGTTAACGTGATTCCTAAGAGCCCCACAGCAAATGTTCCGGTTCTGTTTGCAGTGTGACCCTCTGCTGCTGTGTACAAGCAGGCCTTTTGTACCCAAACCAGCTCCAAATTACTGTACATAAACCATAATCTTCCAGTGGGAGCACTGTAGTTTTCCATTTTGCTGCTAATTGGATGATACCCTTGCAATAGTCTTTGTTACCATGGCTGGTGCTGGGCAGGGAACAGTGAGGGAAGGCTTTTATGCAGAAATCTTACAAAAATGCAGTGACTGTCCCCATTTGACAGCAATTGAAACCAATTGTCAATTAACTAAATAACAACCAATTAGCTTAAAGGAAAAAAAGAAGAAAATTGCTTGCTTCACATTCTTTGTTGAAGCAAATGCCAGTCAGAGAATGGGAGTTTTTTTCTTTCTCTTAAAAAGACAAAATGGCAAAAGATGTGCAGAAAATGCAGAGTGGTGGGTTTCTTTTTTTTCCTAATACCATCTTTTTCTCACATAAGAATATTTTAGAAACTAGATAAGAATATCTTAAGCTCCTGAGACATTTAATTTCCTGTGATTTTTTAAAATCAAAATTACAATCATTATACAAGCACAATTTTCCCTCCTTTCTTTCACGCCTCTGTAGGGTACTGTAAGCACAAGGGCAGCTCCACTGCAGCTGGCTGCCTTCACAAGGGAAGAGCAGCAAACATCTGGCTGCTCTGTGGTGCAATGACAGGCACTAGTGAGAAGTTAACATTTACATCGCCAGACCAAACCCTTCCTCTTTCATATTTTATGGACTTTTAGAGTCCATAGGTGAGATGTTGTCAGAACTTGAAATGTTCAAAACCCAAAGGACCCAGGGCGATAGGAAGCAGCTGAGTGGTGCTGTCAGGACTGGTGTTTGGTCTGAGATCCCTCTGAGAGCCATGTTTCATGTCTGTGTCTGTTTTTCAATCTGGGCAGGAGTGCAGTGATACTGATCCAGTCAGGATGTTGCACGGGGAGAGCCAGCACACCACTGGCTGGAGGAAAAAGGCTCTGTTCTGGCTTATTGCTCTTTATGTTCACTATCAGCTCAATACCATCTCCCCAAAAGACACAGTGCAATCCAGCAGGAAGCCTAAGGCTCAATGCCACAGGCTTCCAGCAGTCCTGGAGCACAGGTTAATGTCTGCAGAGGGTCTCTGACAGCTGGGCTCCCGTGGATGATGCACCAGGCAGAGGAGGAGCAGAGATCAGACCACAGAGGCAGCTGCTACGAGCTGACTTAATATTGCTGGGTTCGTAAGAGACAACCATTTACTGATGGCACGTTGGCTTTGGATTGTTACTGCACTTTTCTCATGAACAGTTAAGGCCAGCAGTTAATGCACAAGGGCATTCTGTGGCCTCGCTTCCTGCCTGTAGGGTGGGACCACAGCTGGTCCCACAGGGCTGACATGGGGCTGTGTCTGCCTAATATCCATTAGTTGCATCAATCGATAAATCTTCACTTAGACTTTTTACTCATTGTTTGAGAAGATCTTATTACATTCTACTTAGAGCTGCTCACGGCATCATCTCACAGGTTTCAAATTGTGTTACTCTTTTGTTAATACTTTTAGGACCCATGTTTCATAATTGGATAGCTGAGGATGAGAGATATGACTTTTAGCCATTCAGAAAGCAATGGACATTGGATGCTTTTCATTAACTGACGTGGGACTTGGCCCTGCATGTATTGATCTGTTGCTTTCTTACAGGAACATTTTACACCTGAGTGCAAGTTCAAAGAATCAGTGTTTGAAAACTACTATGTGACATATTCTTCAATGATCTACAGACAGCAACAGTCTGGCCGGGGTTGGTATTTGGGTCTTAACAAAGAAGGAGAAATAATGAAAGGAAACCACGTGAAGAAAAATAAACCTGCAGCACACTTTCTTCCAAAACCCTTAAAAGGTAATTGCTTGGGTTTGCTCCATTTATCTGCACTGATACTGTCTTGGGTCAGTGTTTAATTCCTGTGCATATATATTTGACCAGCTGCTTTTGTAACAGGAGTGTAATGTGCTGTAACATGGGGTTGGTCTAAGCAGAGCTCAAAACAGGTTAAATCACAACTATAGACAGTGCTACTTCTCTGCTAGTGAGGAAATGCTGATTTTTATCAGCTTAGGTCTGTCCTGCAAGGCTGTGTAAGGGCAGTGGGTAGGTGGCTGGTTTAACTGGGAGAGGGAGGAGTGGTTTTCCCCTTCTGTAAAATGTCAGTCCTTTGAAGAGGATCTCAGAGATTCTCAGGGAGTGTTTGAAATGGAAGAGGTCTCCTTGCCCTGGGTGTTTGATTCTCTGCTTACGTTGTGTGTTGCTGGCTGAAAAATCCCAGCGTTTCACAGCTGGGCTTTGCCCCACAGCCTGGGCAGCCGGGAGCTGTGCTGATGCTCTGCTCTCTCTTGCTTTGCAGTGGCCATGTACAAAGAGCCTTCTCTCCACGATCTCACAGAGTTCTCCAGATCTGGAAGTGGGACCCCAACAAAGAGCAGAAGCGTTTCAGGAGTGCTAAATGGGGGTAAATCCATGAGCCAAAACGAGTCAACGTAGCCAGGTTCAGGCAAGCAAAGTGCTCTCTAAACAGAACCTTACCTCTGGATGCAGTTGAATTCTTACTCGCAGTCTTTCATCCAAACGTTCAATTGCCCAGGACAAGCCACTGAACTCGCATAGGTCACTCGTTTCTCAGCCGTTAGATCTCCTGGTTGTCAAAGGATACACCCCAGTAATGTAGAATATGCCTGTGCACATCACAAGGCAGTTGGATAGCCAGCAAACACAACTGCGGAAAAAATCTCAGAGAAGAAATGTCCAGCTCTTTCTCTCTCTCACTTTTTCTTTCTCTCTTTCTCTCTCTCTGTCCTATGCTTTGTGGAAAACAAAACAAAAACATTTCACAGCATTCACTGCTGATAAGAATTTGCTTTCCAACTCAGAAAAAGACCACTTTTGCTCTTCAAAGGAAATTTTAATGCTTGTATGTTTTATAGGGGCAAACAAAAAACAAATATGTAAACTCTGTTGTTTCCTTGGCTTACCGTTTTATATCTAAGGCTTGATAAAAAAATGTATCCTTTAATCTGGAATAGTGCAACTTTTTGATTTCTGAACTCCAATGGGTCTTTAAAGCTACGTCTTTAAAAAATAATTAAAAATTCAGGGTTGGAACTGAGAGTTGGTGTCTCAGGCTCAAGCAAACAGTGTTCTTGTGGTTTTAAACACAATGAAATATAAATTTTTATAGATTTGTAGTTTCTGGTAAAGTTCTTGTGCTAACCCCAGTCTGTAGGAATTGAGTTGTTTTGTTATCCCAAGTGGAAGTTAACAGAAAGGGATAAAATTATCCTCCAGTGTAGATTTCTCTTAATTCCATTTTGTGTGTCATGTTAAACTATCGTTGTGGCTTCTTTTCTAAAGACAGAAACTGTGGAATTAAGGTGACTTAATTTTTTTATAAGAAACGTCTTATTTGTAAAAGTCCTTTCACTGTAACGGGTACGTGAATATTGTGTAGGAGGAAGCGTTAGGACAGGTTACCCCTAAACAACATATACTTATACATGCTATTGGAAACAATTGTTTAAAAAATGTAGTTAGGTTTCCATTTAGGTCATCATGTCTGTTGCATGGGAGAAAGTTGGAATATTGGCATAGAGTTGCATGATGTGTAAGATTTTGTGCATTAATCATCGTTGGATTCTGTGCTCCAAAACTGAATTAGTTCTGTACAGGCAGCTTTCTGCCTGGTACAAAAAAGTTGTTTATTATTTGTTGTATACACAACCATGCACTGAATAAACTATTTATATTAAGATGTACTTTTTAAAAAAGCTTGTTTGATTATATGCTGTACATCCGTGATTAATTTTAAGGGAAAAGGGTTGGCAATTAAATTATGAAGTTACAAAAGATACTGTAAATAATGTCCAAAATCTTGCTGTGTGACGGCCATTCCCCTGTAAGGCCGTACACTGCCGGAATTCAGACATGTCCTTTGCTTTTGGGATCTCTTAGAGCCGGTCCCGCATGCCCAGCGGAGATACTCGAAACACAGCCATGCTCAAGTGTCACCACACCTTGGTAACAACCCCCTGTGCTGCTGGAGCCCCTGAATGGCGCTTCCCTGCTCTGAGCCCCTGCCCTGCTCCGTGGGTGCCCTCCCTGCCAGGCTCCCCAGCCCTGGCACGGGGCTCCCAGGAGCCCCGGCACTGCTCGTGCCTGGCGGCGATGCTCAGCCTGTGCCGGGCACCACTGCAGGGGCATTTAGCAGCCAGCTTTACCTGGCCTTGAGGAAAAACGCTCCCATACCTTTGCTCTGGAGGGAAAACATCCCTCTCTCCTGCCTTTTCTCTCTGAGAACATCCAGGAAAACTTTTCTCATGTGCAACATCCAGGCAGCTCTGACAGGTGAGCTTTACTCATCAAGGTGTTCCAAGAAGTCCTGGCAGGGACAAGTTTTCATCGTGGGTGGCTGAAGAACCAGTTCTGGAAGACAATAATGGAAATGGAGGCAAAAATCTACCCCTAAATGTTAGGTGGAAATCAAAATGAGGTATTCTGTTGTCTGCTCTGTGTTCCTCCCACTAGACCAAGCTGGAATTAAACCAGCTTTAAGGTCAGGGCTGAGAGAAGAGGGAAGGACACTGTTTCAGATCAAACCTCCAGATTTGTTGTTTCGTGGTAAATAGTACGTGAAGAGCTCTGGCCTGCTCATGGGGGGCCCAGGCTTCCCCAGCTTGCCCCTTTCCATAGGGTGAAGAAAGTGGGAGTATATCCAGTGCTGCAGAAATCCTTAAAAACTGAGCATATGGTCATGATTGCTCCAGAGATTTTGATAACTCAGTGGGTCTGGATCATCTCTTCCCTTCAACTAAATATGGGATGTCCTTGGGGAACATTTTTCTGAACCCTCCCATTCCCAAACATCAAATTCATTCAGGTACGTGTTCCAAAAAAGGAGTCTGAGTGCCTTAGGAACATAAAGCCTGATCTTAAAATAGGCATATTTGTAGCAAAGCTAGTTCAGTGCTGAGTGTTTACTACCCTAGAGGTAACTGGAGCTCTGCTGCTTTGCTTTGTAGCTGCATATTCCTGTTATTCTCCATCCCCAGCACCTCCAGCCCCAAAGATCCTCTGAAGCAGAAGGAAAACTCTTGTCTCACAGATTGTCCCTTCTGAGCTCTGTAGCCTGACCCATCTTTTGTGTTGGTGTTGGTCTCATCTGTGAGCATTTACTGCCAGATCCCTTGTTCCAAAGCTTTCTGATATACCAGGCTAACAAAGGCCGCTCTTGGATGGAGATGAGGAGAGAGATGTGGTGATAGATGAGTCATAAACAGATGTTTCTGACAAGTATGTTACATTTCTGACAAACCTGTTCCAACAATATTTTTTCCTTCAGATTGAGGACTGAAAAGGTAATAATCCTGATAAAGTGCTGATAGTAGACAAAAGATTATGTACTCTATGAGGAAAGTGGGGTAGCATACCCAGGGTTTTACATGTAGTCTCTGGAGCCATAATTAGGATTTAATAAGGAAAGTTAGAGTTAAATGTGACTTTACAGATAGTGAGTGAAGATAATATTCTGCCCCAGCCAGCAGATTTAAGACAAGAATGTGGCTTCATCAGAGGACCAGATGGAGGAGTCAGACTCCAAAATATTTATTTATCCTTCAGTACCCATAAATTAGAAAGTTACATGGGTTATTTTCTGGCTAGCTGCGAGCCACTGACCACCTGCAGAACAGGGTCTCGGGCCCTTCTGGCATTGCAAAGGGGTGGTGATGCCTTTCACCTGCCCCCCCAGTGGTGCTGCCCCAGCCCGTGCAGGGCACCGCGGGGCTGGGGCTGCTCAGAGCTGCAAACCCCTCACTGCAGTTTCCTGGCACTCCTGGGCTCCATCTGGCAGAGCCCACGCAGGGACTGCAGACAAATGCCACCTGCCAGCCCCAAAGGAAACAGGGCAGCCTGAAGCTGGCAGGAATGCTGCTGGAGCACGGCTCTTCATGAGGCACAGCTGCTGCCTTCTTGGGATCACCTGGGAGAGCTGCTTTTGGAGGTCTTTGCAGCAGGCTCAGACACTGCTGCTCGGCCTGGTTTGGAGGTGAGGAAGAGTAGGAAGAGCTCTTCTCTGTATCACAGAGATCTTTTTTTTCTTTTCCTTTTTGTTTTAATTTACCTCATGCTACCTCATAGCATGGTTCTATCTCCATAGCCACTTGCTCAGCCATGTTCATCGATGGAAGACAATTCCCTGTTTGGGGAAAACATCCCCAGCTCAGCCCAGGGAAGAGCAGTGCCCCTCCTGCAGCGCTGCCTGCTGTCCCCAGCACTGTGTTCCCCTGGGACAAAGGCGCTGTGACAAGCTCAGGGATGCTGTGGTACCCAGGCCTCTCCCCAGCTGAGCACCAGCGTGGAGCCAGGTCTGGCCGAGCTCTGTTGTGTCTTGAGTATCTCTGCTGGAGACCAGGGCCAGCTCTAACGGGTTTAGATGTCTCCCTGACATATCCTTGACCAGGACACTTTTGCAGAACAGAATCTGTACGTAACAACGTCCTATCTTCTAATAAATAATTCTCTCTTAAACAAACTCCCTCTTGTCTGGGCTCTGATTGTTTATCACTGCAGATATTATACTCTGCTCCACCACCAGTACTACACCATGGCTTAGCTCTCCCTGGGATAGAGACCCTTCTGTATTAAAATTATCCTTTCCCCGTCTTCCTGAACCAGAGAGGGGCAATTTGAGTGGCCAACCCAAGACCAGCAAAGATGGATGCTTCAGTTTTCTGTAGCCTCAGCATGGTCAATGAAGGACACAAAAAGTGTGATGCATTTTACCAGCTCAGAGAATGGCTGCTCTAAATGCTGGAGCTCAGTTTCCTCCTTGATGTAAGACCAAGACAAAAACCACCATGGTTTTGTCTGACTTGGCTCTGCAAAAATGATGTATAAGTACAGTAGAAAGCCTATTTAAAATAAATCCATTTTTTAGGGAAAAGACCTGCCGTGCAATTTATCCTGAATAACTCCAGCTTTGGCCTTTTTTCATCAATTTTGGGGGGAGATGTCCTTGACAACATAAAATTTCCAATTCACAGAGTAAATTTTTAAGACGCTCCCTTCCCTGGCATGAGTGAGCAGAGCTCATGGTTCATGCCTTTTGGATAGCAGGTCCTGAAATGAGCTGGGTTTGCTGCTGTCCCATGGCTTCTTATTGCTGATCAGCTCCAGTAGCACATCTTACCCTGCTTTGAGGACATACCACACCAGTTTGGGGGGCACTCAGTCACCTTCTGCAGCTCCTCTCAAGGGGAAGTTTAAATATTAAAGGAAAACCCAAATTTGATACACATTTTACATTAATCAGAGAAATTGATGCAATAAATTATTCTATCTCATCAGGAATTAGAAGACAACTTATAGGGTTCCCTTCAAAGATCATTATTAATGATTTGAAATTTAAGAGTCTTAAATACCACGTATGGAAAATTACTTTCAAGCACTCGTAGGCCTAATTTTTTTCCCCAGGTATGTTTGGCATGTCTCACCTGAATTCAGCACCTGGGGGGCAGGATGAATGCCTCCATGTCCCAGGGGTTTTTCAGCACTGCATGTTGTCTGTCACACTCCTTTGCTGTCTGCTGGCAGAGGACAGGGTCCCAGGTCCACACGCCACCAGGGCCATCACATCTGTGTTTGGAGGAAGAGCTGTCCCTGTCCTGCCATTTGTAGTGCCCAGAGCTGGGGTTTGAGGAGCTGGTGCTGGGCTGATCCGGGCTGGGCCCTCTTGGGGGCACACAGCAGACTGGCACCGCTCTTCTGCTCTCTCTCTGCACCTGCAGGGATGCGTCTCAGCTCAGGGCAGGCTCCCAGGGGAGCCTGGGGGGAGTCTGGAGGCTTTGCAGAGAACAGAAGTACTCAGGCACTGACAGTGAAGTGCTGCTGAACAGCCGTGGCAGCAGCAGCGCTGGGAGCACTGGGGCTGGTGCCTGTTAAAATGAATTCATCAGTGAACAGACTGCAGAGCTCTGGATCTGTCGTGATTCTTCACCCACACCTTAAGGAAAACCAAGGCATAAATAACGCCCTATCCAGCTTGGGTGAGCAGATCATTCTTTCACCCTTCTTTTGAGTATTGATTTAATTCAGTTTATAAATGTGGTTGTAAAAAGCAGGGCCCTGCACTTGCAGTGGGGGCACAGACTCCATTGTCCAAACCTGTGCAGCATCAAAGTTTCCTATAGACTAGAACCCAGAGCTGGTTTATTCTTTTCAAACAATACTATATAGAACTTGAGGGAAACTCTAGTGAGGTCTGAGACAAAGTCAGTGTCTTTTTTGTACTGTGAGCTCAGGATCAGCCCTACAAACAGAACCTCAGGGAGACACATCTCTGGAAGAAAAAGCTTTCAGATCCCTCTAAAGAGGATCAGGAAAAAGAAAAGGTGTAAAAGAGTTTACATTAGGTAGTGTTGTACACAGAAACCCTCCAAAGGACATTTGGAGCATCCCCAGTGCTGCACACGTGTGTGCCAGGGCAGGCCCGAGGGGGATAAAATGTCCATAGGAGAGTGAGCCATGTTCAGGGGTGTTCTGGGGACAGCAGCTTTGCCCCATGTTTCTCCAGGTCACTCATGCTCTACCAAAGATGTTTTAGAGCAATGGAGTAAAAGTTTCATTTTCCTGATGATGAAAAGGACAAGGCCAATAAAGGGAAGCAAAAGAGGAGATGGAGCCTAAGGACTGGGCAGTGGGACACAAACTGCAAGGAAAGCAGCAACAGCACTGCCACTCACTGAGGACAGCAGGACTGAGCTCACACCCTGACCAGCACAGAACAGCAAAATAACCAGGCACAGTTCAGATGCCTCTGCTGCAGTGTCTCAAGGCCTGATCCTAATCTCAGTCTCAGAATACACCACAGACTCCACTAAGTCTGGAGTTCCCTGCTGGTTTGAAGTGCCTTTATCTACACCAACATTTCAGTCTGCTGCTGACGAGCCTTAGACATTACCTCATGCGTAAGCATGTAAAAGTGTTAATCTAGGAAATATTTTTAGATAACAAAATCAACTGGTTCAAAACTTAATTAATCCTATTTCCTTCCCAAATGATTTCCTTCAGATGGTACTTGAAATAGTTTTACTTTCCCCCATTGTCCCTCTAATATACTGATGAACTTTTCCTTCTGAGCTTCTCCTTGTTTTAATTGTCTGCTCATCCAGCCATCCCTTCTGATAATTAAGCAAGTTAATAATATAGAGTGATCTTTAAAAATTAAACTCCTTTCCTTGTTAAACAAAACCAGAACTTTGTTGTTGTTTAAAGGCGTGGGGTTTTTTTAACTTTCTGAATTTAAAAGAACAATTACGGCATTTGGAAGTAGTGGCAACACTTGAGAACCCACCTGCCAGAGTTGGTGAAAGTATTATTTTACATTAACGACAAAGGTTTTGCATTAGATAATATAATGAGATTTTTCTAGGAAGTTTCAATCAGCAGATCTCATGATCGCATAATTAGGGTAGACTGAGCAAAACAAAGAGCGAAGGAAATCACAAAGCAGTCAGGATTATGGATGCTGCTCTTGCCAGCTACTGTCCTCTTCTGCTTGGATGATTGTAGAATTACGTGGTTCGGACGGTCGGGACGATGAGAGATCTCTGGAGTCAAAAGTTGTCTTGAAGCAAGCGATTTATTGCTAGGGTGTGGGTGAAGAGGCCCTGCAGAGAGCTGCTAGCCGCAGCTCTGGGCAGGGCCGAGGTAGAGAGCTGATAAGAAGAAGAGGTGGCGAAGAGGAGCAGGCGAAGAGGTGCCGGTAGAGAAGAGAAGACAAAGAGCGAGAGCGCGGACCGGAACTTCGCGATCCTTTTATCTCTCTTTCTACTGAATATTCTAGTCTACTTGACCAATGTAGTACAAGATACAGAGTCCTATAGCATTTACATACAGCCTATGAGAATCCTTACATTACCATATTGTCTTGTATTTCAAACTCTAAAAACTGCTTTCTGGATCCCTGCCAGGTTGGCAGGGTCTGCTCTGACCCTTGGACCTGTCTGCAAGCAGAGGGTATTGTTCAATCAAGAAGGGGGCTACCTTCAGCAGCCATACCATTGTTTTCCAGTTGTTTAGTAACTGGGGTTTGGCATTTCAGATATCGAACTCTGCCCTTAATTCTATTTCACGTACAGGTTTCATATTCTCCAAACGTAGACAATCGTATTCACAAGGCTTTCCTTTTTCATCCTCCCCAACAGATGATCCCTGCAGCTCAGCCCGTGACACATCACAAATCTCATCTTCCTGCTCACGTCAGCTTGGTCCTGTTGCAGCCCTTTCTGCACAGTTCATCAGCGTTCCCGATGCTCGACGGGCACTGGGCACGTGGCAGGGCTGTGAGACACAGCCAGTGTCTCACCAGGCTTCCCCCTGGAGATCCCTTGCTGAGGGTCCTTCTCCTCTTCGGCGTGGCCCCCACAAGCTGCACCTTGCCGAGCAGGAGCCTGCACCTCCCCACTCACACCTGGCTCCAGCAGAGCCTTGGCTGCTCACCCTGTGCTCAGCACAGCCCTCTGTGGCAGGTCACTGAGCCAGCTCTAAAGCAGTGGCAGTTTCAGCAGAGACAAAGGCAGAATTCTCCCATCAGACAGACAGCAGCCCACTCAGGGTTTAAATTCTGCTTAGGAGGAAAATGTGTTAAGCACACTGCAATGTATTAAATACACACACCGACACACACAAATATATATGAAAGATACAGACACAAATACATCCGTACATAGATTACAGATAGATAGAGCTATATACAGCAGTTCATGTTTCTCATATTAAAGGTCCCTGGCAAACAGCCTGAACTGGTGAGAACAGGGCCAGCACCAGCGAGCTCCAAGAACCCCTCGTGCTGTGAAGCAGGCTTAGAGCACACAGCAATCCACCTTGCCAAGGCAGTACACTGGCAAATGCTTGGGAGATGAAAACCCTGTCAGTCCTGTTCATGCAAGCACTTCCAAAAGCCAAACAATGCCCTGGGTACTGGCTGACCCTCTCGTCAGCGGGAAGGGAACGATGCTTGCTTGATCAAGAAGTCTTTTACTTCTTGATCAAAGTTTCCAGTGGGAAAGGCTTTGAACAATTAGGGTGGAGTGCAATGGTGAAGAATTGCTCAGCTATGGCATAAAAGAGGAAACCAGACTCCAGTCCCTTGGCCACAACAAGAGGGAGAGGAGGCAGCTGCTAAAACTTCACAAAAAGCTGCACAAAGATCTCAAGTCTTTGAAGGCTGCCATGGAAATGCAGAAGGGTTTAAGCAGCTGACAAAGATTACAGAGCTGGATGGAGCCAGGCAAGATGAGAGGAGAGGTGGGGAAAAGGTTAATCACCAGAAGGGTTAAAGGAAATTAAAAGTATATGTGCAAGAAAGTGCTGGGAAGAGAGAGTAGGCCTAGGAATAACCACTGAGTGGGATGGCATTAATGATGACTCAAAAGTGGTGAAAAAGTTACTGAAGGTTGGGCTGCCTGCAGATCTAGGCATTTGTCTTGGTACCAGAAGTCTTCATTAAATGCCAATAAAACTTCCAGCCACCAGGCTCTGAACCACCGAAGCTGATCTCTGCTCTGATTGCCCAGAGCCCAGGCTAAGGCACCTCCTGGCCCTCCTGCTAAACAGGTCTGAGAGCAAAAATCACTGTAGTTACAGAAAGGTCGACCAAAACGAATGAGCTCATCAAGCCTGAGCGTATTGCATCCTGGAACAAACAAGTGAGTGGCTGAGCAGCAGTGGCTTCAACTGGTTTTATTTATTGTCTAAACCTTGGGCTAAACCCATGTAATTTCTGTATAACCATGGATTCGTACTTGGAATTTGTGTTAGTTCACATCAGCAATGGGTAACAGAGCTCTGCCAAATACCTCATCTGTGTCCCAGCACACTCTGGGCTGTGAATTTATCAGCAAAATCAAATAAGAGTTTAGCAGCAAACATGTACATTCGCCTGTCTCATAAGGTCTCCTAGAACAAAAACATCCTAATCCAAATAGCTCAAGTATCATCTGCCCTTCTTAAAAGCAAATGCTGTGCTGTAAAATAAAGTGATGCGTGCCTGAAAGTGCATGAAAAAGAGAGACAGCATGGGTAAAAAAGGAAAGGCAAAACATTTTAGGCATGAAAGACAATTGCACATGAATTACTTTTAAAGCCCTTGTTCTTTTTAAAAATCCAATCTGAACCCTGGTGTGGAACACTGGAGCTGCAGATTACAGAGAGACATCTGGACAACGTGGCCCTGCCTTGCTGCACTGCACGTGCCAAGAGGCAGTGAGGAAGATAAACAAACAAGGAAATTTGTCTCTTTTGAAAACCTGATGAAGAGATAAATTAATTAGAACAAATAATTGTAGAATAAGCATTTTCTTCTTGTGGTATAATAATGCATCGGGATGAATGAAATGGGGAGGCAGCTCAGCTGTGCACAGCTTGGGAGGCCCGAGGTTGGGCAGTGGATCTGATGGCCACAGTCCAGTCTGGCTCATCTGCCTCTAAAAGAGATTCATTGGGCTCAGCACACCTGGAATTAGACCTTGTTCTGGTCAGAGAGATTTGTCTCCTGCCTGCATAAGGCTAGCATGAGATGCAGTGCAGTAAACCATCACATTATCCTGTTCCCAGCTCTCTCACTGGTGTCAGAAAATGGCCCAGCCAGTGCCATGATGGAGGAAAATGTGCTGTTCTTCACACTGTTAATGTACCAGGCTCTGGGGGTAACCTTTGCAGTTCTTTGTGTATTCATCACCTGCAGCCAAAGAGGATGGGAGAGTGAAATTCCCTGCAGGAACCCAGCCTTGGCCTCAGTGCCCGAGCCCTCATTTGAGCAGGACCGTGATATTCTGATGGAGGTGCTGTCAAACCACTCAGGGAGTGCTGTTCTGTAAGTAACCATGATATTTAAACCCTGTGACCTTTAGAAAAGTGTAAGATCTGGCTTAAAAGGGCAGCCTTCCTCAAATAAATGACTCTGAAACCTCTTAGGTCAGATTTTTTTTTTTTTTAAATCCGTAATGGAAAGACATCGCATTATTTTACTATGAGAAGATTAATCATTAATATCTTGCAATTGATTTGCAAGCTAAATTTATTTATGATGTGTTTGTACAGCACCATGCACACCCTTATCTATTATCCAGATCTCAAGAAGTTACTTTGTGCAAACAAATCAATGCAATTTATCGATTAAATTATATAAATACTCTTGGAATTTGGACAAGTGAAAGCTTCCATAGCCATTCTCAGGTCTCTCATTTATGGGCTGGGAGCTGGCAAATGACAGTCTAAAGCAAGCCAAGGAGGCTGGTGAGCTCAGCATGGGTTCTGCAGCTGGGCTCCTGTGGCTGCCTGTGCTTTCCTGCCTAATCCAGTCCTTGATTGAGTTACTGGTGCTTGCTGCAGTCCAGGTGAGAGAAGGAGAGGCGTGAATTCCTGCTCTTTGGACCAGGCTGCAGGATATTTCTACAACCACCTGAAAGGAGATCTCTTCTCCCAGGTAACAAGTAACAGGACAAGAGGAAATGGCCTCAAGTTGCACCAGGAGAGGTTTGGATTGGATATTAGGAATACTTTCTTCATGGAAAGGGTTGTCATGCATTGAAAAAGGATGCCCAGGGGAATGGTGAAATCACTATCCCTGGAAGTGCTCCAAAAAGCCATGTGGATGTGGCACTTGAAGACATGGTTTACTGGGGAACATAGGGGTCTCAGCTCGAGGGTTGGACTTGATGATCTTGGAGGTCTTTTCCAGCCTTAATGACTCTGTGATTCTGTGATCCGTGCACAGGGTGCTGGGCTCCTGCAGTGCTGGATGTGATGCCCAGTGACAGGCTGCAATCTGAGCTGGTGCCTTAACAGTCAGAGAGCAAACAGAAGGTGAGAGAGTCCCCACAAAGTCATTTCACTGCCTTCCTTCAGCTCCTTGTGAGCCTGACCAAGAAGACATTGTATTTATCCTGCCATCCTCACCAGAGCAGCTGTGGCTGCCCCTGGATCCCTGGCAGTGTCCAAGGCCAGGCTGGATGGGGCTTGGAGCACCCTGGGATAGTGAGAGGTGTCCCTGCTCAGGGCAGGAGGCCTGGGACTTGATCTTTGAAGCCCTTTCCAAGCCAAACCGTTCTAGGATTCCGTGATTCTGTGATTTCCTACACTTCCATCTGGCTGCTGTTTCTGGTCTCATGCCCTGGGAAGTGCTGTGGGCCACCTCTGTGGCCAAGCAGCAGCTGCCCACCGCGGTCCTGCCCTGATAGTGCCTGTGGCATCACCAAAGCCAGCAAATAAATCCCATGTGCATAGGGATTATCAGCTCTTGAGCATCTGAAGTTGAACATCCCAAATTAATTGACATTCTTGACTGAATCTTTCTGTGCTTCTGTTCCTTATCTATAAAGTGATAATGTTTCTCCCCTTCCTTACTGGGCTTCACAGAGACAAATTAATTAATAGTTTGCATGCAGAATAAACAAACATGACTGGAGTAATGAGTGTCACAGAAAAAAAACAAAAAACCAAGTGGAAAGAGTATTTCATTTTTACAGCAAGGACGAGCAGAATATGGTAAACAAGGGCTGGGGCCACACGCTGAAGGACGTGAAGAAAACAGATTTTTGAATTGCTGCCCACTGATTTGCATCAGGCAGGCTGCTCCACCACGGAGACAGGGCCCCCATGGGAAAACCAGCATTTGATCCTATAATGAGCCATCCCTGGAAGCCCAGGAATGGTGCTGCATTTCAGGACAAGACTTCCTACTCCTTGCATGCTTGGCTTTGGAGTTTGAACACTGTCATATAAACTTGTCTGTTAGCTTATATAATTTACTAGAAACCTAAAAAAGTTTATGAAGTTTATCTGTATTATCACAGTTGTGTGCAGGACCAGGTCCCTTGGAAGTACATTTGCTAAATGTGCAGTGGTTCAAATTATCCTGACAAATGCAAAACAAAGATCTTACATAATTCACTGCACCTGGCAAAGAAAAATTTTACATGTCATAACAACACGTATCAAAAGAATTATGTAAAACTCACCCATAATTTAAAATGTCACTGGAATCGCTCCATAATTAGGGCAAGGTCTTTACAAGGCTCCTCATGGAAGCTGAAACCTCTGTGCCAGAGACTCAGCTGAAGGCATGCAGGTGAAACACCAGAGTGAGGAACTGTCCTCACACTGTGCTGTGCTCCCGTGGCCTCGGCACAGCCTCTGCAGTGCCCAGCAGCTGCACTTGGCCCCCACACTCTGCACAGATGCTCTTGCTCAACACCTGGGCGTGCCCCATAGGTTGTGCTGCTTTGATTGGCAGAGGGTTGTCAAGTTTGGGCTTTGTGCACTGAAACTGCAGCTTAAAGACCAGCTTTGGGTGCCACGACTTCACAGGGACATCAGGGCCCTTCCAGCCTGTGTCCCACAGCAGGCCACTGTGATGGGTCCCACTGGCAGCCAGGGAGAGACCACGTGCTGGGACCTGGAAATGTCTTATCCTTCATTAACTTGTGTGTTCAGCAGAGTTTTGCAGGAATTGAAGAGAAGAAGTGAAAAGTGGATGGCAGGGAACAACTTTGTGACATCTAACATCAAAGAGAAGAGAGATGAGAGTTATTATTTAGACTTGTCAAGTCTCCACTGTTCCCAAAGGGAGACAGCAGGCATGACCTACTTGCAGAATTAAGAATTCACCAGGAAATGGGGTTTAGGATTCAGGAGACAGTCCACCCTCTAAATCCAAACTTCTGTTCTTGAAAACCCAGCATTGGCTTGTGACGAGGCTTGAAATGCTTCTGCATTATTTGAGTCAAAAACACTCTCCTCCTGCCCTGACTTCTGGCATCTCTCTAGTTCTTCTTGGTGTGTTGCAGACAATGCTGAGCTACAGCAAAAGGCTCTTGCTCAAGCAGTGCTCTGGCCCCAGAACAGCAGCTCACACGTGGCTCAGTGCACCTTTCCAAGAAACTGGAGGGAAAAACTGCTCTCCAAAGCACACTGACCAGGAATATGTCGTTGTAGGCACACTAAAAAATGGGGCTAAGATGTGGGGCTTTGGAAGGAAGGAGTCAGGGATGGGACTGTGAGGGTGGGGGGTAATTGGAGCTGCCAGGAACTGCAGGGATCTGCCTGCCCTGTGCTCCCCCACAGCTTCCTGAACAGGACTTGGCAAGGATCAGCAAAGAGACAGAAGCCTTCAACTTGCAGGTGCAAAAATCCAATTTAATCTTGCAGGTGAAAAATTTAGACCTGCAGAGTAAATTTTTGCTCTGCTTGTGTGGGTGGATTTCTGTTTTCCCCAGAGGGATTCTCCTTCCACATCAAACCTGTGAAATGCAACATCCCTGTAGGACCTCACTGCAGCCTCCCAGTGCTTAAAGGGGGCTTATAAAAAAGGGGAGAGAAACTTTTTACCAGAGGCAGGACAAGGGGAAATGGTTTTAAGCTAGAAAAAGAGAGATTAGGATTATATGTAAGGAATAAATTCTTGCTTAGGGAAGCCCTGGCACAGGGTGCCCAGAGAAGCTGTGGCTGCCCCTGGATCCCTGGCAGTGTCCAAGGCCAGGTTGGACAATGGGGCTTGGAGCACCCTGGGACAGTGGAAGGTGTCCCTGCCCATGGCAGGGGTGTTGGAACAAGAGGATCGCCAAAGTCCCTTCTAACACAAGCCATTCTAGGGTCCTGTGATAATCCCATGACCAGCAGAGCTGATCTGCTGTGAGTATGAAGGAGCATGAGTTACACACAGGGACAGCCAGTGGTGAGCCTTTGAGGGATTTATCTGCGCATAACTCCAACTCTGGGCTGATATTACAACTCCATTATATTCTTTCCCCTGTGTGCAAAGGAACAAGGGAATATTTGCCAGACCCCGGGCACTCCTATGGGGTGAACGAAAGATGAAGTGCTCAGCCCACAGCCTTGCTTTCTTTGCTCCCTCTCCTCTTGGGAGAGCACAGATTCACAGGAACGGGCTCTCCCTGGGCTGGAGAACAAAGCAAGGCAGCGATCCTGACAGCATCAAACCCAGAGGGATTCCTGCAGAAACAGTGAGCTTGGAGGAGGAGAAGGGAACAAAAGGGTGATGTTTCACTGCAGAGGGGCACTGGGACTACCATGGCCCATGGAGAGATGTCTGGAGAGAAAAGGCTGCTCTGGTGATGATGAGGGAGTGGCATTTCAGGTACTAAAAAAGGGTTTGGAAAGATTTCTCAGGTGTGGTGTGTGGGGCAGGGGGGAAGGATGTTTAACTGATCCATCTGGCCACACATATTTGGGCTCTGGTAACTAAAGAGACACCAAGTTTGGGGACTTTTCCAAATTAGAATTTTTTGTTTCAGTTGTTAGGTTACCAATCTGAAGAAGTGAGTGGTACCCCAGTGCTGGGAGAGAAAAAGAGGGGATAAGGTGCTAAGGTTGTGTCTGAAAACCTGGAAGTGTACAGCTGGTAGTGTCTGTCTCAAACCTCAGCAGCTGCAACATCAGGGCTCTGCTCTCAGATGCAGATGTTAGAAACATCTGTGCATCACAGGCTGCCCACAAACCTGAGCAGGGAGAATTTCCAGATAGTGCTCAGTTTCCCAAAGCTTGCCAAGATCAGGAGCCAAACCAGCCTAATGGCACCCTGCTAAGCTTGATTTCTGGCTGCTGCAAGTCCTGCTGTGTTCTGCTCTCCTACAGTCTCATCACATTTCCTGCATCCCCCCTCCCCAAAACTGTGGCACTGGAGAAAAAGAAGGCATGAAAACCAGAAGCACCAAAGTAGCTGCTAAAATTCTAGTTCTCCAAACAGAGGAGAAAAACTGAACAAAACTGTAGTAAATGCTTTATAATACCCAACTAGATCCTAATTTTCCTATTTTTAAGCTTCAGACTTCTTAGCGTATTTGTCTGACCTCATGGTTTGGGATTTATAAACTCAGGTATATTAGAACCTGGATTTGTGCTAACAGAACACTACATTTGGCCATGGAAAACCATGCTCTAACTACAGGCACCATGGACATTACAACAAAAAATAAACATATGCCCATTGTGGGTTCCAGAGCTCACAACTGGACAGAACTGAGCTCCACTCCAAAAGATGCAAATGGGGGGATGAGGGAGAAGGGTAAGAGGACTCATTAGTCCCTGTGAATGTTTATGGACAAGTAGGAAGTTAGTAAGCCCGGCTGAAATTGATAGGGGTTTTCTCCATCAGCCTCTTTGTAGCTTTGAGATTCCCTATGGATTCTCCCTCCTGCTGCTCTGCTGGGCTCGGGACCCCATCGCTCCGGGCAGCACTGCCTCCTCTTTCCCTGGGCACTAAAAGCCTGTCCCACGCTTTTTCCCAGCCTCTGGGGAGCACTTACGGCCAGCCGTCACCAGCCGTGTCCTGGGGGCAGCGGAGAAGCCCCGGGGTGTGTTTGGTGCTGGTCTGTGCTCCCCTGGTGCTGCGCTGCAGCTCAGGGCGCGGTGCTGCGGTGAGCTCCGGGCCGGGCGAGTCCCACTCCGAGCGCCGGGCTGGCGTTTCCCCAGCAACGGGAGACGGGAGGAGAAGGAGGAAACACCCTTCGGAAGTGCTTCTTCCCTGTAAACATATTTTCACTCTCGCTCTGCTCAGCAGCCTGAGTGCAAATCTGCAGACATACACCCTCCTGCCCTGCGGAAGAAAGGTTTGGTTTGCATATCTGTTTGTTGCTTTGCTTCAATTTTGAAGATGGAATGAAAAGCAGGAGTTGGTGTGATCAAAGCTGAGCAATCTGAGACCTCCACATATGTGTTTTAAGCAGGGAAAGTGAGAGATGTTGCAATAGTTTTTAAATCAAAGGGTAGCTATTAGCAATCCCTTATGAACATAACCACTGGGCCACAAAGATTAATTTAACTGCAGGTCCTGGCTCTGGGCTGTAGCAGAGCGGTGAGTTACACAAAAGCCAACAAGGAGAATCACCAGCTATCTAGTGAATTTTGCATTTGGGGAACATCCCTCTCTAGCCTCAGGGGCCTAGCGACCTATCTCTGTCTGTACCAGAAGGTTTAGAAATGCTGGTGGAGATTGCCTTGTTTTCCTCCTTCTGCTCTTCTCTTCTGCCCCTGGAGAAAAACTGCATCTGAAACTGCTTTCCGTCTGCATTAGAATCGACATCCCTCGGTTATCCTCACTGCATCTAAAAATAGCGCGGGGAAATCCGCCTGAGATCAAAGCGATTCATTTACAAAGCACTGGGTGAGGACAGAGCTCTGCAATTCGCATTCCCATCACATCCGCGCCAGGCGGATGGCAGGGATGGCACCAGCGCTTTGAAAATGCAGGGATGCCTCCCTCCTCTCCCCCGCCTCGCCCTGCAGGCTCCGAGGGAAAACAAGTGGGAGGGAAATGATTTGGTTGCTGCCTGGGGGCTGCTGGGGACAAGGAGAAGTGGGGTTTCTCTGCGCTCTGAAGCGATGTTCCCCTCCACTCGGGGCTCCAGCAGCCCTGGGCAAGGCGGAATAGGAGTGCAAAGAGCCGAGAAAGAGGCACGGCCTCAGCAGCCAGACAAAGGAGCATCCTGACACCTCAAAACATGCCAGAGGAGCCCAGATAACTGAGTGCATGGAATCAGAAATACGGGCTGAGCCCCCTCCTCCTCCGGCAGCCAGTCTGCCCTGGGACCCATCCCCACTGCAGGAGGAGGCTGCAGAGCCTTCCCTGGAGACCTTCATGAAAACCCCCACTCTGAAAGCTTAATTATGGTTGCTGGTTAATTGAGCTACACAAAAGCAACAGAGTTAGAGTATTATGCACTTGGGATAGCTAAACCTGTGCTTTTTAATGCAAATCTCAGGATCATTTAGCAATTCACGCAATAGAACCTGATACTGGGATATGCCCCAAGAATATTCCTGCTTTTTCTTTCTTTTACATAAAAATATTTATTATTAATAAAGTCTTGCAGAAGAAAAGAAATAATTGCAGGATGATGAAGTAGAACAGCTGCCTTTCCTTCTCACATTAAAAAGTAAAGGCATCATTTTTAGCCAGTTCCGTGATTCCTGAACGCTCAGGGGCAGCATTACCTGAAGGTCTGGTCTGTAATTCCCACAAAGTGAATTTCAGGGCTTCCATCCATGCAGGGCTTCCTCTTCTGAGGAACAGCAGAGATGGTTTCACGCAGCTGTGGCTCAGGGCACGGGGACAGTGGCACCACTGCCCTCCCTGTCTCCTGCTGCTGCCTGGGCTCGCAGGCATGTGCAGCATCCCTGTCCTCTGGCAGCATTTCCTCTCGGCTGGTGGCAGGCAAGGCTTGGTGCTTCGGTCACAGCATCTTGCCAAAATCAAAACAGTCCCCAACAGCTGGATTTCCCACAGCTGGACTGGACACGCATTAAGTAGAGGCAGACAATCTTTGTCATTAATGACTTCCACGGGTCTCTATCGATTTTTGACTGTCAAATACAATTACTGGGGTAGTTAATCATAAAGCTGAAACAAGAATTACCTGAGATTTTCTAGTTTTGCCAACAACATAAAATATAGAATAACCTAAACTGGAAGGGACCCACAAAGATCATTGAGTCCAATATCTTTCAGCTGGACAAAATATTCAGTGAACTGTTTGCTTTTCAAACATAGCTCCTTTTTGGGGTTTTTTTTTGTTTGTTTGTTTGTTTGTTTGTTTTTTGCCTGCAATTTACATCCTGAAATTCCACTATCCATAAATATAAGAAGTCACTTCCCAGTTCCCATTAAAATAGTGCAGTCAAGAACTATCCTTGCAAATCCTTCAGATATTGCCCCTGGTGTTTGCTGAGCCCAATAAGCTCCGTATGCCCCTCCAGCCTTCAGCTCCTTGGCTGGACAGCCCCAGCTCAGCAAGGAGTTCAAGACAATCAAGGAAGCACTTCTCAAGACACATCCACTGATCCATGTGGCTCTCGCATATTCCCATCCACATGTTCTCCCCTGCCTAATGTCCCCAAGAAATGCATTTTATTGTCATTGTTTCAATGTTTCCCTTTCACAAAGAGTGGAAAAGCAAATATTCATTCAAATATTCATGAGTGGGTTTGCACTATTCCCTCAAACGCCTGCAAATCACTGCTCCCAACACACACTCAAACCCTCCATCTCCAAAAGTATATGCTTCTGCATTAAAAAACCCCATCACCATCCCAATTTGCTTTTTTTTTTTTTCAGACACTTGAGGGGCATAATGTTTTTTTGAGAAAGCTGCTACTCGTTGGAAGAATATTACAGTGCAATGGCAAGAGCATGGCAATGCTCCGCACCCCACGCAGCGCTGCCAGGACATTGACCTACAGCATTATTTACATACCAGAACCTCATCACGGAGAAAGAAATTACAACAGATTGACCGGGACACAGTCTGAGCTGCTGATTGCGAGTGCAAATCCTTCCCTGTGAAAAGCAAAGCTGCAGCCCTGGTGAAGGGATTTGGGGAAGAAACGCCTGGATGCAGGGGAAGGGGCTGAGCCATCGAGGGCTCTGCTGCAGCTCGGCACTCGCAGCTCCTGCCCGCACGGGAGCCCCTCGGGTTCCTGGGGCTGCACAGGCTGGGCAGAGCTTCGCTTCCTGCGCTCCCTTCCTGCTTCAGAGTGCGAGAGGAGGGGATTTGCCGCCTGCCCGCTGTCCCCGGGCCGGCTCCGGCCGGAGGCTGAACGCAAGCACTGCCTGTGAGAGCCATTGACTTGTTTCATGGGAGCTTTGCCAAGGGAAGGCTGGCCAAGGCAAGGGAGAGCCGGTGCCTGAAGGCTGGGATGTGGGCAGGCTGTGGCACCAGCGAGGCAGGGCTCTGAGCTCCAGAGCTTCACTCAGCTCTCCCGGCCCCAAACTCACCCTCACATTGTCTTTTATAGTTTAACAGATTCCTATGTATATTTGTTACCTACCTGTTTGGGATATCTGCGAGATCATACTTAGGAGAACCCTGTAAGTAAATATTTTCTTCTATATAATTTTCATGGCAATGAGGCAGACAGTTCAACTAATTAAGTGAAAATGTGAAGTTTATTTTTAGACAGCCTAAGCTGGTGCTGGTCTGCAATTAGAACATCAGTGAAGAACTGTGGGAAGGGCGGGTGACTGAGTCATTGCCTAAAAGAGATGAAGAAAGTTAGAAAGTTTAGGCTCCTTTTTTTCTTTCTTTTTTTTTTTTTTTTTGATCCTTCTCTATTAGCACTGCAAATGCCACATGCTTTCATAGCTTTGGCAGTGAGATTTTGGCATGTCCCAGAGCAGACCTTAGGTGCACTGGCTGCAAACAGCATTTCAATTGCAAAGAGTGTGTGCAAACAAACTGTAATTGAGAATGTCAGAGACTCCCAGCTGGCTTAAATAAACACATCCAACTGGAAACTCATCTGCCATAAAAACTGTCAGTGTGGCATAAGATCCTGCACAAACATAGAATCCTGCAATCACGAGGTCAGGCATATGCCAGGAATCCTCAGGTGCTGCGAGGAGCAGGGGGCACGGAGGGGATGCTCTGCCTGGCTGCTGGCAGCCTGGCTGGAGAGGGATTTGTGTCTGCTCGGGCAGATGTGGTTATTCCACACAGAGGGTGATTTCTGACTTCTTTTGACCTGCACAAGGATGGAGAGGGAGGCACAAGAAGTTTGCCATGTGATTGCAGAGGAAATGTGAGCCAGCCAAGGTAGGGCCCTTCCAGAAATGCAGTAGGAGTTCTACACTGTCCCACAAGTGAGTGGAAGAATGGTCTGTTTCGTTGTTCCAGTGTTCTTGTTTATTGCTAAAATTCATTCTGCTGCCTTTCATAAATCAGATGCTAAAGATTTGGGGAAAATCAATGCTAATAAGAACTAAACTATGTGAACATTCAACTGGAGCAAAGAGGTATTTTTGCCTTTGATTAAGTCATTACCAACTCCCCTGCAGTATCAAATATTTCTCTTTTAAATTGCTCATGAACAGTAGTGTGCCTTGAAATGCATGGACAAAAAACATTCTTCCCTCAAAAAAGGAAAAACAATCCATAATCCGCCTTTGTGATTGCACTTCTGTTTGCTTTGGCATTTTTGTACATAATCAGAACAGGATTGTTCCTTTGCTAAATTGTGCCTGGGACAGAGCAGCAAAACACAGCAAAGTGGGGAATTGATATCAGCTTGGGATTTAGGATTAGTCAAGAGAAAAGCCCCTTGATGAGTGTTCTCTTGAGAGTTTAGAATCAAATGCATCTAAACCATTCCTGAATCACCTAATTTGCATTAAAATTTAAAAAAAAAACAAAACTAAACAAAAATAAAACATGAAGAAAACCAAACTTTGCAACTTGAGCCTGGCAGCTCCAACTGCACTGTCCCTACGTGACCCTGAGTTGCTGGAGACAAATCACAGGCCCTTTTAATGTCCACCCACAGGGCAGGGACAGAGCTGAGCTCCTGCCTCAGGTTGCTGCTGGAGGGCCAAAGGAGTTCAGGTCTGTTTCTGTCAGGACTATGCCTTCTTTTGCTTTCAAGAATTAATGTATCAATAAATAAAGGAATTGGGTCTTGGCCCTGGCAGCACTCTGTGGTGCCAAAGAGAACCTTTATGCTGGCATGGCTTTCATCCAGCATTTGAACCAAGGCTGTGCTGCCCGCCTTCTGCCTGGGCATGAACCACTGAGTCAGGGACTGTCAGCAGAGTGGCTACATTTCAGACCTGTCAGAAATACAGGGAAAAGACTGCCCCATCCAGCATTCCTAAAGCAGCTCTCTCCAGTATTAAATGAAGATGAGCCAGGCACGCCATATTAAAAACTCATTTCCTCCAAACCTACTGCAAATGCCAGAGCTACACTGCCACTTGCCTTTCCAGATGGAACAGGCACATCCAGAACCTGAGGGGAAAACCTGCACCCGCTGCAGCCATGCTGCTGTCTTACCATGGCACCACAACCCTCAACCCACGATGTGCCACTTGCACCTGGCCAGCTCCTTGCATGTTTCCATGTGACTGTTTGGAATGAGAGAGAGAAATTGCCTGTGGAAACTTGGGATCTACTGCAAAGCCTCAGACCTCAGCATCTGTTAGAGCCAGGGGCTCTCCAGGCAGCCTCTGTTCGAAGCTTAAACCTTCACCTGTGCACGGTGGAAAGGGGCTGCAAGGCCCTGTGTCCAGAGACATCACAGCAGGGAACTCACCGGGAAAGGTCTGGGATGTTTCACAGCTGCTTCTTGCCCCTGTGCAAGCAGCACAAGAAGAGGGGACTCAGCTGCTGCCACCTCTCCTCCTGCAGCTGTGTCCCCTCTGCTGGCTCCTGCTGCTCCCAGCCACCCTCCACACAAGCAGAGGGATGAGACGGGACCCAGCGCATGCTGTGCAAAACCCCTAGGGGTCTGGCAGCCTCTCCAGGGTTTTGGAGCAGCATTTTTTTTGATGAGTTCTGTTTCTTTATAGCCTTTAATGTGCAGCACAAATTCAAGCTCCTGTGCACCCCTTGTCCTTCCTCTCTGTCCACCCACACACTCCCGTGACAGATCCATTACACGCTCCCGCTCACACCTGTGTTCTGCAGAGCTCCCTGGAAAAGCAGCAGCTTTCAGCAGGGCTGTTTGCTGTCACTACTGTTACATACCAAGAGGATAAACACCACATGTAGAAGTTCTGTGGGTAAACTGCAGAACAAGATTATCAGTATTATCTTCACGTAATTGTGATTCCTGAATGTACTGATCTCCAGTTTAAAAACAAACCACAGGATCAAAATAGAATTTGGCAACAAGTTTTAGCTAAAAAGTGATATTTTGAAATGGGGAAAAAAAAGCTGTGAAACTTTATTTTCTTTTACTAAGAAAAGAGCTCAAATTACAGGAGATGTGGCTTGAACACCAGTGGGCTGCAGAGCACAATGAACAGCACATTAACACTCCAGTGATGATGCTGTGCCTGCAGAGACAGGACACTCTGCTGCCTGTGTTTTCCAGGATGAATTGTAATCAGATGAAGTGAGTGAAAAGACCTCCACTGACACCAGAAGTTCGTTACCTAGTCCTAAGAGCAGTCAGACCTCAATTATGAACACTGATATGTCTATAAAAATCAAAAATAATATACAAAATAATACATGTTGTTCTAATACAGAAAAAAATCTTCATTAACTCTCAACACAAAACGTGTAGTCTAAGCAGGATCTAACCTAAGCAGTATTTTTATTAACCATTTCTATCCCTTGTCACTCAGTGATCCCTAATGGGGCTGTTGGGCTGGCAGCCAAGGGAAGATTCACAGTCATAAGTGCTCTGTCCCACTTACAATTGCCTGGTGGCAGTGCCAGCGAGTGCCTGTAGGTGTCAAACTGCAGGGCCAATTATAACTCCCCGGAACCACGGCGAGGAGCAGGCAGATGGCTCTCATATGCTTAAAGGATCATTTCTCCATTAAAACACCATTTGTTTGCTCTGTCGAGTTAAATATTTTCCTGTTTGATTTTCGTGTGTAAGAACGAATTGGGACAACCTGCAGGTGCTGCAGGAGCGCTCTGCGCTGCCTGGCAGGGTCCCCCTGCAGCCGGGGTGTTTGGGGTGCTGCTGCCCAGGTGGAGCTCAGCGGCATCGGCCTCTTGGTCAGCCCTGTGGGCACCCACTGCCAGCCCCGTGGGAACCTCCGTGGGCACTCACTGCCAGCCCCATGGGCACCCGCTGCCATGGCCGGAGGCAGGTCTGCTGCTGAAGGAGTCACGGGCATTGCCCGGACATCCTGCGGGACACCTCCGGCTGATGGAGCTGCGCCAGGGGGATTTTTCCTCTCCAGAGTCTCCTCACGTGGGTTCAGTCTGCCACCTCCACAAAGGGGGCTTAAAATAAAACCATAGTAGATATTCCTTTATGATTAGAGCAAAAATTGTGAGTGCAGATTGAAGCAGGCTTGCCTGGGAATTCAGAACTGTTCATCCTTCCTCTCGATCCCTTGACAGCAAAAAACTCATAATTAGACATAGAGGGGGAAAAAATTCAAAACGTGAAATATTTCTGTAGGGTCTGAACTCAGCTGGAATAAGTAGCTGTGGCCAAATCCTGGGCAAGAAGTAGCCTGTTTATGATTCCTAAATCCACTGCCCCAACAACTCTGTGTATTCAGTGGATAATGCAGTTACAATACTGAGCACTATGTGCTTGTTGATCTCCAGAAACTCTGGCTGGAGCCTCCCTGCTAGTGGGGAATGAGAGGCTGAGGTCTGTGTAGCTCCAGGAGAAGGAGAATTGGAGGAGGCAAAGCTCATCCCTCCCAGCTAGATCCAATGGAAGCAGCTGCACTGTTCAACCAATGTGTGTCCTGAAATACTGCAGTGATGGTACTCCCAGTCCTCTGTTTCAAACACCTACATAAAATATTGCAATTATAATGAGCCACAGAAAAAACCATGATGTAAAAAAAAAAAAAAAAAACCTATGTCCTCTCTCTCAGGAATGCAGTACACGATTAGAAGAAGTTATGCTTACAAAGTTGATCAAATAAGTGAACATATATTGGAATTTTTTAAAAAAGTTTCTAGTTAGAGAGATTTCTTTACAAGAAACAACTTAATCACTTTACCTTTCACACATCTGCTAAATTGGCAATGCAGTCCAAACAGAAATCACTTTGCTGTAGTTCAGAGTCACTTGGTTTTAATGAGTTTCTGGAGGAATAGGGATGGATTTTGCTGCCAACCACCGTTCAGCCTAATACCGCAATGGAAACATCAAACTGAGGGACTCAGCGTGTCCCTGCTGTCAGACTGCTCTGTGAAAAAGTTCGCACTCACAAAAGGGAACAAGAGGCATCAAGGATAGACAAGCAAGGAAATCCAGCACTGAGATCCAGACCTACTTTCTCAGCTGAGTTAACTGAATACTTTTGTTGCTTATTTGAGAACACGAACATGCAGTAATGTGCTCTGATGATGATAAAAGGAAATAACGTGCTCTGTTCAGACTAGAATAAAAGCCAAAGACAGAGATCCCTTTCAACCCATATTATTCTTTGATCCTAAGAAATTAAAGAATTAAATTGTAAGTAACTACTGTTTAGGAGGAAGAAGACCCACTGGACTGCAAATTTTTAGGACAAAATACCCAGTTCTTAACAGACAAAATCTAGTGCACACGCAGTGGGTAGTTGCCCCAGTAACACTATATCATGAAAGCCATCATGGGCACAATAGCAGTGACCCTCTCTGTGAAAAATAAAATGTCTTAAAACTATTTTGGGAACCTTAAAAAGCCACAGGAAAGATTTCTCCTCATCTATTAGAAAGACAAGATACAGCAGCAAAAGCTCTGCAACAGTGGCTGGTCCACGACTGAAGGCAGTAGCAGGCAGGGCTGCGAGACACTGGCAGCCTCATAAAACCACAACGTGGGCTCTTCATGGCCTCACATATTAATGGTTTCTTCATAATCAGCTGAACAGTTGATAAGTGTTAAAAAAAGATCCAGAGCAGCTAAGTACGGGATATAATCAGTGTTATCAGTGTAACTCCACTTGAACAAGAACTCATCCTTGTGAGGATGAGATGCAGAGACAATCTCAAAATCTAATCAAGAGAAACAAAATTGCATAATCAGTGGTGAATTTTCAATCAAAAATCAGGGTTCCCCTTAGTCAGTAATATTTCTGCATTCAAACCACAACCACACTTCAATGGAGACTTTTTACTTCCCTCTTTCAAAAGCTCATATTTAAGCACAAGCTTATCTTTAAAAAACGGGAAGAGAAATCAACAAGATGCAGTAATTATGAGAGAATTGCAGGCTTACATTTCAAATCTCTAACAGGAAATAGAAGACTAAAGACAAAATTAACAGAATAATTTCCCAAGCTCAATAGTCATTAGATAATTATGTCTAATAGAGAGGGTTATCCACAGATTTTTGTGCAACATCAATAAACTGGAAAGTCATTAGAGAGAAGAGACTTGAGATAATCAGCTAAAAGCCTTTAGCTGGATTTTGAAAGTTTAGAGGAGAAAGCATGTTAATTTTTTGAACCTCCAGATGGACTTCAGAGTCCTCTCCTATCAGTGAAAGCCACAAAACGAGGTCAGAAAACCCCACGTGTAAACTCAAGAGTGAAGAGATGCTCAATTCCTTCTGAAATGGCTGAAAACCAGAGCTGCCTCATCTCAGGCTGTGAACACAAAGCTCTCGTGGTGCCTCCCCGACACCTTCCCCTCTGGAGCCTGAGCCGCCTGTGCTGCTGCCAGCCTGGGGCACGTCCACCCAAGGAACAGGGAGGTGCTGAGTGGTGCCTCCAGCAGGAGAATTCTCCAGGTGCAGAGGTGCCCTGAGGAGTCACCAACCTCAGGGAGCAGTGCCTGGAACAAGAAGCATTTTCCAGGTATGGCCCTGTCTCCAGAGCTGAGACCAGTCCCTCCAAGGATCTCCTGCTCCAGCCATGAGAGTGACGCAGCTGTGCCCCAGACGTGAGACCTGAGACCCCATGACTGCAGAAAGTTTGGCACCTTCCCATCCAAGGTTCGAGGTCTGCCCTTTCTCCAGAGAAGCCCCTGCCAGGGCTGGATGAAAAGCACTCCTCTGGCAGTGACAGTGACACCAGCACAGCTCAGCCTGACAAAACACACTTGCAAGAGATGAAGGAGAGCATCAAGCACCGTGATAAACCTCATTAATTCCAGTCACTTGGTCGAATGTGTTTAAAGAATGGTATTGGGTTAACGAGGAATACCAGATTTGGTCAGCTGCTGTCCACTGGGGAGGCAAATGCAAAACTTACTGCTGCTTAAGTCATCTGTCATTAAGGATCCCAATTAGCTGATTTGTGAGAACAATTACAGTACAACTGCTGAAATCAATAACCACATTTCAGAGCAGACTGATAGATTGTGTTTTCTTGTCCAGCTTCCATTTACAGAGGCCAAATGAGGCTATCACTGGAAAATCTTATAAAGCCTCAGAGCTCCATAGTTAGAATCTAAAATTCTTCCCTTAATTTAGCCTCTTGCCTTGCCAGGGCAAGACTGTGGTATGTTTCTTAGCATCTTATAAAGGGCTACCATCAAAAGAAGTGGGTTTAAGAGACTCTGATTAAGCCTGTTCATCTCAGATGAGATGGAACAGAATCAAAATCAAATCCTGGGAACAACATTGTTGTGGAAGGTGATGTCTATCAGCCAAAAATTGGGATCCCTACGCAGCAGCCTGAAAAGTCTGAAGTCAGACCTGGAAAGTGCGCACTTTGGTAAGGTTTAATTCATTACAGCAAGGAGAAAAAAAGCAAGGAGACCATAAGCAAACTGAACAAGACCTCAAGACGTTCCTCATCATCCTGAATTAGGAACACACCCTAATTCAGGAATTAATCTCAAGTTCTTCATGAGTGCAATTTTTCCCTTGCAAAGAGAAGTCCTGGGACTTCTTTTGGCTAGGCTACGTCTCGGTAACTTGAATTTGCAGTGCTAGAATGGAAATCCCACATCTTCCCCCCCCAGCTACTGCGGGGGGGGGGAAGATGTGCACAGCTTGGGTTGTACTTCTGAAACTTCATATTCACAATGAACAATGTTAATGTAGTATTTGGATAGTCCAGCAGGGAGAGGGCCCTTACTAGTGTGAATTGAGGGTCTCTACAAGGTATCAGCATGATTTCCCCTGACTCCCTTTCATTTCCTATTTACACGTGAAGTAATATACTTGTAAATATAATTCCTTACATTTTATATAACAATTCTAGACAGCCATTTGGGGTGGGGATACTTGCAGTTGGCAGCTCTGAAGTCATTGCAACACTGCTTCAGGCTGAGCCTTTTGCTGCCCAAGTATATTGCTGAATGGCACTTTGCCTGGAACAGCTGCCTTGGCTTCTGCATAGTCAAAAAATGGTGAAGGTGGGATAGGAACAGGCTTTCAATGCATAAAGATCATTCCCAGCTATAAATGCTCAGTAACCACAAGATGAATTCATGAATGAAATGACATTTCTGTATCCAGGGCTGTATTTCTAGGAAACTACCACTGAGTATGGGGTGTGCTCAGGCAGGCAGCCAGCTTTCTGGGCAAACCCCTCCCTCCAGGTTTGCTAACCCTTGGCACCCTTCATGGTCTTCATTCGAGAGTAGACTTACATGATCTGGACTTTAAAGAGTGAGTGAAACTGTCCCTGAAGAACCTGAGGTTGTGTTATGGGCTGGAAATGACACAGGAGGAGAAAAACCTGGGTGCAGTCTCTGACCAATGGATGATTAAAAGGCAGCAGTGTAATTTGAACACATCAAGCACAGTCATCAAATCATCCTTCCCCACACGGGGTGGCAAAGCCCAGGAAAGCCTTGCAGCCCCCCAGCCCTCCTCTGCCAGGCTCTGACTGGTGTTTGCTGAGCCCTGGAGCAGTGTGTGGGTGCGTGGTGCACCCTGATCCTCACTTGTGCCAGACCCAAAGCCAGCTGCTCGGAGAATAGGTTTGCATGGCTTTTATGAGGCCTTCTGGGTCACCCCTCGAGGGTCTGGAGGACCAGTGCAGTCCACCTCGCCCACCTCCCAGGTCAGAAATATCAGAATCCAGTCAAAGCTGAGTCTGCTGATGCCAAGCAAACGAGAGTCACACTGGCCAGCAGTTCACCACAGGGTGACCTCTGCTCACACTTCTGCCTGCCTCAGCAGGAGAAGTCAAGCATGGATTAGATCTGGCCTAACTGTTAAAGGGAAGTGAATAATTCACCTGCTCAGCACTGCCCAGCCGAGCAAAGCTGGAATCTGCCTTCATGCAAGACAAGCCCTGCAAGCTGAGCCATGATATTTATGTAAAAGAGCCATAAATAACTGAAGTTTTTCTCGATTTTGTTATTAAAATAGGGGGAAAGATTCTCAAAGCACTGATGGGATACGGTGATAAAATCTGGAAAACTACAAGGTCAATTAAAGCAGTGCAAACTCAGGAGCGTATGAGCCAGTCAGTGCAGTGGAACAGGGACAGCTACAAAATAATTTCTGCTGGAGTTGCACTGCTCACCTTAACATCTACCAGCATGTAGCCATGCTCTGCACAGAATGCAGTCATACAGCATGGAGTGATCAGCTTTAATCTGTGAGTTAAAGCATAAGGGTACCAGCCAAACTAATGGTTTTCTAAGTCTGAACTGGAAAAAAAATGCTAGTTTCTTAATACATGCCAAGAGAAGGATGAAGAAAGAAGACATTTCAATCATTATATAGACACATCCATTTCTTCACACTCAGACAGGACTCCTCTAGTTTTGTTCTAGACCTAATTAGATTTTAAATGAGATTCCAGCACCTCTAATAGCTTATTCTGATTGTTCTTTTTATATCATGCAGGCACTGAATATTCATTGTGTTCATATGATTAAGTACCAAATCAATAGATATGACTAGTGGACCTGTTAGAATTCATGCTTTGCTTTATAAATAAAAAGAAAGAAGTCCTATCTGATGTAGAGTTCAGCCTGCCTCTTTGAAGAGTCGCTGTGACTGACACAGCTGGTGATCACAAAGAAAATGGGGGAGAATGAGTAATTTAATGAAACTGCTGAATTTAGGATTAAAGTAACCAAAAGGGACTGTTACAATACAGGATGAGTTTCCAAGGCTTTATCATGGAAAAAGAACAATGTGACTTGAAACAAATGCAAAGGGTCACTGCTCCTAAAGCAGCAAATTCTGCAATCTGTGCCCTGGTAATGGGTGCCTGGGTAGCAGGAAGGAAAGGACCACAGCTGATAGGGCCCCAAGTGAGCAGTGCTTATGGAAAACAAGTCAATCGAGAAAGGGGAAGAAGTATTTTTCCAAGTGCAAATCACACTGAGGCAAAGAAAAACTTACTATGTCTTCCTAGGGACAAGAGTCTCTCAACGCAGCAGGATGAAAGAAGGGAAACCTTTGGTGACATTTCTATTCAAGTGTACTGCAAAGAGAGATGTTCTTCATGCCTGTGGCTCAGACGAGTCGCTGCTCTCACCAGCAGACCCTTCCCACCCGGAGCACGAGCAACCAACCTGCCGTGAGCCAGGGCCACCCACTGCTCCTTGCCTGGCCTGCAGGTCTCCACCCCTGATACTGCTCCATCTGTCCATCACCAAAATCCCAGCACAAAAAGAGGGCACACACGTGACAAAACATTTCTAACCTTACACTGGGATGAAACAACTTCCTGAAGCCACTGCTGATGTGTGAACATCGCTCATAAGGGAGCAGCAGCTCCTCAGCATGTTGGTTTTACTGACAGGGAATTTGTTCCCAGTTTCGATAAACTGAAAGGCAGAAATTCCAACCACACCAAATGGTTTGGACATGAAAAGAAGCTCATAGTGAACCAGCACCACTGAGGAGGCAGGAGGCAAGAAGCCATGCATGGATGGTGTCTGTGCACAGGGCACGAGGCATCAGCCAGCACAGGCAGCACAAAGCTGGGCATTCCACAGCCTACAGGCAGCAGGACACCACTGTGGCACCAAAGCGGTCCTGCTTGCACTGAAAAACTCTTCAGTCTCCTTCGTCCATGGCCCACAGGTGATGTGCAGCTCCCGTGTTGCTACCAGCCTCTCCTTCACAGAAGCGGCAGAGCCTCTGTGGTTAGGAAACGCCGCCGGAGCTAACGAGGCTGTCTTGCAGCAGAGTTAATTAGCTCGGGTTTAGCACTGCTGGCTGTATTGCCTCCAGCCTCCAATCCAGTCATCTGAATTACACTTTAGATGTGCACTTGCAGCTCAGGACCAAAATGTCAGTAACAGCAATTGACAGCTGAAATTTCTGCTCTTGTTCCCATTGGGCGGTGTCAGCTGAAGGACTGTGCCAAACCAACGCCCGCACATCTCCTGTTAAACCTAGAGGAGGCACTGGGGCAGGAAGGAAGTTCAAGTGTCATGTCCATAGGAAACCGCACATGATGTAGTTCCCCTGGACTGGTTTTCAGTACACATTTTTCCTTGTCCACAGACCATGGCAACAACTTCTGTCATCTCTACTCCCACCGAGGCTTCAGCACTGTGAGACCTTTACTTTTTTCACCCATTTGCGATCACAGATTTCACCTGGCAATTTTTCATGCCTGTTTTACTTTGACTAAAATATTGTAAATTTTATTTTAAATACAACTGGAAGCTTTGGCTTCCACTTGGAGTAGGCAAAAATGTGTTCATTTCTTTTGTTACAGTGGAACTGAAAGTGCCCTCCAAGATTTTTGAGAAGGAAATTGTCTCAAGTTTGCACAATGCCCTGCAGAACTTGGACCTGATCTACAAATCAGATCATTACAGCATGACTCACCACACAGGAAAAAATGAAATTTAGGGTGGCTTGATTGCAAAAATCAAATTAACATAAGCATTCTGGGTTTTTATTGAATGCCAAAGGACATTCCAGCAGCAAGGGAAACGTGGCACAGGGAGTCTTGTCAGATACACACTTTAAATCACCTGCAAAAAGTTAACCAAAGTCTTATTGCAAACCTGTGAGGAGGATTTATGCAGCCTAAAATGAGATCGGTACCCCAGAGGGAAAGTTCTGGAATATTTTTCATTACTGCACCAACAGTGATTGCCACTGAGAGCGATGCTAAATGCTGTGAGTCAACACTCCCCAGAGCCCCCTCTGTCTTGCACTGCTTGGCATGCAGAGCCTGGGGTGGATCTCGTTCTCAGGCTTCCAAACCTCTCTGCAATGTGAGCAGAGGAATGTGTTGCCACTGATTTCAGCCATTTCTCCTGCTCTAAAGTCAAGGTGCTGTGAGAAGACGCATTCTTCCTCAGGACACACGAGTGAGACTGGCATCCCAAGCAAGCTGCGAGATCCACCGGACACAGCAGTGAACCAGTCTCACCCTGTGATTCTGGGAGTGTTGTGTGCAGAATTAATCAGCTTTCTTTAAAACCAAGAGCGGAACTTAAAGGCAAGCTATGAATGAGTCATCCATACCTATAGTGGAGCTTATTAACTGAGCTTATGTGGCTGCCTGCCTTATTGAAACCCACTAAGGCATCGATACGGGCTACAAAACTCTCCTCCCAGCCCCATGACCAAGCCTCCTAGCTCCACTTCTTCATGCCCAGCCAGGGAGCTCTGTGTGCAGGGGCTGCAGCTGGTCAGCAGTGCCTTCCCCTGCAGTTCACTAACAGATTAATGAAGCCCAGATGCAGAAAACTGCCTCCACATTGGTTCATCTCTTCCCTTTCCACAGCCCTGAAGAACCACTGTGGAACTAATAAGATGGGGGGAAAAAATGGATCTCTCCACAAGAAGAAAAGAACCAAAATCAGATTCTACTGGGTAACTGAAGGAGGCATAAATATCTGAAACACAAAAATCTCAGGTTTTCTGGGGGGAATCAACATGTCTTCCAAAGGGCAGAACCAGAAAACAGCCCAAAAAACACAGCCAATCCTGCAGGATCTGAAACACCCCATTAAAGCAAGGATTCCCAAATATACTTGACTCCCACACGGCTGCTCCCAGCAGCAGCAGCAGCCTCACACGTGCTCGGGATGACAAGGCACTGGGTGTCTGCAGCAGCCTCCTCCCCCACGGCGCTGGGGCAGGCAGATCACTGCCAAGAGAGACAGCCCTCATTTGAACGGTGGTATCAGCAATGTCACTCACAGCAGCAGCCACACACGTGCTCATCACCCAGCACATCAGGGCCAGCTGCACTCAGCTTTCCCCAGGCACAGGAAGATGAGGGGACAACATGCACCTCCTTAACACCTGGTAGCTCCATTACTCCCTGGAGGGTGGCTCTCTGTAATTACAGTGTAATAAAGATGACACCCCTAACTCCAGCTCCTAAATATTACAGCACTGCTCTATGGCATTACTACTCTCTGCAAAATCTGTGGGAAACGTTCTCACCCTGCAGAAGGCCCAGGGGATCAGGCTGGCTCCTGCCCCAAGTCCTCACTAACATGCCTGCAAGTTGCCATTCTCTCATTTTGCAGCCCCCTGTTCCTAGAACTTTTCCTTTGATTTTCCATGGTTTCTATGTGGATTTTCACAGCACATTCAGTCCTGCTGTCTCTCTGACAGCCCAATCCCATTTCTGGACTGTTCCTCAAATGCACTGCCTCTTCCAAATGGAGTTTTGATTAACCTGGGACAGAGCAGCCCTGGCCATCTGCTGCCAGCAGAAAAGGGATGAGGCACCCCAGCACCAGTGACCATTTCTCGGTGCCCCCAAGGAGAGGAGAGGGGCCAAACCACACAGTCCTTAGCCAGAGCTACCCTGCAGGTTTCACCCCTCCATCTGCACACTCCTCACAACTTCAGGATTTCTGCAAGATGTTTGGCTCAACCAATTAGTGCCAAATGTGGGGTCTGCTCTGGTTTGTATGTTCCAGTACAATAGAAAAGCTTTGCTATTGATGAACCTGACACCCCAGGCAGGATAGTAATTACATTAAAAACCCTGTTGTAACTCCCACTGATGCCTCTATTTCTGGAAAATGCTTAGCCTTGTTGTTTAATTCCCTGTCTTCCAGACAACTTGGAGTGTGAAATTATAACTACACAAAGTACTTTTAACTAGAGGTCTACACTGTGCCTTGCTTTAGATGGTGAAAACCAGTGCAATTTCATTTTCTCCTCAATTTCTATCGGTGGAGAATCTGGCCTATTAATATTATGTTAAATTATGCTTTCATCAGCTATTAACTTTCATGCCATATTCAAGTTGCTCCTGCTGTTAAACACTTTGGAGATGCTGATACAGCTAGGATCCCGTGAGTCACCTCTTCTGAAAGGAATGAAAATTGGAAATCAGCTGGGGGAAGAACATGCAAGAAGAGAGTGAGGGGTGTGGAAGGACAGGGGAGAGACGACAACTTTGTTAAGACAAAATACCAAACAAAAAAAGAAAAGTGCACTGCCTGCTGCCCTAAGAAGAGTTAAGCAAGAGAGACTGAGGTGGGATTAGATACTGTTAATTTTTCTTCTGACTTCTGTGGTCCCATGTTAAATTCAACATGGTCTGATTATCACTTTAAGCAACAAGACTACTAAATACTTTGAGCCTTAGCGCAACAGGAGCATCTTACGCACTTGGATCTTTGTGGGTGAAAAAACTTCCTTTTAAGTCTGCCAGGGTTTTCTAATTACACCTCCCAAAGCCCTCACTTGAATGTTTAGGGAAATTATCTCTTTAAGGCAGGAGTTTGTCTTTCCAGAAAAGGCTGAATTTGTTTGCAGCAACTCTGATATTTGCCAGGGTAAAGTTTAATGACATTAGGTCTTGCACAAGGAACACCTTCCTGTCTCTTGCGTGTGCTGATTATAAATGGGATGTCTCAAGGGCTGTTTGCCTCTGTTGTTTTATTTCACAGAGAATTCTCCTGAAAAGCTGCCTCCTGTTCCCAGCTCTGCTGCTGATGGCAGGTCCTCACCCACCCGTGGTGCATCTCTAGTCCCTGCTGTCTTTGGCACAAGCAGCTCCAGCTCCAGGGGTTTGCAGGCTCAGCCCAGGCTGGAGCCCCTGCCGTGGGCAGTGCTGGTCTGTAGCACCCGTCACACACTGCCTGTCCATCCTCTCCCAACAGAGAGCACAGCCCCAACACAACCAAAGCTGCTGCAGCTGGAGCGAGCAGGAACTTCAGGACAAGCAGGGAATCACTGCCAGCATCCCCAAAACAACCCTAGAGCCTGCTGGAGCTGTCTGCAGGTGCTGCTGGGCTGTCACCCGTGTCCTGGCACGCACCCAGGGCCCGAGGTCACCAAGCAGCAGTGTGCAGCAGCGAGCTCCAGTCTCACCTGCAGCCAGTGTGGCCAGAGAGCAGCACCAGGGCTCCGGGGTCAGCAAAGTTGCTCAGGCTCCCTTGAAAGCCAAGGGGGGTGAAGGTGTGGGCTGAATGGCCCTCTAGAATTGCTGATTTATTCCTGCAGAGTACCAAGGAAACTAGATTTTAGCGAAAG
Organism: Falcunculus frontatus; assembly: GCA_013398115.1. NCBI lineage: Eukaryota > Metazoa > Chordata > Aves > Passeriformes > Falcunculus > Falcunculus frontatus. The sequence goes on from VZRV01005027.1 coordinate 190,101, forward strand.
CTGGACAAGATGAATCCCAGCCCAATTTCCCGATGCATCCCTGCTGGAGCAAGGCAACTTTTGAACTCAGGTTCGTTCTTGACCGGCATGTGAGTGTGAAGAGTGCAGTGGCAGCAAGCACATTGAAGAGAGTGACAGCTCCCAAATGGCTGCTTTATCCTCTCTGACCTTTCCTTCCTGGAAATCTTCTTTTGGGGCTGCAGAACAGCCTTGCTGCTGAGCCATGCCCAGAAATAGGGCACTTATCTCTGCAGGGCTGCTCTCACCTTCTTCTGGAGGTGAGCTGTGGGGCCAGCACGGCCTCTCCCTTTCAATAGGCAAGTTTTCTTATCAAAATAATGCTTTGCCCTTGAAGTCCTGGAAATTTCATTTCAATTTGATTTAGATATTGTACTTTCTCCTTTTTGAATGTGAAAGGTTTGATGGGGGGTTGTGATGGTGCCTCTGCCACAGGCCTGTGTTGTAGAAGAAAAATAAATATGCGCCATCTACAAAAGCATGCTGCACTCCCTGTCTTCCTCCTGCAGGTTTTCAGCAGCAGGGGGGTGCACAGAGTGGGTGCAGGCAGAGCACGGGCTGTGGTGACAGCTGCTCCCTTGAGCCACTTCTGTTTACAAAGTTCTAGCCCTGCTCTTGGGCTAAATCCCCGTGTTTCCTTTGCTTCCCTGAGTGAGGGGAGATAAGAGTATCGCTCCTCTCACTTTCCTCATCTCCTGAGTGCCCTCCCTGCTTTGCTGAACACCCTCTCTCTCCAGGCTGGCCCGGGACAGTGCAGGCGAGGGAAGGCAGAGGCAGGGCAGGGCAGGGCAGAGGGGCCTGACGCTGCCTTCCCACTGAACTTGGGGCTGTGCTTTTCCCAGTTATGAAAAGGAGTTTGTTGGGGTTTTTCTCACTCTCAGTGGTTACCACTAAGTCTCACAAATGGAGCACTTTGCTCATTTGGTACATCTGTATCTGCGCTGGGGTTACAAATTAAGTCCCTGTTCTGTGAACCACACTTCACTACACAACAGCAATACAGTAACTGTACTGTGAAAGTGCTTTCCTCTGACATGTGAAATTAATTTATTTATTGGTAGAAATAAAAAAAAAACACTTTGAAGTGGAAATATCATTGTGCCCTTTAGATTTTGCTTTGATGAAACCTACAATACTATTCCTGTTAACCATCTGTTTAAATCTTAATTAAATGGTGTTGCCACATGAAAAACAATCACATCATCCTCTATAATACAAGGCTCTGTAATTGCTCCAAAAGAGAAATACTAAGCTTTAAAAATTATGTCTCCTATATCACCAGGATTTGTTGTGGTTGTAAATTATTTTTAGTTTTATTTGAGGAAGCACAAGTTGTAATGACTCCTCATGTGTTTGTTATAAAATATTTCTGTGCTGCAAAGAGATCTGAAAATATTAATTGCTTTTTCTTCAATGAGTGGGTGATTTCAAATCTTTTTTTTTTTTTAGTCTTAGCAGAAGTGATACTCCACAACTGGACCAGTTCCTTCAGCTTTTCCCAAATGTTAGCATTCTTCATCCCATCCAGGCTATTAAAGAAAGAGCCTGGAAGTTTGCATCCAAAGGGACAATCACTATTTCTAGTCCTCTTACTTCACCTGCTTAAGCATCTTCCTCCCACAAGGAGTCAGATATTTAGGCACTTCCCCAGCAGAGGTACACAGGAAGTGTTTTGGATAACTTAAAATAGACTTCAAATCTCTGTGGCGGGAAGTAATTTGATTCTTATCCTCTTCTTCAGAAACTACAGCACAGAAATCTGAAGGAAATGTTAAAGGCAGGACTTAATGATTTAAATGTTTTTGACTTCAGGTTTTATCTGCTTTTCTACAAGCATCCCCAGGCAGAAAGGTTATTCTTTTATTCCACGGTAGAAGAAACAACAAATCTTTATCTTTCCCTTCATTTGTTTCCTGGAAATAATTTATGCCAGTGAGTCACCACCTGTGAGCTTAATATAATCACACAATTTGCCAAATGGCCTTTTCCAAACAAAACTCAACTTTGTGCAACAACAAATCTGAAATGTATTCTTTTCTCTATAAAAAAGCCCCCAGTTTTCTAAAGCAAAGCTAAAGTTATCTCTATTTGTCCTCCTCCAGGATTCTCATCTGAGGCTAACTTAAGAATTTTGAGTCAAACTTTGCTCTCACATACACCCACCTAGAAACACTCCAGCAAGCCACAGTCATGAGCTGTTCACCCAGACAAAGCAGCACGGTTCATGGAAAGGAACACGCAATGAATTCTTGTTTTCGTGGACACCACTGTGACACCACTGTGTGTAAGCTTGCCCTGGGGTTCCCTGGGGAGCAGGGACAGAGAAAAGGACCTGAGAACAGAAATACCCCTCCCCACAGCACCTCTGTGTCTCCAGCTCGCAGGGGCCAATGTCCTGTTGGACAATCCCTGCTGCTCCTGACGAGGACCCAAACCCAAGAGTTTCTTTTGCTACACAGAAGCAATTCTGTGGCATTTGCCTGAAGGATGACGAGATAAAGCCATAAAATACCTCCACTGAGAGCACAGCTGGCAGGGAAATGCCCCCAAATGCTGTTTTTGTGCTGCGTTCTGAGGCAGTGAAGTAGTAAGGTGAGGAGACCTCTCCCTCTCGTCTGCACTGTGGTTGCTGTCTGCAGACCAGAACTCTCACAGCAGCATCAGAAGGGAGTAAAGCACGGCCACATCTCTGATTCCATCACCATTCAACATTCCTCTCCACGTGCACAGGAAGCAATTCCTCCCTCTATAAAGAATCATCAATAAGTGATTGCCTCCGAGCCAGACTGGAAACAAAGGTCAGGTGAAGGAGACTGTCCCAGTCCCTGAGTGAACTCTCCAGGATCCTACAAAACTGATTCTGGGAGCTCCCCTCCCAGTTACAGGATGGGTCAAGCCCTGCATGCACTTCACCTTCTGCTGGTCTGTCTAAAGTGGTGTAGAGATAACCTGGGGAGAGCTGAACGAGCTTTTGCTACATTGAGCTGTATATTAAGATGGAAGTTTGCACCCAGCATGACAATGTGCATGCTAAATTTCCCACACCAAAAAGTAGCTGTTTGATGAAAACTGGAACTGCTGACAACAGTGACAATATAAAGCCATCTTAGTCACTGAAATTACACAGTGGCAGGCTCAGATTCTCACACTGAGAAAAGCAACAGTGATGACTGGGAGCATACAATGAAAGCAATGCTCTGCTTCTTGAAATAGATTCGTTTTCTTCCCAAGATTAAGTCAGTATCCAGAACATGTGCCAGTGTTGCAGGCAAAGTCTGGCTTACAACAAGAAAGTGGTCACCTAGTAACACAGAATAATATTGTGACCCTGCTTTAAAGTACTTGTCTAAATGTAACAGTTACAGTTCAGCCTTCGGAAAATGCAATTTTTTCTCACTGCAGTGCCCTGGAATCTCTGAGTTGACTTCAGCCTTAATTGATATTCCAAACCCATGCACACCAGCATGTTTGAGCTGGCCTGGCACAAATTTTGAAGTGTCGTGCCTGAGCCAGGCTAGGCAAAAACACCCACTCCCCCAGGAGCTGGTCTTACAGGCAGGCAGCCACAGTGCTGCCTCAGCTCTCCCTGCCTGCAGTACTGATTTCTCAACCTTGATGGTAGATGGAATATGATAAAAATAAAAGAAAAACACACTGGTGTTTACAGAAAACGCTCTCCTCAAGGCACTGCTAAAAGATTCAAACCTGAAGAACACTTTTAGGTCTAGGAAAAGTAGTGAAAAAATGTGTTTAGCACCACCTTTCATAAACTAACCACCAACCTCAAAACCACAACGTTCAGCAAGTGACAGAGCCCTGCCACAGGCTGGGCTGATTCCTGGGACCTGCACCAGGGAAAGCAGGGAACTCTGACAGCCGTGGCAGTGCCACAGGGAGCACCCGAATGTCTCAGTGCAGTCACTGCCCGCCAGACTCGGCTCTCACTTCCCCAAATCAGCGGCAGCTCCTCACCCCTTGCTGGCAGCACTTTGCTCCAAGTGCAATCCGTGCTCACATTGCACAGTTGCCTCCCTTTCTGGGTAAGCTTTTGGCTGCAACAGCAACAACTGCAGTTGCATTCCAGAGCAGCTCTTAGGTTTGGGATGCCGCAGAGGGAACTCCTCCTCGGGGAATGTGAAGTTATCACATTGGCATGGCAACCGTTCCCACCACTGTCACTGTCCCCATGGGACTCATGCCGAGTCCAGGAACCTCCCTTCTCTGCTCCAGCAACCCTCGCAGTCGTCACTGGAAAATCCTGGGCTGGATCTGTCTGTTCTGCAAAACTCTCATCGCCAGCGCAACTGCAAATGGAGCATCAAAAGCATTTGGGGCGTTCCTCCCCCACCTGAAATAGCTGCTGTCCCCAGAGATGCCTGTCCTGGCAGCAGGCTGAGAGCACACCAAATGAAAGGGCATCTGGAAACGTGTCTAATTAATCATGGAACTTTTTGAGACAGGATAGTCTAACAGCCAGCCATATAAATAAGCTCACAAGAGAGCTTAGGGAAAAGCATGGAGTGCATCTCCACTGCACCACCATGTGCTGATCTAAGAGCAAAGGCCACCCCAGGAATACCTGAGCCAAAAGAGCTGGAAAGGGGAAAAGGAGAAGGGGAAAATGAAGAAGGAGAAAATGTAAATTTATAGACAAGTTAATCCTTTTAATCTTTTAAAGATATTCAGGTACTGATTTGGAATTGCCTTTGCTCTAATTTTTTTTTTGTACATTGACCCCGGACAGACAATGACTTGAACACACCGTTTAGTTGTAATGAGGATTTGTTTGAAGATACTAAAGAATAAATTCTCCTAATTGTGAAACTGCTTCCATTCTGACACAGAGACAGCTAGCCTGAGGCTTACCTCGTAGAAAATTTAAGATTTATCAGCTGGGTTTAATGTAGTATTTTCTCTTCTCATTACACACTGTAATCATGTGTGCAGATACAATTGTAGCTGTGACAAACACTACTCAGTGCATAGCATGGCTTGTTCTTACCCTCCAAATCAAAACATTTAGGATTTTGCCCTCCTATTGCAACACAGCATCCAAGGAAAGTCCCTTTTCCATGCAGATCAATTGCTTTCATGAGGGCATGAACCCAGATAGCAGCAACATAGTTGAAGGAAAACGCTTGCAAAAAACTACCTTCCTAGTTCATTAAACTAGGTCTAGAACTGATTTATTCTTCTGTCAGATGTGCTACCCTTAACACTCCCTGCAGACCTAAGGAGGAACATTTCAAAGGCAATGAAAACCAGTGGCCCCAGCTACCTTTGAAAAAGTTTCACCTACTTCAAGCTATAACCCAAAGCTCTTTCCTTCCTTTGTCAGGGGAATTAAAGCAGGGAAAGGTGACTTCTAATTTGATAACTGAAGAAACAATTTCCCCACCATGAATGTAAACTCCTGAAGCCAAAGTCCATGAGAATAAGGAAACAATAAGAGGGCTCTTCCCCGAAGCGTTCTGAATTACTCTGAGGCTGCCCGGGCCACTCTCTTGGCTCCTACACCTTCCTCAAAGCTGTCTGATCACCAACACATCACTCCGTGTGCTCAGGGACTCCTCGTCCTTGAGAGCTCATTCAGGAGCCTCAGCAGTGAATAACTTGGCAGTGCTACGTCTCTTCCATGGAGTTTGAAACCCTGCTCTTGTTCTCACACTTGGCTTTGCTGCACTATTTCTGGCCTCGCTATTTCTTTCTAGAGTTGTTGATATGTGGATCTGGTGTGTAAATATGTCCATACCCCCATCACACTCTAATAAGTTCTCTCACACTGAAGCTTCCACGTAGCTGCTGAAGGAAGGAGAGTTTTAAATAAACACTGAACGTAGACTTGAGAGTGAGGAAGAAGATTTTTGACTGGAAGGGAAAACCAAATTAACTTGTGTTCACAAGGAAGTGCTGGCAGAGCATCATCCCCAAGGGTGAGATTAGACCTATTCTGAGAGGCTGTTTTCTGCTCACAAGGCAGACTTGGTCACTGCTGTGACAAAAGTCACCAGCTGGAGCTGGTGCTGAAATTATTTCAGGAAGGAAAAAAAATAGAAGGAGAAGGCCACATGTGAGAGCTCTTAGCCACTGGGATAGTGACCAGTGGAAAAGTCATCTCAGTAAAACAATTAGGCAATTAAAAAGGAAAATTTTCTAATCGTTTTCATAGTGGTTTCTAAAAATCAGGAAGCAAAAGGGACATTGATGGAGAGACTGAGATAAGGATGGGACGTCTGGCTGGTCTCCAGGAAAGCATCCCAGTGTGTCTGTCTGTCTCAGCCCACAGTGCACATGCAGACAGAAGAGGCTGCTGCCATCAAAGGGTTAAAAATCAGTGGTGCTGGCTAAACTGAAAAAAACCCCAAACCAGAAACAAATAAATATCAAGGGGAGAGTTGATTGTGAGCAGCCAATGCCAGTAACTCAGGGACCCTGAGCGAGGGCTGCCCCTCCCGCTGCTGGAGGCCGAGGGGTATATTGGTTTGAAAACAAACCAGTGGGAGGTCACAAGTCAAGATTAAAATTAATAGAAAAAAAATTAGAAACAAGCAAAATAATATAAGGAAAAAGCACAGACAAAGTTAGATACAACCTGATACCCTATTCGGGTGGTGGCAGCAGTCTAACTGAAGTGATCCAGTTGAAGCAATGATCCCATAGAAGGTCCGGTCTCCAGCTGAAAGTCTGTGGTGACTCTTGTCCTCTGGTTACCCAGTAGACAGGGCTGAGGTTAGGCAGTTCTAAGGGCAGCTTATATCCAGGTGGGAATGCCCGGCTTCCCCCTCCTGGGTGGAGCATTTCACAATAGGATGAGGTGAGTCCATGAGTCATTGGGTGGTTCCTTGATGGCCCATCCTCTGTTATCAGGGGTGGGTCGTTAGCAGGTGATAACAGCTAATGGCCCACAGCTGGTGGTAATAGAATACTTAAATACATCTATTTTTAACCTAGGACAAGGGGCTGCGTGGAGAGGCCCCTCTGGGACTGGACACAGAGGGGAGATTCTGTCCATGTCCAGTCAGCTGCTGGTGATTCTGAAGTCAAGAAGTGCACGCTGGAATAATCATTTGAGCAAGGTGGTTACAGGCTCCACCAATGAGCAGTGGCATTCCTGGGAGCACCAGATGCTGCCCCTACATCAGCAGTTACAAAGCCCAAACAGGACTCTGTAAAGAAACAGACTTCTATAATTTTGATTTCCTATTTGCCTATAGTGAAGCAAGGACTTCTCTGTCAATGAACCCTTGAGAAATAACTAGTATGAGAAAGGACAAGAAGATGAAAAACTCAAAAAACTGCAGATTCCTGATTACAATAAAATTTGTTTAGAGTAGAAGTGAACCTGAGCCCTGAAGTAGCACTTAGATATCCCCAAAGCATGGGTGCAAATATCAGCTTTGAAGGTACAAAGCTGAGGCACTTGGATTCGGACTCTACAAGGGATTTAATTGTAACTGGAAACTTGGCCATTCAAGAGCTTTCATACCTGGTTCTTGTCTCTGCTTCTGTTTTCATGGTTCTTCAGTTCCGTGGGAAAAAAAACCTGGTCCCCATGGTGCTACAAAGGGAAGTCTGGGGGGGATTCAAGTCAGTCCTGCTGGACAGGGTATGTTGAGATTTGAATCTGTATTGATTTAGCTCTTAAGGACCATGAGGGTACAAACACTCAAGGAGACAAAATGTTCCCCAGCACAGGGTGGGCAGGCAGAAGGAACTCAGCAGAGCAGCGTGTAGACTCTCAAGTCTACATTCAGTGTTTATTTAAAACATTCCTTCTTTTAGCAGCTGTGTGGAAGCTCCAGCATGAGACAACTCATTACAGCATGGTGGAGGGGTATGGAATGTATGCACAGCCAAAATCAAAGCAGAGCTCCCTTCACTACCAGCACGGGGTTGTCAAGGTTGGGGATGCTGCAGGGGCTTTAAGGGCACCCATCAGGACACAGCAGGAGGATGGGTCAGTGCAGAGCTGGTCCACAGAGTCATTTGTACTCACGGGAGAGATTCCCTCTGTCCCGCACACCTGTCTGCAGCTACACTGCTCTGAATCCAAATGGTCCCCCCAGGGACTGCGCTCTACTTGTGAAAGTGATCAGTGCCACAGATCCACCACTCCCATGAGGTTTTCTTCTAACTGAAATTTATAAATTGGGAACTTTTTCTCAATTTCCTGTTCCATGGAAAAGTAACTGAATTTCAACGATTATGTATGTATCTATGCTTACATAGACACAGCAGAATGTGAACAGGACACATTTTTAAAAACAAAAAATTACATTTTCGGCCTGTGAGATAACTGAGCTCTCAAATAACAACTACCAATTGGGATATTTAACATCCTTCCTCCCTCATTTAAAATAAATAAATAAAGCAGATAAGCAAGCCTACCATCCTGTCAAAGCCTCCGGGAAGCAGGGACAGGCGAGAGGAATAGTGCAAATCAATCTGCATTACATTATCTCACCAGGAAGACTTGAAGGGACTGCAGAACATTTCCATTAATCTTGTATGCCACTGCTTCGAGTCATCCCAAATCGCATCAAGATGAATCCAGTGGCACACGGATCAGAGGGGAGATGGGCCAGACCCCGCACCACAGCCAGGTGGGGGGAAGGGAAGGACACAATTCCCACCCCAGGTTCATCCAAACGTTTTGCTGTGAGTGATGCAGAGGGACTGGTGAGAAGAGCACCTTTGGTTCCCCACCTTTCTGGAGGGCCAAGAGCAAGCACCGGGTTGGGCTGGTCTTGCCTGTGCAAGCACAACATCTCCACCTTGCTGATAGATCTGAGGACTGTTGTAAAGGAGACCATAACCGTGGGAATATTCCCATGTCCACATTAGGCTTTGTTTTACACCCACACTGAAGTCTAGATGCTGTCAGCCTCACACAACAACGCACTCCTTAGTGGGCCATGAACCTGTGACTGTGTTAACCCTCGGCAGCACAAGCTGTCCCAATTAAAAAATAATTCAATCTGTACACACGCCCCCCTAAAATGAACTAACTTTGTCCCCTAGGTTGCATCTTGGCTAAACCTGACACACTTTCAAGTGTCCAGCTTTCAACACGTAGTCTGCCTCTTTGTTTGCAGCTGCCACGGTGTGAACTGCTCCAGGTTTATGCCTCAAGTCTTGCTTCTATTCATGTGCCCTTGGCATTAGCACAGAGACACAGGAAAGGTAACTGTATTTGAGCTTTTCCAACCAGAAAATTTCTAGCTGTCCTAATTTGGGGCTGTGGGTAGTCAGCAGGAGGGGGTAGGAACAAAAAAATAAGAAAAAAAAAGCCCGAACAACCCAGTGCCAGAGTACTACCCCATGAAACAACTCCCGTGTGATGCTTTCAGTTCAAATCCAGTCTGACATTAATACTTGTCTTTACTTCCCTTGAGAAAACAAACATGCTGAGACTCATTGTATAATACAAATTTGGAGGTTTGTTCATCAAGCTGGGTTAGACTTACTATAGGCCAAAAAATTGGCACAAGTACTGAGCTCTAAATCTTTAACTCCAGTAACTGTCAGGCCAAAGTGGCAACTGCACCAAGAAGTCACCTGGCACAGAGACACCCACGCTGCCTCTACAGACACTCTTTGAAGAAAATAAGAGGAGTCAGAAACAAGCACAGAAGGAAAGTAGGTTCCAATACCTGGCATCATTTCACATCCCTTGCACAAGCAGCCTCAGAGCATTACAGGCTGGGGCTCTCTGCAGAATTACTGTCATGTCCTTGCTACTGGAAAACTGAGCAATATTTCATAAGCCACTTATTCAGTTAATGCTGTCCTCTTTTGTTCGTGGAAAAGTTCTAGAAGGGAAGTCTCAGCATCCTCCTACACACACATACAAACCCTGGCATTCACTCTCCCCCTCTGTCCCTCCAGCCTATCCACAGGCAATTTTTGTCCCATCTTGACTATGAGGAACATTATGGAGACAACCTAAAATCAGCCAGGCCCCATCTGATCAGAGCTGGGCCATGTAGGATCTTAGCACATTCATTTCCACGTGAATACACCGAAGGCATAAATTCATAGCTGTTTGTTACAACTTCGATTTTTCCTTTCTGGGGATTTTTTATCAGTAAAATCACAGTTTTTAACACAGATATTAAATCCAGACACAAACCACAGTGAAGACAAAAAGTCACAAGAATATGGCTTTCCTCATTCACTTGAAAGTAATAGAAAAGCACCAGTGGTAAAGTTTTCCACAACATTCCACTGGCACTATTAGCCAAAGTTTTAATGCTTCTCATTAACAGAAAACAACAAACAGCTCATATGGAAATCATACTCTAAGAGCTACAAAATTAAGTTAAATCCAAATAACACTCTAACAAACAACTTCAAAAATCATGTTCATCCTTGTCACCAAAATAATTACTGCACCAACCAATGGGAAACTCCTTCCCCTCAGTAACCATGGAAATATTTAATGGTTGCCAAAGCCCTGCAATTATGGATTTCCCAATAGGTCCCCTTGTGATGTGGGAACTCAGTGTATTGCACACAGAAAATCAGGACTTCCTGCCACAGAGTGAGAAAATGCACTTTAATTATCACAACAGAAAGTGATAGTTGGTCAAAAAACAGAAACCAGAGTTGCTCAAAATCAATATAAGACTGCCACCAGCTTGTAGGATGTGTGTTATCTCCCTTGTTAGAATCACACAGAGCCACACACTGTATCTATTAAAGGTTGTGAAGCCAGGCAATCCAATCTTTTGTGAGGGCAAAGCTGTCATGGTTATGAATATGGATGAGGCTGTTGGCAGCGGGGCCTCTGTGCAGCCCATCAAACCTGGCTGGAGCAAGTTCAGCGGAAGAGACTCCGTCAGAGTTGCTTTGGCCCCTGCCCAGCTACTGGAGCTGCTCACCTGAGCAAGCAGAGCACAGCGAGAAGGGCTCTTCCCTGGGCGCTGGGAATGGGAAGAGGCCAAGGCTATGGAAAGCAGGTCCAGGTGACAAGAGGAGACACCTGGGACCAGGACAGAACCACCCTGCTCCTGGGAGCACTGGGGAGCACAGCCCATCCCGGGCACACTCTTCCTCCTCATTTCTCCCACTCTCTCTGGTGCTCCCATTCCTCCTTTGTGTTGCAGATTGCCTCCAAGGATCTTCTATCTATTAGCCTCTCTCACCTCCTCCTTTCCTTCATGGTCCCTGGTGCCTGCACATCTCCACACAATCTGGGCCCTACAAGTGCCACAACACTGTGTCCTTCAGATTCAGTCATTCCACCCCCACATCAGTTCCTGTCATCAACAAGCCTGGAAAAAGTCACACAGGATCATGTTGATCCACCCAGCGAGAACCTTTAGAGGAAAACCCTGCCCTCCCTTTCAAGTTGCTTCCCTTCCCCAGCACAGAGAGTTCAGCCTGACAAAGAGAACCGTCCCCTCCCCTCCACTTTGCTGCAGGAGCAGACTCCATTAATTCTTGCAAGGAGATGATTAAAATAGGGCTAACACGGCAACCTGACAAAAGAGGATGCTGAAGCAATCTGTTGTCATCAGAGGAGCAGCCCAGCCTCCTCCAATGCCATACAGGGGAGAGGAACTCCCCATCACCTCAGCTCTCCCTGGTGCAACTGACCTGACTCCAAATCCTCCATGGGGCACACGTGATTTCTCAGCATTAAAATCTCCATCAGACTCAGCAGTCGGCTTTAGAAAGCAATGCCAATCTATGTATTATTTATCTCTGACACTTCAGATCACTGAAGTTAAAAGCACTTCCCTCAATTTCCTTTTTTTGCTTGTGCTCATATCATTATCCTTGGATCACTTTGAGTCTAATGGACTCTGCATGTGCCAAGCGAAAAAAATTCTCAAGCATGCTTGATATAAAAGTTGCCTCTCTGTCTTTATAGGAAACCATTGTTCCACAAATCCTTTAAGAGCTGGACTTTCTAGCTCTAGGAATATTACTGGAGGTGATATTGCTGCATGTTAGTAAGTACATACAAGCAGCATTGATCCTTTAGCTGTCAGTCCAATCTCTTTCTTAGCTTCCCTCCCCCCAAAAAGCTCCTCAAACACAACAGTGTTGAGCTACACAACAAAGGGAGAGAACACACCTCCCACAGAGGCATTTCTTCCCCTTTCTTGCACAGCTTCAAGTGCCTGAACCTTGCCTCTGATAGGTGTAAACCAGACTCAAGGGACCATTGCCCTGCAGAGCCAGAGCACTTTGGTCACCATTTTGGCCTTTTTCTCTCCACCTCAGAAGTACTGTCAGTGTACTTCAGATTTACACAGAAAAGCACACGCCAAATCCTTTCTCTCCAAGAAGCTAATTCACTGTCTGATTGATGTTTTCCTGAAACTACAGAGGTGTATAATAAAGTCACTCTTGAGGGAATATGCTTGTGAAATGACCTTGCTGGTCTTTTTACTTTTTGTTGAGTTGTTCAGGAGACCACCTTGGCCAACATCTGGATTCTGCCTATACAGAACAGCACCACAAAGCTCAGCAGTTCCCGTTTGTTTCCTTGGGTCAGTGGCTGTAGAGATAAGAGACAAAAAAGGGTGAGCTGGTCAACAGCTCTCCTTGTCCCACGATGTCCCTAACCTCACAATGAGGCTTCTCTAGGGGACAAACCTCTCAGTGACAAGGGAGCCATATGATTTGATCTAGCAGCATATTCCCCAGAGCTTCCTAAGGGCTAGAACTATTCCAGAAACTAAGTTCCTTTCAAGTACACCTGGACACCACCAAATACAGACCACCAGAGTTTGGAAACTTGGTGGATGCTGACTTACTTCACCTACTGTCTGATCAAATCTCTCTGGACATCAACAGACTGATAAGATGCTTGCTAGCAGTGTTATTCCATAAAATGTCTTGGAAATATGGAAATCCCAGGTTTCCTAACAAAATGAGATGGTCTCTGAATATGCAGTGTCCTACCACAGAGCAACTCAGCCCTGGTGCCTGCCTGCAGCTCCTCAGGCAGCCGTTTGTATTCATACTCCAGGAAATGAAAAGACTTTCGTGGTTGACAGGAAACAGTGATTAGAGAGCTGAAAGCATCAGGGCTTGTAAATGTGGAATTAAACCTTTATTGAATCTGCTACTTCAGTAGCAGATCGGGTAGGTCTTTCATTTAATGTGCTGATTACATGTGACTCACCTTTCCAGACAAACCAGAGTTTAATCAAATTATGACAGCCTAAAGCAACAGCATTGCTGAGCTGAAAATGTGGAAGAGGCTGTAAGGGACAGACCTAATGCAGCATCTCCCATAACACAGTGACTTTACAGTGACCTGCCTCACCAACCCTTGCAGGGTTATGGTCCAAAACCAGGATTAACTTAGAAATAATATAAATACAGCAAGTATTCCAACTGAATAAATAAATAAATAAATACATAAACCGAAGATCATGTTAATACCACATCTACTGTCTGTCTCACAGCTTCCTTTACATACACAGAGGAAAAGGGACCTTGATGGTTTAAGCACGAGCACCTACTGCATTAACAACACAATGCACACTGACTTAGGTGGGTAAAGATACCCTGAGCATGGATGATTACATAAACGAATACACCACAATGATTAATAAATTAATTCTCAGACTGGATTGATACTTAGGCTTTCAAGAATACAGATATTTTTGTATAAGTACGCTAATACTTCCATTTTTTCAGTGAGACAACTCGCAGGCTTTATATTAAGCCTATTCTGAAGTGTTTGCTTGCTTTAGTCACACCAAGCATCATTTTACTGCTAAGATACCCTCAAGTGGCTCATGAATTCAGCAGCACCTAGATTCCTGCTGGATTTATCGCCAGCCCTACATGACATTCAGTAATTGTAGGCTGCTGTCAAGCTGGTAACATCCTCACAAGTAGTGCTGAGTTCTTGAACAACAGTGTGCCAACCAGACAAATGCAGAGCTCCTCTAAACAGAGAGATTACCTGAAAGAAAGCAGGCCAAATCCTGCTCTCATTTACCCCTCTTGGACAGGCTGTGTGGATTTGGCTGCCAAGATCATTTGGCAAGTTGCACCCCTCCAGCAGCACGGACTCCTGCACAGCTCCTGTGAGCAGAATGCAAAGGCAGGAGCTGAGCTGGAGCCCGCCCGCTGCTGCTCCACTTGTGCAGCTCTGCAGATGGTTTACTCCGCATCCCGATTTACACACATTTCTAAGTCAGATTTCCAGTTCTGATTGGCTCTCTCCCACCAAAGTCACACAGTACAACTCAAGATGGTGATTTTTTTTCTTAGTAAAAGAGTGAAATAGTTTTTCATCTTGTATAAAAGAGAAAGAAAAGGAATCTTCCTCAAAAGCTTCAAAGAGACTAAGCCTGAAAAAATTGAATCTAGAAGTAAACAAGTAAGTCAAGTCTTAGAAACCAGTTCCCTGAAGACAAGGTAATGGGACTGCGTAAATCTCAGTCAAAGTGAATAAAAAATTGAAATAACATATTTCATTTAGTCTTTACAGGAAAACAGCCAAATTTCACCAGCTGCTGTGCCAATAAGTTCTTTGAGAGGGTACAGTGGTTGCTGAGTCTACTTATTTTTCCCCTTTTCTTTTATTGACAGGGATTCCAAGATTTAGGGGACAACTGCCCAGCTGCAGAAGTGTCCATTTGGAGATAATGGCTCCAGTTTTGCTCTGACACCCAAGGCAGCCCTAGGGATTGAGGGGTGGTTGGGTCTCGTGTGATCCTGCCTGTGCAACCATACACTGGGACAGAGGAGCTCAGCTTTGGAAGTTCAAATGAAAGGAAGGAAACAGCTTCAAGGAATTTTACTGCTCCCCAAACAAGTTAGGAAAACACACAACCGGCTCTCTACACAAACCCGAGTCCAGCAAGAAAAGGGCAGATTTCTCCATGGGACTGACCCCATTCAACCCACCAGAGCTGGAGCAGGAGCAGCCATGAGCTAGCAAAGGGATGAGGAAACATCTTCCTTGCAAAGAGAAAGGAGGGGGAACAGGAGATGGCTTTTTCCCTGATAAGACCAGCCTGAAGGTGCATGCATTGCTCAGCCAGCTGCACTCAGTACTTCAGGCAGCAACCCACCTCACTTCTAAGTGAGGCTGCTTCTACTCAGGCTGGATGCCAGCACAGGCAGGATTCCCAGGCTTGTCCCACCAGCAAGTCCCTAAGGGACCTGGGTCAAGGTCTCCAGCCAGCTGCTGATGCTGGGAAAGGGGAGGTCTCCCTGCCGAAACTGCCCTGGTTGTTTATGAAAAATCAAAACAGTCATCAAAGCAACACAAAAAGCACCAGGGAAATTTTGAGACACTTAAAACAGAAAAGTAGCTGCAGATAAGAGAAAAAAGAGGGTTTGTCTGTTCAGTTACCCTCAGCTTTAGAACATTGAAGAATCACTAAAAGAGGTTGAAAACATACACTTGGGGTCTATCAGCTCTGTGGAATTAGAAGGAAGGAGAGCTAGCAGGGGCCAGCACAAGGGACTCACTCATGTCCAGGGTGCTGCCAGGGCTCCTCTCCACCAGCACCACTTGGTCCTGAACACCAACTGGAGGGGCACAAGACCCCTGCAGACCTTCTCCTTATCTGCTCCCACCAGGTGACTTACATGGGGTCAGTCCTGTCACATGACCTGCAAGCCCCAATTAGGAAAAACCTGTTACTTATTCTGGTTCACATCAGGAGTGACACTGCAGCTGGCCAGAGGGCAGGGTAGCATCAGGGACAGGAGAGTTTGTCCTGGTGTCTGCACTGTAGAGACTTTGGGGAATGCACATCTCACTCCAAGCTAATTTAGCTCCCTGCCACTTGGCATTTAGCCTATTTCTCGAGAAAATTTTACCTCTTGAAGTATTTTCTACCCTTGTTAAGTGTCAGAGTTGGCTCAGGATCCACACAAGCTGCAGGAAGAGCATCCCACACCTGTAGCCTCTGGGGAGTATTTCATCCCATCCCCAAAAAGGCCAGTTCATTTAGGATCTCACAGCTGACTGCTTGGGCCCTCAGTCACAGTTTGAAACACTACTGACTTCTGTGCTTGATTTGGGTGAGGCAGGCTTTTATATAGAGCCAGACAGCACAGAGTAGCTCTGTTTCTATTTATACAATGGTTTTATAGTGCCAAGGGTAATAACAAAAAGATGAAGTGATAAAAATAAGTCTAACCAGGACATACATAACAAGGACTAGGGCTTGTATGGGAGACAAGACAGAAGCTCTGTTGTTCTTAATTTTACACAAAGTTTTACTTCATGTAAATCAGGCACCAGACAACTCAAAATAGAGCCTGAGAATTTATGAACTTAATCTTTTTCTATTCAGTACTTATTAGTCAGATTTGTAAATTGGTGGTGATATTTATGCACTTATTTTATGATGTGTAAATCCATTTCTTGACTTAAAATAACATTTGAAATATTCTGTGTTTTATAATGAACACTAAAGTTGTGGGGTTTGGGTTTACTGGCAGTTTTATATGCCTGTAGCAATATACAGTTTAAAGACCAAGCTGTAAGGAAATTTCTAAAAAAGCCCTCCTAGCATGTAAGGTAATTGGAAAGCAATGTTCTCCTTACCAGGAAATAATTTTACAAATGGAACCCATATTTCTGTAAATAAACATCTGCCTTCTCATTAGCTTCACATCAACCTATACTGAAATATACATCAGAGAAGTCTGTCAAAGCAGTCACAAAGGAAAAGCAAGAGCAGAGTTTAAAAACAAAGCCTTCAAAAATCGTTATGCTTTTCAAGTCCAAGCAGTAAATAGGACAGGAGAATGACAGGAGAATGGGCAACAGAATCTCATCACTTAAAAAATGATTTTTTCTTTTTTTTAGACGTAAAACTTCTGTCTGGCCAACTGTCCACAAGTGGTTTGCAGGGAAAAGAGACAGACATGAGATGCTGACATACTGTAACATCACATGCCTAAGAAATGCAATCAAGAGTCCCAAACTAACTGTCAGCCAGCAAATGAGCCCAGCAGACATGGTTGGAGGACCACAGAGCAGATCAGGCTCCAAATGTTTTCTTTTCTGCTTCTTAAGAAGCAAAGGATGAATCTGGCTTCTAAAGGAGTACAGGATCAATACCAAAGAGAACATAATTAGAAGATATTAAAAAAAAAAAATAGTGTACTTAGAGAACAATCTGTCCTTCCTGAGCAGCCTCTCGTGTTGCGCTGCTGAGTCACTGCCGGGCTTGCACGGCAGCAGGTGACATTTCTGAGATCTGTGCCTTGCTCGATGAGGCTCTGGAGAACTAACAAGGCAGGGAGAGGGGCTCGTCTCTTGATCCAGGCTGGAACCGAAGGAACACTCTTTTCTTACAGAGTTAATGTCCATGCCCTGTAATATCCACATCTCTCCCAGGCAGCTCCCCTGTCTCTGCTGGAGTTACCTCCTACCCAATATCCTATTTTCCCTCTCCCCAAGAGCTGGATGTGGCTTGGGATTTCTGAAGCATGATTAGATACACACTGGAATTTACACTAGGGGGAACTACTCCCCCTTAAGAATCAAATGGGATGATATGGGGGATGTTCTGCTCTACTTTCCAGGAAAAAAGACATTTGGTGATCTGCCCCCACAGTGCCCCAAGCATTTCTCTCTGGGTGGAAAAGCAGCTTGCCAGAATAAACACAGAGTGCTCCAGTCTGATCCAAAACAGTGACTGAGCACAAAATCTGTAGGACTGCTCTGATGCTCTGTGACATTCTCTGTGGCTTTGCTGGGAGAGACCAGAGAGCTCAGCACTGTGCAGAACTGAAAGGTCTGCCCTGGGTTAAAAACAAAACAAATTTTAAAAAGCACTGAAACCTTCCCTCTTTAGGCCCAGTAATTCAGAAATTGTATTACTTTGAAAATACACTTCCTATTACGTTTATAAAAACATGTTACCATTTTGTTTAAAAGTTTGATTTACAGTCCACAGAGTTTTTATTTTATTCTGAAGAACTGATATTTTGTATAACCTCTTTCCATAGCTTCCAGTCTCAGAAGAAACTATTAGCAAAACACTTAAAATAGTTTGAAAGTGCCTTTCACAGAAATCTTGGTCTCTCACAGAAAGACTGATCAGGGCTGTCCCTGGCCTAGGCAGCTGCTGCACTGCCCGTGCTAAAGCCTAAGGGCACCTCATAGCCCAGGGAGCGACTCCAGATTGTTTACTACTGAAAACAGCATGTTCAAAAGCCCTTTGTAATGGTTGAAGCCTGCCGCTGTGGCAGACGGAGGCAGCGCTGCCACCCCGTCCTGCAGGCAGGGAGAAGGAGCAGCTGAAGGATGGTGCTGACCTGGCTGCTGCAGCACCTTTCATCTGCACGGGGCTCAGGAGAGAAGCACGAGAGGGACTCCACCCCCGTAGTGACTGAGTGCCGGACTTGGGCTATTTAAAATTACTCACTTTCATCTTCTGAAACCTGCCAAATGCCTGACCTAATGTCTCAACAAGTTTTGAAATAATGAGGCAAAGCAGAAGTTCGGAAGCTCCAAACTTTGCATCTCCTGAGCCAACCATCAGTTCAGGTATAGCTTTTCCCTATTATTTCAGGCATGCTCCGCTTCTTAAAATTAAAGTTTGAAACTTGTTTGGCTGTGATATTTTTTCATTCTTATCAAATTTCCCTCCTGAATTTTCCCTTTTCATTTTCCTGTTGCTGTAAAATGCATCATTTTCCAGCATGTCATTGTATCCTCCATTAAAAAATGTAACCAGAACAAACTGATCAGGTAGATCACTTTAAAACAATATGATTGATGTTTTTCAGGCCAGTCTAAATCCCTGCTTTGGGTGTCTCCCAGTAATTCCTAACCAGCTTTCCTCATACAGTCCCACCCATGGTGCAAGGGGTCTGGGAAGGAGCCCCAGGGTGGGAGGAGATGCTCCAGACTGAGGTGCAAGCCAAGAGGTGAGAGCTCAGTCCAGCCCCGTGCATGCTCCCTTGGGGCTGGAGAGCAGCTCAGTCCACTCCACAGCGTAGCAGCTCACAGGCTTCTGGTTGTCCCCATAGTGTCACCTCTGCTGGATCAGACCTGGGGCACTCAGCACTTTGCAGGGCTGATTTTCTTCCCAGCACTGGAGGAGTTGGACACGCACCAAGGCCAGCTGGCTGCAAGCTTCCTGAAGGTATAAAACATTAATGTCTTATGGTGTTTAATGAGATATTAGTCCAAGGTCTGCACCAGAATTGGCAGTATCCCAACGCTTGGCAGAAACTTGTTCTGGAATCACACTTACTTTGGAAGACTAGTAACTCCAGCACCTCACATTCTTTTGACAAATCAGTCTCCATTTCGTAAAAAATTAAGATTGAATTTCACCAGAATTTCTGAATTTCATAAAAAAGCAAGAGTGAATTAGAGAATAAACTCAGTGAATTAGTCTGGAGAGGCATTTGTCCTGGGCCCGTATGTTGAGGCAGTGGCCAAGGCCAGGAGCTTGTTTCTTAGGAAAGGAGCAGCAGTCTTGGAGAACATGTCCCCACTGTGAACTTCATTTATGTCTGAAAGCCACCTGCATACACTCCTCAGAAGAGAAGTTGGGATTTTTCCTTGCAGCTTGCTGAGTTTGGGGTTTTCACCTTGCTTTGGCAGTAGTACTAGGTTCCATGAGCAAAGCACACACTGTGTGAAAAAGCATCTTCTGGAAATCTGAATTTCAGTTTCACCAAAGTCCTCTCAAACCCTGTGTCCAGAAATCCCTGAATTCACCCTTTGTGAACCAGCAAGCATTTTGACTACCTGAAACTGGTACCTGTCAGGGAGCAAACCCAGAAAAGTTTCATTAAAAGCAAAGTTAATTCCTGCTCAGGAACTGCTGCTCGATTTCCCTGGCAGCCTGGAAGAGAAAAACACAGGGTAAAGTTTCAGTGCAAACATGGCAAGACATTATTGGGTGCTGGAAGTTATTTAGGAACTTGTGGCTGGCCCTTTGCCCACCATTAGCTCTTATTGTGCTGTATTTTTGTGTATATTTAAAATAAACTCTTCAGAAAACATACCCAAGAGGTACAGTTAGCCAGTATTTAGCTTGTTGACACTGTTAATAAACAGTATGTTGAAGTTATTCCCAAAGCCAAGTCTTTGAGCAGGCAGGCACTGTCACTACTCTGGGGCAGGGAGGCTGCACAGCTCATTTCCTCCCACGCTGCTTGTGAGAAAGCAGGGCAAGGACTTCTCAGAGTTTAATACATCCCCGTGCTGATGGGAAGCTGTTCTAGGTAGTGGTCTGACAGATCTGTGAGAGCACATAAATCATTATATTTTGACTAAAGAATGCATTCTAATACTGCCTTAATAAAACCAAAAGCTGCCAGATTATGAAGGATCAAAAATAATTGTAGAGATGGGAAACCTGAAGAACGTAGAATACAGGGGAGACACCTCATGGTTCTGCAGCTCACTTCTGCTCTGTTTCCTGTCTATGCCTTGTAAAACCAGCTTTTTTTCGAAACAACTGTGCAATAAACACCATTTCCCCCCCTATATTTTTCCCCCTACTTCGAAGAAGCAGAAAGCCTTTTGCAACAGAAAGAGTTCCTTCCTATTTTAGCAGCCAAAATTTTTTTGAGAATGTTTCATGCCTTTTTACCATTTGGGTAATCCTCTAGCAACTACTCTCTCTCTGTCCCCTGCTATACACACAGATCCCCTTTCATGAGTCCTACTACTAAATTTTTATGTAGTGAGCTGAAATAATTTTCCAATACCATACATTTTTGCCTTATTTTAATACTGTATTTACTTTCTTTGATTGCCACTGCTCATATTCTTTAAATTATAATTTTTTCATGAGCTCTGTGCTGGCACACAAAGGCTGAAACTCCGCTTGGGGATGCGCTGTTTGAGAGGGAGAGCAAACTTCAGCCCCACAGAATGTCAGGAGGGGATGAATCATTGCACACGCCAAAAATCAAAACCACAGCTCACATAAGACTCACAAGTGATGCATAAAAGAGTTCAAACCCAAAATTGACTAAGTGATTTGTGTTGATGCAGTGTAGTGAGACCAATCTGTTGCAGAGAAATAAAGAAGTAAAGCTCTCAGAGTACTGGGGTGGTCTGACCCAGGAGGGAAATGAGCTGGCCACCCAAAGATCATCATTAATGACCAGCTCCTAGACCACCACCAAGGGCTAAATTTATTCCTGTCAGCAGAAGGTAGCTTAGGAAATAGCCAGCTGTTGGCACACTCGATGTGCAGCATGACCGATTACCTTGGGAATTCAGCAAGACACAGGATCAAGGCCAGCTGTGCTGCTTAATCCTCTCTGCTGAATATTTTAAAAATTTAAGCTGACTGGAGAGTAAAAGCAGAAAGCAGCAAACCACTGAGCTTTCCTTCCTTCCTTAGGCCTAAACAATGAATGAACAATATTTTTATCTCACCCAGAAGATTTAGAACAGGATGCTTAAGAGTCCTGGTGGCAGCTGGAATCCACGAGGTTGTCTCCGGAAGAAACCGGCCGCAGGGTCTGTGCTTTAGCCTTCAGAGGACGGCACAGATCCTCCAGACAAAGCTGATGTTTCCCCACCTGTTTTGTCAGTCCAGGCAGAGTTAAGCATGGTTTTACAGAGCTTCAACAACAGGGGAACTTGCAACTTTTCCAGGGCAAAATGTCACAGCACACATCACTGTAGATGTACATCATATTGAAAGCTGTTGCTGTCAAGAAGGTGATGAAAAAAGTAAAAAGTGAAACCTCTGGTGCTGCTCATGGTCACCAAAGCATTTCTGCTGAGGCAGTAAGCGTTTGCTTTACATTTACTAATTGTTTTATAGATTACATGTCAAACAAAGTAGCTGAACTGGAGGGATATTGCAGCAGGGAACTGCAAAAAGATCTGGATCAGAAAGAAGAATGCTTCTATGTGAAACGTTTCAAATATTAGACTGGACTTGTGGCAGTCTAAAATCTCAACCACTTCCCCGGAGAAAGACCAGACCTTCCTGTAAAATAACACTGATCACACAAAACTAAATTAGAAGAAATGCCATAGTTGGAAGAGCAATATAAAAATGCAGGAAATATTAGCAGCCAGCTGCCTTGTAACTGGCATCACACACCCTCCCAGAGGGAAGGAAGGAACTGATGTCCCAGGGAGGAGGGAGGCAGAAAGGCAGAGAGCTGCATTGTCGGGTGATCCACCCCCTTCTGAGCATGTCTGTAGCTAGAGGAAATTCCGTATTATGCACTGATTAGATACAAGAGGATTTGGTTTGGAAGTGAAAGGCATGGAAGGATTTTGATACATGGACATTGTAAAATATTAGTGATATTAGGAGTGCTATTTGTTGTCAGTATAAAGAACACAGCTTCTTTACATAACTACATAAATTACTCCATTATTCATATTTTTACAGCTAGATAAATATTTTAATCCCTCTTTACTGCCAGTAGCTTTAACTAACTTCTTTCTGTAATCCTGTTATAAATCTCACTCATAATACATTATATCTGATGTAAATTCTGAGCTTTCCACTGGTACTTTCAGTAATTTAGATTCCAGCTGCCTGCCGTGTTCTGCAGGCCACATCAGTCCTGTTGCTGGCCTTTTGAAGCCCCACTTGAAGCGATATCGTAGCCTGAGACTGCACAAGGATTTCAGGCAGAAATATTGCCAAGAACAGGCAACAAGCAGCCTGCAGAGCTGACTGTGCATCAACAAAACACACACAGCTCTTTGAAAGGTGTTTTCATCAACCAGATGTGCATAAATGAGTCTAAGAGTTGGCAGTTACCTAAAGAACTTTCTGCAGAATTTTTCAGTGGAATCTGAATTGCATCAAAAGACACTAATATAAACATATGGTATATTTACATTCTTTGAGCAAAGAAATTAACTTCTTCAAGCAGTGGTGGCTTTAGCACCAGTTCAGGGTAACAGCAATAGGTGGCACCTGGGGTTATTATCACAAAGTTTCACACTTCAGGACTGTCAGGACAAGCCTGTACATCCACCCCATTACAGCACAGGAACTGAAGAGGTTCAGTATTTTTCACAGTATGCTCACATCACACTGAATAATGGGGGTCTGCAAGGAGATAAATGCTCCACATTTGGTACACTCACCCCAAACAGGAGCAATTGCTCTGCAATATGCAGGGTAAGACTTACACAGCTGGGAAAACCAAAAGGTTCTTCCACAGGCACACAGCAATTGAAAGGAGCAAACCTCAGAGCTCCATACAGCATTGTGTCCTCAGCTCCAAAGGCCTTTTTTACTGGGAGCAGCAATTTTCCTTAAAAGCCTCCAGCAGATACTCAGAGGGGCTGCTGTGTTTTAAGGGGGCTATTTGTGCCCTTCCCACATGGAAGTCGAGCTGGTCCCCTCTCACTTCTGACATCTTTTCCACTCCCAAGCCCATGTTTCTGTAGGTATCTGAGACCCTGGGAAAGAATGGAATTCCTCAGGCTCCTCACAAGTTACCCAGAACATCCCACACTGCTCACACAAAGTAGGCAGCAGCTCCCATGGCATTTCCCTTTAACATATCCTTCTGTGGCTGGAAAGGGTTGCCAACTTGTGACAACAGATCTCAGTTGTGAAGCCACTCTATACTCAGGACAGCATTAGTCTCAGGATCAAACTTCTGTTTGTCCCAGCTGGAAGGAGCAGGACTGGCAAGTCCCTGACGTGGGACATCTGCTGCAGGCTCAGGTCATGAATTCATGGTACCTCAGCTCTCCCGTGGAATAACAAAGGATGGCACAAGCACATGCTTTTACTTACATAACAAGGAAAAAAGTACATGAGCTTTCTTTGCTGGTTTTATTTGGGACTGGCTGCTGCAGTTAGTGAACAGAGGACTATTAAAGCCCTTGAAGCGAAGTGGCTGAGTGTCTTGGGGTGACTTTATGATGTGTATCCCCTATCATCGCTCTATGCCCAGATATGATTCCTGTGCCTTTCTGTACCTTTAAACTGAGCCCAAGAGGGGAGAGAAAGAAAAAAAGGCCAGATGAACTTTTTCAAAGCAGTCTGTGCTTCAAGGTCACTACTCCTCTGCATCTCTCTGCTGTGGGGAGAAGAGTGGAGGAAGCACCCTTCCTGCTTTTCAGCCAGCTTTTTCGGCTCCGTTTCTTTGGAGAGAGAAGGAGAATTAAACCTTGGTTTTTTTCTGGGACTTTGGGTTCTTTTTTTCTTCTCTTCTGGACTGGTTCAGAGCATCAGACCCCCACCGGGGGACCTTCCACCGGCCTGGAGGGGGGCCCCCCATGCCGACCCAGCTCCGCGGAGGAGGAGAGAGACAACACCCACACAAGGACTCTCAAATCTTTCAGGTTTTCTCTCCACAGCGAGAGATTTCATTATTTAGCATTATTATTCTTTTCCTGTGTGTTTGTTAAATAAATAGTTTTTATTTTCTCTTTCACATTCCTCCGAGGAATATTTCTTTCCCGAACCTGGTGGGGGAGGAGCGGCTATAACCTGCCTTCCTTTGAGGAGACGTTCCTTTTGGACATTTCCCTGAATTTGGCCCAAACCAGCACTCTGAGCATATGTAATATATTTTGTTATCTAATTTGTTACCCTGAGTAAATTTGGACCTTCATCTTTTAGTTTGTCAAAGTAAGATGGATCCAACTCTAGAACTGGTTCTTTTGAGCCAACAGGAGTCTTCCCTGTGATGCCAGTAAAAACATTTGCACCCTAATGCTGCAGCCAGGTGTCTCAAAGGCCACGGGTGCTGGCCATGGGAAGGGTCCCCATGGCACAGATACCCCATGGATCAGAGACTGACAAAATGCCAAAAACCTGTAAAACTAACACTGAACTAACAAGCCACTTACAATACCTGTCAAGAGCAGAATATCAATCTCTAACATAACTGCCTCTAAAGATGAAATATTTCGGTTACATAAGAAACGAGAAATACGAGAATTTTCTGTCACACTTTGATGCTTCACTTACCACAGTAATCAAAATAATCAAAATAATTGCCTGGTCCAGCACTTAGTATGACACTAAATACACTGCTGGATCTATTGATCCTTTACATGAACAGCTCTTTGAACCTTAAGTGAGTGCCTTCTTGCATCTCCTCACTTCTTCCATTTTGAATTGAAGGAGGGAAACACATTTAAATGTCGTATTCTGCCGGGGGGCTGCTTCTTCGTGCAATTTTTTTGTTTATCTCTGCCATAGCATAGTGTTAGCACTCAGGCTGGGTTTTTCTCATCATTTCAGTTACTGGTGGTGGTCTGGAGAATTTTTTAGCACATGAGAAAATTTTCCATGAGTCTGGATGGAAAGACTACTGAATTATTTAATGCCCCCAGCTACAGAAAGCCTTTAGAGGGCTGGTAACCTCTGGCTGCTGGCAACCCAGCACTGAATCCTCTCAACTCAGGGTTTTTCCTGTGGAAACTGTTCTCCTATAGGACCTTTTCTGTCCAGTTTCAATCAAGCCCTGACACGCTTCTGCTCTGCTCAGTCCCAGCAGTGGTGCCCCCCAGGCAGGCAGTGCTCCAGCCAAGCATCCCGAGTTTTGACATGATTTGAGTCCTCATCACAAGCTCCAGTGAGTGCTGAGGTGTGATGATTCTGGTTGCACTCCTTCTGTACCATGAGGGCCTCCTGGTATTTTAAATGTTTGAGCAGAGATGGATGTCTCTGAGCATGGATTTTTGATGTGCTAGGACCTCATCAAAAGAGATGAAAGTAAAATGAACTCTGCAAGCTTTGATTTTCCAAGTGTAATTTTCATAGCAATCACAGAGGGGGAAAACTGCTTTATTTGAAAATCTGATTTTGAGATAACTAAAATAATTGTCAAATAAACACAGTGAGAAATAGGCAAACTTACGCAAACAGCATTTCAGAATTCACTGGCCAGAACCAGAGAACTGTGCCTGCAACAACAAGAGGAGGGTATTGATTGCATTAACAGGGAATGATGTTGTGCAGCTGTACTGATTTCACTCTGAATATCTTATAAAGGACTTACAATCCAGTCAGATAATGTTCATGCTTTAAAATTTTTACCCGGCTCTGACTTTAAAATAGCTTTCCCTCAGAAAGAAAATGAAAATATTTCAGAAACACGGTTTGATTCACACGAATAATAAGACAAAACTCCTGCTGGAGTTAAAAAACCCCAGTGTATTAAAACCACGGGAAGTTTCCTTTGAAGGATTTGATATCAAATCAAGTGTTGACTCTCCTGTGAACCTCCCAGATTGGAGACATCTCAGTCAGAGGTGTTGGCTTGCTCTGAACACTTGGGTGCAGCTGGGTCAGAAGGGAAGACCTGCAGATTACAGTGAAAGGAAGAGCCATCACCCAGACTAAGTGAGAGCACATTTCTTGGGAATTGCTTCAGGAGTCAAAGAGACATCTTGCTGCTGTGTTTCCTGTTGGTCCTGACACTAAATCCTCCCAAAAATATAATTCTTCTCTTCTTATACATCCTCTGCCACCTCTGGTGCTGCTCTTCCTCCTCATTTCCTGCCTTCAAATACACCTTCACTCACCTGGAATCAGCCACCTGAGCAGCACAAGAGGTGGGTGGGTCGCCTGCAGCTCTCAGGAACACATTGGATCTGTGTCCTTCCGAGCCATTAGTTCCAGACAGGAGGAGTCACCCAGCCCCTGCCAACACAGCTGCTTCAGAAAAACAGGGACAGCACTTAATGCCACAGACTGTAAGTGAAAGAAACAAACCCAAACCTTTAGATATCTGAAGGCCAGGCACAAGGGAAAGGGTGAAAGATGATGCAGCTGGAAAGAAAATCATTAAGCGTGAGGGATTCTCAGCAATATCCGTTCTGCCCCTTGTGACACCCCACTCCTCTCCCATTACAACAGCATAACATCAATTTCTGGGCATTACTCCATGGGATGAGAAAGCTGTGAAAAACTGTGCATCATGCAGGAAAAATACGGGGTTTTGAACACAGTGTGCTAATCACATCCATCAATTGTACTTTCGTCTCCTCAGTGAGGTGGCAGGAGGATGTTCAGCTCTGGGATCCTTTCTGGAACTCTCCAGCACAGACTCATCCTCAGTCCTTCAGGTGGTAGGTAGGAACACACCCAGAATCCCTCTGGCAGCAGATCTCAATCACCTTAACAAGCAGGTGACCCCAGCAGCCTTCCTTAACAACACCTGGGAAGCTGTGAGCAGCCCTTCCATGACATCGGTGTGTGGCTTCGACCTCCCAGCGCTGCCATGGGCAAGAGGAAAGATCATGGCAGCGATAAAATATTCTTACCGTAACAGCAACCAGGCTGCTCAGTTTCCACAACACCCCAGTGCTCCAGAAGGTTCAATAAATAACCCCTGCAAAAAATAATAATGAAAGTCCTTTTCAGTGACACAACAGAAAATAAGGAGACTTTTCAATAAAGTAACAGAGCCCTTAGGTTAACAGAGATTAACAGCAAAGAGGTTAATTAAGTGTGAATCATTTCCTCCTTATTGTCCTCAAACGCATTAGAGTATGCTTTTCTATTTTGTAAGCCAAATGTGTAACTAGCATTATTAGTTTCCTCCTCCTCTCTCCCTCTCGTTTGGTTTTTAATTAGAGCACAGAGGGGGGAAATGCATATTTGATATGAAGAAGAATTGGGGAGGGAGGATAATAATTCTGACTGTTTCGATTATTGCTGCCCAAGATGAGCCAGATTTCTGTGAGAGCTCAGCCTCCACAGCAAACAGCAGTTCCGGGGCATGGCCAGCACTCGCTGTGCCCAGCGCAGATCCGGCCACCCCCGGGCACAGGGCTCTACCTTGGCTTTATCCCGGCCATGGAACCCCTTCCAAACCATCGGCCTCACCCAGACACTGCAGCTCCTGGAACCTTGTCATCAGCAAAGTGCTGCTTCAGGGTGAACATCCCCTTCTTGGCAACTCCTCATTATCAGGGAACCTTCACATGCTGAGGAGAACCATCCTCTGGCCTCACACATCTGTGACTTGATGTGGATGAATCTGCTCATCTTAGTTGCTCTCTCCTGAACTTTTGTTTTCCTCCTTCTCAGTACCCTTTCAAGGCTGTATCCCCACAGCCAACCTGTCATTCCCTTACCCAGCGCGGGTACACCCAACCCTGCTGCTGGCAGGACACGCACACACCCCAGCCTCTTGCCCCAGGCTGAGCTGCACTCACTGGACCATATCACAAAATTATGGGCACAGGCCTTGGGCCAGGGGCTTTCTCTGCCTCCTTTTCCTTCCACCTTTGGGAAAAATTTAAGATTAGAACTGATAAAGCTGCAATGACCTTTGAAAACTTGTTTAGTTTCTATCACCCAACAAATACTTCAGGAGGGGTTTTGTGCAGAACACGCTGAAATACAATTATTATTCCTGAAGAATGTATTTCAGGTGGTGTATAGTGTTTGCAGAATGCTGTCACAGGTATCTATGGAAACCACGAATTACAAATGCCGTATCACCAGGGCTCCATCAGTTAATTCCATATCCTTTCGCCTGTATATTTACTCCAGCAATTCAAATGTTTAATTCCAGCTTGGTTTCATTCATAAATATGACTTTATTACAAAACCATTTTTACAAAGTGGGTGCTACAGCAACAGTCACTTTCAACACGATCTCTTAACCAGCAAGTTTTTCAAGGAATGCATTTGCAAAGGCAGTGAGGAGTAAGCAGGGAAGGGCTTTGGACCGCTCTGATCCTCACTGCCACGCAGAAGGAGAGGGGGCTGACGCTCTCAGAGCTGCACAAGGAAGTTCTGGGTGCAAAGCCCTGATCCAGCTCCATCCCTGGCATGGCAGGGCCAGCCCCGCTGCCACGCCGGAGAGCAGCCAGCAGAGCCTGCAGAGACAGTGCGGAGCTCCCACTGCTCCCCGCCTGCTGCAGGCTCTGCCTGGCTGCATTCCACAGTAAGGGGGTCACAATTACACATGACAAATTATTTGTCTCAGCTGTGGATTCAGCATGCACACAACCCACTAAGCCATTTCGGGGCCTGTCTCTAATTAAATGTAAGCAAATACAGACATGGATTAGAAAAATCCAGACTGCCATGAAAGATGAGAGCTTGTAGTTCCTTCCCATGTTTAAATCTCTCAAAAAATACAAGCTATACAAGTTCTGAGGCAACACCCTTGCAGGAGGTAATTTATCTCAAGCACGCAATTCATTTTAAATGGTATTAACATTTTTCCCCACAGAGAATGGTGCAGCTGTTCCCACCTAGCAATGCCTGTATGCTCCACATCTCACCAGGGAAGAGAGGGATGTCACCTGGAGATGTGCTGCCAGCTGTGTCCCAGACCCCAGTGCTGCACTCCTTCCCTACCATTATAGGGTCCACATGGACAGCTAAAGCTTTGCTGGCAAAGGCCCAGGGCAAAACTGCGGGAACTCGCAAAATATCTCATTGAACTTCAGGACAAAGGTAGCAAAGGGCTCAGGATTACAAAGAACAGGTTTGATTACATCAACCAGAAAATTGGAAAACTTCCCTTGGCTGCTCCCCTTACCTGTGAAAGTGCCACCTCCAGTTGGGGAGCAGCAGCGACAGCTTTTCCCTGTTTAGGGAGAGTCAAGCACACAGCAGTAGGGCAGGAAGTTTGTTGGTATCCCTATTCCCCGTTGGCAGGTGGGGAGGGGAAATGTGACAAAGATTATGCAAAGTTGCTCTTTCTGTCAGGAGTAATGGAAACTTCTGACTGAAAAAAAAAAATTGTCAAAAATGGAGGAACAACTCTCATCGTAAATAAAGGAAAAGATAATTTATTAAAAAGAGGAAATTTAGAAAAATACAAAATATAATCAAATTATCAAAAAAAAAGGAACTCTGGGAACGCAGGGTAAGAGACCCTTTGAGCTGGGTAGGCTAATAGCCCAGGGCAGAAACCTCCAGCGTTGGGTTTGCTCTGGCTACCCCAAAAGCAAAACTCTTTATAAAGTCTCTAAATAGAGAGGCAGGCCTATAGATCCCAGCAACAGACCCTACTACCAGCTACTCCGAGGCAGAAAGCAGCGCCAGTCCTTCGTCGAGGGGGGGTTTTATCCCCTCTTGTCTCCGCCCATACCCGCCCACTGCCCGGCCCCCACGGCACAGGATGATTGGTGGAGTTCAAGGATGATGTCAAATCCATCCGCCAATGGCTCGTCTGCTGCTAGGGGACAGCCTCTAGGTGATGTCATCTAGTTGACTGGCGGGAAAAGACCTCATTAATAGTCCATGTTGCCATGGAGCCCAGCTGCAGGTTAACGGTTCTGGGCTAAAAATAGCTTGGAGTCAGTTATGAGGGTCTAATATTCTGTGAGGGACTGAACCGGAACAGAAACTGCTCTAAACTTAACACAGTTTTAAAACATCAAATAAACTTACAATCATCATCAAAACATCGCCATAACTCTCTCAGTAAAAGGAGAAAGGAAGGGAAGGTAAAAAGAAAATGTTTTACCAACATATTGAGTCCTACTAGTGCAGGACTCCAACTTAAAATATAAATGGCACTTAATGTCAACTTAACTCATTTCAGGGAAGGACAAAAGGTGCCCCTACTCGAAAGGAAACATACAGATGGGCAACAGAATATTATAAAACATTTTGTTATCAAATTAATATGGAGGACTCAGATTCAACAATCATAACTTAAGAGGGAAAGGATATTGAACTTGTGAGATTGTTAGAAACAGAGTTTAACAGTTGAACAGGGTAGAAACTTCTTAATTAACAGGGGTTTAACAATTAGTCTTATTAGCCACTTAATCACTTTTAATCTGGTCACAGGATAATTAAGTATGCAAAAGCCAAGATCTTAATTTTATAAATAACAATAATAAAAAGGAAAAAAACACAGAGTACAATATTCCCTGGAAATCAATAATTTGCATCCTCTGTGGGCAAGCTCCACATGACAGACAAGCCTAATCTCAGAGCTTTAGAAAGGACCTTTTCCCCAACGCAGATGCAAGCAGCAGAGAAGCAGGATTTCTGCTAACTGCAACCAGACTTGAAAGTGTCCCCAAGTTGCTGGTGGCTCTCAGGCAGTCAGAAGGAAGAGCTGGGTTTAACATTTTAGGAGCAAGACTGTGAAACCTGACTTGTGCTTTCATCACCCTCAAGCACAGCTGGATTGTGTAAAACATGGGTGTCCTGGGATGTTTTGGGAGGTGACACCAGCACAGACCTGTAAGGTACTTAGAACACAGCGAAAACATTTTGTGTGCAGAGGAGGAGCATGCAAAGAGAAAAAGCACAGACCTGGTAACATCTCCTTACTCTGCTTGGTGCTGCAGGGAAGCAGGGAAAAGGGCTTGGTTTGTCCTGCCCTTCATCTCCATCTCCTCCATTCTCACCTTACATCCAAGATTTACTTTGGAAGACAGTTTCCAGTTTTAAAAACTAAATACCTGCCCAAGTCAGAAATCTGTTATTTCCCCTAAAACCAGCTAAAGACTGAACCTGGTGGGCCTGTGGGTAGCTCACTGCAGCAGCATTCAGGGATGTGGCACAGCAAACACTGGCAGCACTTTGGCAAACAGAGCAGATTTGTTGCATTGCATCGGTGCAGCTAAGCCAGACGAAGGCTACACTCCACAAGATGGTATCTTCCACCATGCCTTGTATGTTTATTGTTCCAATCCAATTTAATTTATCCTTTTGATTTGTAAATGAACAAAGCCTGCAGAATTTGTAAATTAGAGTTTTCCCAGCAATAGTCCTCATTTTCTATAATAAAATGCTTAAAAGTATGCAGTGGAGCATACAGTTAAATATTGATTACTTCACTGTTCTTTTTCCAGAATGGTCCACTTGTTACAGCACCACTATAAAATGGAGAGACATGCATTCAAGGCCCTGCCCTGCAGATCTCCTGCGTGTCTGAGATTTCCTCTCAGACATGTTCCCGAGCCTCAGTTATACAGGCAGAGCAGAGACCAGCCCGAATTTCAAAGAATGGTTGTTATTTGGTTTATGAGCATTTGTTTTACCCAATGTGAGCTGGAGGGGGGTGGGGGAGAAGGGGCTGCCAATGCATCTGCTGGCTGCATCCCATTGGGAAAAACTGCATATGGCACATTCTGGTTGGAATAACTTAATCACAAAGTAGATTCTTTTTCTAGTTGCAGGATGGGCTGATCAAGCCTTCTCTTAAGGCTCCCAAGTCTCCTTTGGAGAAACAGGGAATCACAGCCAGGAGCCTCGATCCCCAAAGCTTGTAATTAAGCACTGGGAAGGGGCTGCTCCAAGGCAGAATCGCATGCGGGCCCACAATCATTCTCCTGAGCATCCCGGTACAGTTTGGTTTGCAGACTGGTGCCAGCCCGCTCATCCCATCTCTGAGTGCCCCCAGACCAGCTGGATGGGAAAACTCACTGCTCCAGGCTCATCTCATACACAGCTGCCTCTGCACTGACAGCCTCTTTCTCCTTCATTAGCTCCTTCTCGATCAGTTTTCTCTTTCACGCTGTTGACTGTGGCTGTGCCACACCGCTGTCCCCTCTCACAGCCCACAGGACGGGCCGGGCTGCACATCTGCACATCTGCAGCCCGGGTCTGAGCCCCAGGCTCGGAACACCGCCTCCTCCCGCGGGACCGAGCTGGGCATTCCCTGCCGAGCATCGCCACCTGCAGCCCAGCCCAGCCCCGCTGCAGCTCCCGGGAGATGCTGGCCGTGCAGGCTCGGGGGCAGCGGGCAGGGGGCTCGCTGGATGGCCCTGCTCGATGCGGGCAGGGGGCTCGATGGATGGCCCTGCTCACTGCCCTGGCCTTGCAGCCCCAGCCTGGGGACGAGAGCAGCGATCTCAGGGCACAGACGGTGACTCAGCTGCTGGAGTTAACCCGGCCCCACGCTGTTAGTGCAGCAGTTAAACATCGTCACTGTAATTCATGGTGGTGATGCTGCGTTTGTGCCCTAAAGCACCACAGGGGTAATGTGAGAGCCCAGCTCTGCAGAAACTGCGTTTGAGTAGCGATTGCACGGTGGAGTCTAAAGCTAAGTCCTGATTCTCTGTGTTCGGGTGGTATTTTTATGGATTTCTGTAACACAAAACCACAGTGCTATTCCAAGAAAACAGGAAAGTTACCTGGCATCACATGCTGACTACATCATATACTAAGGGAAGGTAAGGAATAAAGCTTCTGCCAGCTGCTAAACCTGATTTAGAGCTCCAGTTTTTATTTCATCACCCTGCCAAAAGGCAGAAGCACTAAGGACTGACCTCTTCTAGTGACTCTTTCCTCTGAACACCATCTCCTCCAGTCCTCCAGTGAGATCAGCCCTCTCCTGGTGTGGGTGACAGAGGCAAACTCTGGCTTGTTGGAGCAAAGCCGCCTTTGTGAACAGTTTGAGCTGATCTGGTGCACTACAAACACAGCCACGTGGCTCCCCAGCTTCTGTGTCGGTAGGAGAGGTGGCTGTGGGAGTTAACACTGCAACTATCATAACAAAAATGTTCAAAACTAGCTGATAATTTTAGCACCGGCATTAAAAAAAACCATCTTTCCTCTCTAGGGTTCACATGATGAGAAAATATCCTGGTTGCATGTATTAATACTCAAGACAAGTCCAAATGCAATCTGGTCTAAACTTCTGTTTGAATTACCTCTGGTCCCCTTGAGCTTGTTCAGAAATGGATTGGTTTGGGGATTCTTAATTGGGAGGAAAAGAGAAACTGATTTAATTAAAAGCTACAGATTTGCTTTCTATTTAAACTTAAACTTTCCATGCCTTCATTTTTAAAATAACAGTCCCAAAAATTACTTTTCCCTAAATAAAGTGTTGGGGGTTTTTTGCTTGGTATCAATCACTGTCTTGTTATATCACCAGGACCAAAATCTAGTGTTTCATTTTTGGTTTGAGACAGTGGTCTGATACCTGGAGAAATGCTCTCTTTATGGAAAGAGCCCGGATAACAGCTCAGCAAGACAGTTGGTACCTACCTGGCTGCACATGAAGTAACACCACCACATCCCCTAAGAGCACAGCAGCTGACTTTCCTGGCCATCAGCAACTCCTGGGATTTTTCCCTAAACCACATGATTCTGACAGAGAAAAATTTAGAGGGGAAAAGTTTAAGCATCACGATATGTGAATAAACACATAGTTGGCAGAGGTGCACAACACCTTGTTCTAAACCAGTGACCCTGTGGTGACAGTGCCCCACCCTGACTGCCAAAGCCCCTCTGCAGAGCAAGCAGCTTGTCCCAGTCACCAACACACATCATAAGGACATCTCTATCATCCATGGACATCTAGCCCCTAGCAAAGACTATTTAACATGCTAAAATTTGATCGGGGTGGGGAAGATGCAGAGCACTCAGACATCAAGAAGCAGAATTCTAAACTAAGACTTTTTCCCAGAGAGAGGAGCCTCAAGGACTCGTACAAGAAATCTCTGCTGTTGTATTTCCTGAGGGGCTGGGAGAAGAGAGCAGTGAGCTGCAAGGCAGCCATACTCACAGGGGACACCGGTGTTCAGATGAATCCAGATCCCTGCTTTGCTTGAGGCACTTTGGTCTGCTGGACTAAAACTGGTTATCCAAAACTACAGCCACTTCCCTGGCACCGCCAGTGAAGCCCATTTCTGTGAGCCTCATGCTATTCCTCTCAGGGGACAGGGAAAGCACAGCAGGGCTGAGAGTGTGGAGCATAAAAGCAGGGACCAAAACTTCAAACACACGGATTTTAGTACTCAACACTTACAAAATGGTAAGCTCTTTTCTTTAAGAAAAAGAACTCCTAGGAGAAGGATTCCTCTACCTCTCCCATATATTATCTTATAAAACACTACAGACATTCACACAAATTTATTTCTCTACATTAAGCTCCTCAAGACATTGCTTGAGAGGAAAAAATCCACACAAGTAAAATAGTTACATTCATACATTAAACATAGTGAAACACAGTGCACGTATGAGATGCCTGTGAAATATTTATGTGCACATTTATTTTCTTGTAAATACCTTCTCCATTAAGATTCTGGCTTGATCCTTTGTATAAGATGGCATTTTTCCTGTGAAGTTCAGCCACTGGAGAATGGCAAATACAATTTTTATCTCAGTTAAGAGGATGACGATGATGCCCAATACATCAATGAAATTCCAGTCTGTGTTAGCATCACTGATGGAAAAGGAAATTGGATTCTTCTGGCTAATCCATTGTTAATGATTTCACTTCATAAATTCACTTAGGCTTTGTTATAACTTCTTGCTATTGGAAATGGTTTAAGCTTTGGGAAAAATATTCTTGGAAGAATCAATTATCAGCATGGCACCTTCTAATATTTTGAATTTTTTATTTTTCACAGGTAGGAGACCTCAAACCCAGACTTGCTGGAGGAGATCAAACAAGTACCATTGTCTCAACCTCCCTGCAGCAAACGGGGCAAGTTTTCACAGGCTTAAATCCCATCTATGGGAAAGGCTCAATGCACTGTAATTTCACAGAATGGAAACTCTTGATCATCTTCATTAGCCCTGAACAGTGTGAGCTTGGGCTGCACCACAGGCTCCTCATAACAATGGGTTTTAAATCAAAACCCTCATGCCAGGGACATGTGCCCGCAGGACGCAGGTGGCAATGTGATACCAAAGTAGAGATGTTTCTAGACATGGGTTATTCATCTTCTCTGGTATTCTTCCCTGGCTCTGACTTGAAAGCCTCCATCGCTGTTCTACCTCTCAAACATTGTCCAGGCTGATTTGTTGCAGCAGCAAGTTCTGCACATGTGCTTAGAGCTGCATTTTAGATGTGTTAAATAGGAGGAGATAAATACGAGGGGGGCTGAGCAGTGAATCAGGACCTCACCACACCTCCCACCAAACAGCACACCATGATAAAGGTCCTACTCCTCCCTACTGTACTTCTCTGCTTAACAGTCTGTCAGATGTTCACAGCAGTAAAGCATCAGCTCCTGTAAGTCACAGGGCAAAGGTCCTTAGAGGGCTGGTATCTCCCTGGAAGGGTTATCCACTCAGAACGAGCCTGGGAGGAGTGTAAGCTCCTGCAGTCAACTGGAAAATATTAAATAACCAGACAAGACATTAAGGTAAACTCAGTACTAGGTGGAAAATGGAATTGCCCAGGAATATGGTTTATAAACAAATATTGACCCCTAAGGCTTTGCTCTGGTTAGAGCCTCTTGAGACTCCTTGGGGTTTGCACCGGAGCCCAGCAAGGGTAAAGCTACATGCTGGAAGTGCTTGAAAGGAAAAGTAGCTAATATATAGTGCAGAATTTCCCAGCATAAAATAAAGTTTCATGTTTTCTACCCAGCTCCACAGGAGATTTTTCAGTATTATGCATTAGTTGAATTTTAGAATGGTTCAAGTAAATAGATCACAAATAGTAAAGGAAACGTGTTTCAATAACACAGGTGTCCACATGAATATATGCATGAATCCTGGCAAATATTTTCATTTTGCTAAGAATTGAAAAGTTGCCCTCTGGCATCTCTCGTTGTTTGCTGTAAATCTCAGATGAAAACGCAAACAGGAAAGGACACAAAACTCATTGGTAATCCTGAGGAAACACTGCCTCAGCCCGAAAGGCCAAGATTACCCAAGTCTGCCTGAAGTATCCTTATGCCAATAATTAAGCAGCAGCTGGACAGCTCAGAATTATGGAGGGACATTCAACCTGGACATCCCAGATAGAGACAAGTCACAGAGTCCAAGTAAATGCACTATATTTGTTGAGTTGAATCCACATGTGCTTCCCCATCACCACCGACCTTAGCCTCTCTCTTCTTGCTCCCATCACCTTGCTCATCTCCTGCCTTCTCAGCCTCTCAACCTAACAGAGAGAGCTGCAAGGTTTATAGGCCACATCCATATGATATATTCATTTTTGTCGTATTTTGCTCTAGACAATCTCTAATCTGCTTCTTTTGACATTCCCTGCATTGTGTCTGCATTTATTAAACAGAATATGGCACCAGAAAAAGGGGAAAAGATGCTATTTAAAAAAAAAAAAAAACTTAATGACTAAACTATTTGCTTGACAATTCAGAAAGAAACAGAGTTCTAAGTTTTCCCAAAGAATATCAAATGCTTTGATTATAAAGCAACATCTGGATTCCCCATGGAAACATTGATCTGATGGGAATGTCAGATGCAAAGAGACTACCAAATACACGCAACTCTACAGCCAGTCCAATTCAGCCCCTTGGAGCTGGGGAATCCTGGGTGCTAAATCCCTCTGCCAGAACAGGGATCCATCAGGCAAATGGCTCTACTCGGTCACACTTTAGTCTTGTTTGGAAATTCACTGCTCAGCATAACTTGCAAAGCTGCCAGTGGCACAAGAAATCCTGTGTTTGTTTGAGCAATGGCCAAGAATCTTACCTTCAGTGGATAGAATCTTGGGATACGGTCAAGGAATTGGCTTTAACTCACAGGCACTTCCAGACAAACTGATGTTTGTTCTACCTGCACTCCGTGCTTGCAGTGTGCACCTCAGGGGGTGTTTCCACCGATGCGACTGGAGGTCAGGTGGTAGAAAAAGAGGGTAACTTACTCAACACCACCTTCTATACCCTTCCTGAACTGCAGTGGAGATGCAGTGCAAGCAGTATGGGTGATGAGACAAAAAGAAATTTGAAATGCTTTAAAGCAAACACAATTTTAACTGGGAACCACATATTTTTGGCCACAAACAGCACTGAAATACCTCGTTCCTCGAGGTATCAGACCACAGCTAAAATTCTCTGATGATGTACATGCAAAGTAGCCTCACTACCTGCATTTTGCTTTCTTATCTGTTTTACAGCTATTAACTCCTCTGACAGTGATACTTGCTGAGATTAATTTTCAAGCAACAAAGAGCTAATGTGCTCTCTCCTCTCCTCTTCTGGGCAACCACAGCTCCCAGGTCACAATGCCTCTTT
Source organism: Falcunculus frontatus (assembly GCA_013398115.1). Taxonomy (NCBI): domain Eukaryota; kingdom Metazoa; phylum Chordata; class Aves; order Passeriformes; genus Falcunculus; species Falcunculus frontatus. Next base: position 227,908 of record VZRV01005027.1, read on the forward strand.
CCTCTGCTTCAGGGAACCGTGCTATAATGAAGAAAAGTCCTCTGCAAAGCTACAGCAAAGGAAGCACTCAGGGAGCTTTACCAAATCAAACCAACTTCAATTTCTGCTCTTGAAAAGCTTGTCTCCTACAAGGCTGCTGTTTATTAAATAACTTGCTCCGCTTGCTCCACAAAGTAACTCCTTTTTAAACCCTGCATTTCTTGAAGATGGAAACACCCACACCTCTTACCCACCTTACCTACCCTTCCAGAGTTCTAAGGAGCAAACTTAGCCCAGACAGGCTTCCCATAACTGTCAAGGTCCTGATAGCTCTCCAAGCTGATTCCAGAGTGGATTGAGCCACTGAGCTCCTGCAGCCGATGGTTAGCTGGACAAGCTGACCTCACTCACTACAGCTCTGCTGAGCGTAATGCTCCACTTCTGCCTACATATATCCCTTATCCCATTTTGGCCTAAATGAGCTCATCAGCTTTATCAGCTGCCTCTGCTAATCCAGCCTGTTTTAATGAAAAAGGACTGAAAGTTGATGGCAAGTGCAGAGTGTGAGAGCTGCTGTGGGGAGATGGCTGTGAGTGGCTGGAACAGGAGGAGTTAAGCAGGTCTAAGTGAAAAGCTTGTGGACATGGGCAAAGTGGAGAAAACTACCCAGGACATGAACTCCATGGGGCAGCACTGCTGCTGTGCACTGCCCTTCAACCAACACCAACAGAACATCCTGCCAGATTGCAATGGCAAGGACTCTTTTTTTTCTTTCTCTTCTGGTAAGTAAACTTGCTCCCCTGCAGAGGAGTGGCTGTCTGTGAAAATTCTGTGTGGCCACCTCTCCCAGCACACACAGCACCAGCAATCCAGTAACAACCAGCCCTTTAATCCCAGCATGGGCAAGGGGTGTGAGGGCGGCTGCAGAGGGTGTCTGTGGGAAGGAAGCCCAGAGACAATGTCAAACACCAAAGATCTGCACGAGTAATTTAGCAGTAGTTCAAACATCTCATTAATTTAATTTATAGGGAAAAGCTGTCAGCCTTAATTTTAGTTAAACACTGAACCACAGGTGAACCTTGTGCCTGTGAAAACCACGAAGAGAAAAGCTACGCATTTTCTCATCCAGCACCCTGTGGCCTTATTAACCCATGCCAGGAAGGTGGGAAAAAGCCAGCACAATAACTTCCTGGGAAGCCCAGGACTTTTCTAGGCGGTAGCACATCTGCAAGCTCTGTGCTTGGAGCAGAAACATAACAGCAGCTGTGTTTCCACAATGTCATTGCTGAAAAAGCAAAGCGGTCACAGCTGAGGGGTGGAAACTGCTCTCCCTTTGCTGTCTGGAGGAGCAGCTTCTGCTGCAGATGGCACTTTCACTTTGCCGGGTTTCCAGTTCCTCCTTCATGCCTGAGCTCTATCAGTTTGTACCTGCAGCACAGGTGGGATTACAGGATCTTTGACCCTCCTGTACTGCCCTGTTAAACCCCTCTCATCTCTATGTAATTTTGATAGGCTTGGAGCGAGGGCTGCACTTTTATTTCTCTCCTTGCTAAATGAGAGACAAGGTGTTGTACAAGAAGGCTCCCAGGCTGTGTTTGGCTGGGGCAAGGCTAACAAGCACATCCCTGAGACAGACACATGCTCTTACCTGCAGCCGTGACTGGGAGAAATGGGGACTCGAGTACTTCTCTCTCCAACCAGCACTTGCTCAAACTCCCAGCGGTCTGAGTACATCCTCTGAAGGCAGATTTAGTTTCTTCAAGTCTCCCACTGAAAAAGAATGTGAACCTGACCAGGAGGGATGAATGATAGACTGTAAAAAAAGCACTTCTCCAGTGCCAAGCTCCTTTTCCAAGGCTGGGTCAGCAAGCAAACACCCTCCAGGATAAAACCAGGAAGGACGACCCTGCCTGTATGGGCTGTTAGCATTAAGGTGCTGCCAGTGCAGTGATTTCTGTGGCTGCCTGCACTCCCCAAGTCTTTTTGGGCAAACCAGCTGGAACACAACACCATCTGCAAACAGCTGCACAGGAGCCAGGTATTTGTGCCCCTGAAATGTGACAAAAAAGTATTCCTCCAAGATTTTAAGAAGGCATGGCCTTTTGTCTTGGTGTTTGTAAGCCTCTGCTTTGGAAGCAAGGAAAAAATTGAATATATTTCTGAAAAGCTCCTGTTATTCCCTGTCAGGTTAGGCCCAGCCAGGTGCTTCCCTTACCTGACCAGCCTCGTGCAGGGAAGAAATGAGGCCCCGGCACTGGCAGTGGGGCAAGTCCATGGCATCCCCTCCTTGCCTATTCGTGCTTCTCCCCTGCCAGGGTCCTGCCAGCTTACACACCAAGTATTCAATGCAATATTTCCCCTACGCTGGTACATGAAATCTCTGTCTGCATTTCAGCCGTACGTGCTTTTCCCATCCTCCTTACTCGGCACTTTGTTTTAAGAGCTCATCCTCCACAGTAATTTCATAGGTTTCTATTCCTAGCATTGGGAGAAGGAAGGGAGAATCAAGTAATATTGATGAATAACCAAGCTCTGCTAAGAAGTCTGCCTTTTCTTTAATTTACAAAGTACCTGCTAGAAAAAGTAAAGAGGGTGCGTCAGTGCAGACTGTAACGAACACGGGAAGTGACAAACACAGGACCATGTTCCCAGGCACATCATCGACATCAGGGGAAAAAACAGAGTATTGTAGCTTCAAAGAGCAGGGGCAGTCTACAAAACAGATCACAGAAACTGACACGCTGAAAGGTGAACCCTGCTGAAAAGCACATTTGGCCTTTGCTTTCCGTTGACCAACACCTACCCGTTTCCTGGGCTTGTCTTACATGTTGAGATGCACTCACCAAAGTGTATCGGGATAAACAACACTGGCAGGATGAGGCTTGCAATGACTTTTGGGCTGGTTGTTACATGTCTTTTCCGTGTGATTCATGCTGGCGACTGAGCCTTCCCATTGGAAAACATTTCAATCCCTGCCCAAAGAGCACAGCAATAAACACAGGCAGACCCAGGGTAATCAGCACAATGGGTTTGCAAAGAATTGTTCTGAAGCAAGAGGGGACCTGATAAAAGGGTGAGGGAAGGAAACAGATGCTCAAAGGGATTTCATCAGAGTTCATGTGGAAAGGGGAGAAAAAAAGCAGTAAGGGAAAAATATTGCAACTGATACCTTTTGGGGTGAATGTAGAGCTGATTCTTTATTATCTCCAGGAGCAACACTCAGTGCTTAGACTACAGCAGGGAGATAAAGGCAACAGAAGAGGTCACTGCAGTTTCGACAAAATACACTGACCACTCTGTAAGTGCAGGGAATGGAGCAATTTGAAGGAGTCCCTGGTGCTCTGATGCATTTTCTTGGTCATAAAATCAAGAACCAAACACGGTTAGAGGGGGAAAAAGGGATTTTACCTTGGTATTTATTTGAAGTATCCTTGGTGCACTCCGTCCAGGTGGAGCACGCTGGAATGCACATCCAAATGCACACTGAAATGCACCCCCGTGAGCACCCCGAAATGCACACCCACAATACTTTGGGCATAAAATTATAGGCTTTACCAATTAGTATATCTATCAAAGATTCCCCAATGAGAGGCTGAGCAAACCCCCCTCTCTGAGGAACTTTCCCCCCTGGACAGGCCTATCTTAGTTTACAAAATGTGTTCCAGAGAAGACCTTGGTGTCTGAGGCTTCTAAGATGTTTGGTCTCCTGGCTTAATGGAATACTGGGCCTATGCTGGTTATCAAACCTGAACAATTAGAAGAATGTGGGCTAAAAGGCCCTTAAGAATACATAAAAGTTATACAAAAGAGCATATAGAGGGGGTATATATAAAAAGCAAAAAAGCATCATGGCATCAGCTCCACTTGTCCAGCTGAGCCCCAGAGCACTGCTGGGACTCCCCAGCACAAGGCAGCAGTGCTGTGGCTCTTCTGCACCAGCTCTTTCCCCAAAGGAGCTGTCTTGTGCTTGGGATGAGCAGCACTAATATCTTCCATGAATTTAATCAGGCACAAGGCAGCCAATGCAGGAGCTGACAGACTGGTTTCTCCTACCACTGCATGCCAGGAGACATAATTAACAAGGAGAATGAAGAAATAAGAGACAGAATTTTTTAAAAATTATTTCTATATTTCTATTAAATATTCCTCCTCCATTCCAAGTGAAGGGAAACTGTCCACCCACAAACCCCCTCCTCGATATCTGGGACTGTTGCAGCATCATCACCAGGAGTTCACTGCACATGTGTGTAGCAGATGGGTATTTATTGCCCTGGGCTACTGGGAGCTCCTTTGGCCCTCACAGCTGATGCTGCTGGGCCAGAAGTGCTGGTTTCGTGCTCTGTTGTCCAGCCAGGGAAGAAGCCTGCTGCTGCCTTTCCCTGCTTCTACATCAACTTTGAGTCCTTCTCGCAAACCATGAGAAATTTTCTGGGTGAGGAAGAGGGCAGTTTTCCTAAGGAGGAGGAAATGCTAAAGGGAAAAAAGAAATTAACACAAGGTGAACAGCAGCAATAAAGTTTGAAAAATGGCTGGGAAAAATCTGGGTGCTGTAAGAAAGCCACGGCTTCCCAAGGAAGAGCTGACAGAGCCATCTACAGCTGATGGGGCAGGGCGGCACAGCGGCCACGGAGCAGCCTGGCACAGCCCCCTCAGCCCCGACACAGCCCAGCCTGCAAACACCCCTCATGCCACTCACAGGAGGCCTGTTATTGGCTAACATCAAGGAGAGAGATCAAAAAAAAAAAATCTGTGGCATAAAGGAAAGAATAAGAGACTGATAAATAATACATAAAACAAGAAGCCGATAGTCCTCGTAGCCTTTTAAAATAACTCTTACGTGGGTATAATACACCATAAATATCAAAGCTGCAGTGCAGCCCTTATATGACAAGTCACAGACTAGTCAGAAAACACTTTCTGAGATCTGAATCATGGCCACTTATATATTCGCTTTTATTAGGAAAAAAAAGAGAGAAAAAAATTAATAGCATCTCTCAGCAGAAAGTTATTTCTAGTCTTCTACTTTGCAAAGGGAACTGTCATTTCATTATTTTGGTGGGTGTAATGGCACATGCTGTACCGACCATATGTAATCAGAGAATTAAATGCTGGCTCAGATATGAAGACATAATGAGATACACACACTTTTTTAATGAGAAAAATGATTGAAAATAAAACCCAGTACAGTGAAAAACACAGATGTCTGTGGCATGATAAAACTTTCTGGAAATGTAGATCCTAAGTTGCCATTGTTGCAATTACTTGAGACTCTTTAAACTCCAAGTTGCTACTTTTAACCTTTTCCCAAGGAAAGGTCTGTCCGAGGCTTACACGGTCAGCCAGCCAAGCCATGGCCTTGGTGAACTGGTGAGGCTGGCCTGGGACAACCTGCCTGTCACACTGGGGACTTGTGCACAGGTTGGTTTGGGGTGCATCCCCCTGCAGAGAGGGATCTGAGACGCCAAAGAGATTAGAGTTCTTTCTTATCAAGGACGGTCCTACTGGTGCAGAGTGCTCCTGACTGGTTACATCAATCCAAATTCAATCACGGATCCACACTAGACACAGCCCTCACTTCCCTGCAGGAAACCTCCTGCTCTGGGCTGCACTTCCTGGTTGATAAGAGAGGGAGCAACAGGAGCTGGCAGGAAGGAGCTGTACCCTTGGATCCCACAGTGCCACCACCCTTCTCTGCCCCATCATCCCCACCCGAAACACGGGCATAGCTCCAGCAATCCCACACTGCTGGGGGCAAAGCTCAGCCAGAGTGGTGGGTGCTGGAAACGACCTCTGCAGCTGATTCAGTTCAGTGGACAGGCCACTCAGACCCTCTTCTGTGGCATTTAACTTCTTTGTCCTCCCCCCCGCCCCTTCAGTGCTCTCTGTCCTGTCCAGTCTTCCAGTTGCTTCTCACTGTTCTGTGGGAAATTCCTGCCCACAGGTCAGCTCCGTGGCTCCCACCCTGCACAGCCATCAGGATCACACCTGGAGCTCCAAATGCCGAGATGGGACGAAGTGAAGAGTTAGGGAGGAAGAGCAGTGATGAGCAGGCTCTGCTCCACAGCCCTGGCAGCAGCACAGCTCATAAAGCCCAAGGAGAGAGCGAGCTGTGCTCTGCAGCACTTACAGCTGTGACCCTCTGTGTGACCTGCACCCAGAAGTGGCTGCTCCAGCCCGGCCATCACCATCAGGAGCTTCCTCCAGACCCACTGCTCTGAGATCCTCTGGGGACTGCTGCCAGCTCCCAAGGCTTCCTTTCTTCACAAACACTTCCCTTGTTTTTTTCCTCCCCAAATCATGTTATCTTACCTTCATTTTGGAGAAGAAGGGTACTAAAAATACATATTATGTCCATTTCAATAGGGCAGAGAAGAAATACATCAGCACTTATTTTTGGCTGCAGAACTCTGATTTTTTAGCTAGTCATAAAATTTTACCACTTCAAAGTGCTCCCTGGAGGGGTGTTTATTAGAGGAGCCTGAACTCATGGCTGAAGCTGCCTCTGTCTAGCTATCACAAGCCACATGTGGCTTCAAAGTGCCTCTGATAGCAGTCTCCAGAACAATGTAATCCATAAGTTTACATTAAATATTTATATGACACTACCCTGTGCTCTTTTTGGTTTAATTTGTCTTTAAAACTTATCCCAACGTATTAGCAAAGTTCATTACTTAACAGTGCTGGTACCATTTAGTAGGAACCCTGACTAAACAAACAAACCTGTCTGCACAGGCCACTTTATGGGACCAAAAAGGCAAAATCCTGCCTTGACCCATGCCAGGAGCACTGGGAGCATAAGTGCACTTTGGAGCTATGATCAACTCAGCACACTAATTCCAGGCAGGAGGAGAGTTTTTCAGAAATTTGATATGGAGAAGGGCAAATGCAGTTTCCAAAAAGGAGAGAGTCTGTTTTTACAGACTGAAGTGTTAGGCTGGGGGTTTTTTTCCAGAACACTTATGATGTTTCAAATTTAATAATAGCTTCTTAAAGCTATAGTATGAAATTTCCCAATTAAAATGGAAGGAAATTGTTAGAAATTAAAACATCACCATCCAGTCAGGCCTGGCATTTGGGTTTGTTGGTCTGAGTTGAAATGAAAAGCAGCACAAGACATTTTGGCAACTGCAAACCATTTTGCAGATTTATAGTTTCAATAAAAACACTGTTGTATAAGGCAGAAAGCTTCTATTTCAGTTTAGAGAAATCTCATTGTCTCTCACAGGCACAAGCACCACTGGGAACAGGAGGTGGACACCATCTCGCACACCCCACAGCGTCATTTATAACTGGGAAATTCATCGGGTGGGGAAAGACACGAGCAGACTGTAATGTTCCTGCTGGAGCAGGAAAAAGCCCTGCACCAGTACAGACAGAGCCATTTGGAAAAGTGAAGCCATCTACCAAGTTTAAGCATCATTTATTTCCACAGAAGGTTCTCTTTTCCTGTAGCATCAGACTGAAAATTCCTGAAAAGGAACTCTGAAATGACAGAGGACTGCGCAAAAAGCCAAACTAAATCCAGGAAAAAGAGAAGAGATCTTTGTGCAAAAGCAGTATGAATTTACCAATGAATGGACTCAGTGTGTAAATCTGGAACACTCAGTGAAAGGCAAGGACTGACTCAGCTACAGCTGCCTTTCAGGAAGCAGAAGCAGATGCCAAGGAGTTGGACCAAACAGCACGGAAATGATGCTGGGACACTGCATTGAGGGCCAGGAGCCAGATGCAGGGCTGTAACCTGGCTTGGAAGAGGCTAGGACTGCCAGGAAGAGAAACTGCTTGTCCCTGTGTAACTCCCTGTGGGTGTGAAGAAAACAAATTTAGAAGTTTCAGCTGCAAATGCCCACCTTCAGCCTCTAAACCCCCAAAAGGAAAAAACAAATCATATGGGGAAAAAAAATCTATGGATGAAAATCTGAAATTTAGAGGTGGTTTTGTGTAGACTAGCCAGTTAAGATAGGCTCAGTAGAGTCCCTTGTCTCTTCTACACCTTGTGTCATTTGCTCTAGCACAGATATTTTATCATCTCTATCTGAAGATGAACCTGTGTTGTTGAATTAATTACTCCAATTTAGTTTATCATTTCTAGGGTTCCCAAAGAACAGTCCCCATCACCCCAGGCTGCTCTCTGTTCTGTGACAGAGTCAGCAGCAACTCTCTGCTGAGGTTTTCCTGATGGAGGTTTGAGTGGTTTGGAATAATTCCCCATCACTCTGGATTTATATATGTTGCTGTAATCACACACATTTAATGATGCTGAATATTAAAGCAGGAAGTTAATGTGCTTGGAAGTTTTTAAAAATCCAATTAGATGTCATTAAAATATTTATATATTGGGTGCAAGTTTTCTTTCCCAAAGGGGTCTCTTTTACAAATGACTATAACACTAGGTGTGGGTCACAGCAGAGTGTATTGCATTAATTTCAGGGCTTTTTAGCATTACCAAATTTCAAAATTAACAGCAAATTAAAATAGGAAATTATTAACTCAGAATGAAACAAGTAACACCCAGACATCTAGACTGTTACCGTTTACAGCAGCTAACAAGTTGGAGCAGGGGAAAAAGCACATTCAGAGTAATACAAGGAGCAAGTGCCATCTCGTGGACCCACAGGCGCTGCACAGCCATGACACTGCTACAGACAGGATTTAGGAGTCCTCAGAGGCAGGGTGGATTTGTATGCTGTGGGCATCATGACTGGTCTTTAAAGAAAGCCTGTCGCTGAAATCCCTCACACGCTCTCCCATTAGAAGGCCACAGACACTGCTTTCAAGATTTACAGCTTCCCTGGAACTCTGGCTCCCACAAGAAGTCCATAAAACTTTTACCACCCAGTTCTTGCATCACAGCCATAAATTCTGAGTGTTTTATCACAGACAGCACAATCTGGGCGCTGACTGCTAAGCCAGGCAGGAGCTACTGGTGTGAGCAGGGACCGCTCACACTGCCAGGGCTCCTCAGAGCCAGTGGCACAGTCCAGGGCTGTCATCTCCACCAAGTCTCTCCAACAGGAAATCAGAGTTTCTCCCCCTGCACTGCTCTCCAGGCTAAGCTGTCATTGCACAAGTGGCCTTTCTGCTCCATCTCACCATTTTAAAAACCTGGGATGCAGTGCTGAGTGGAGGGGTAACACCAGATCCCCACTCTGATTTTTTGTAGTCAGAGGATGGCACAAAATTCTTCAGGAGCTGGTTAAGAAAAAAATCACACAGCAGCTACTCCAGCTGAGGAGAGGAGATTTTAGGAGCAGGTAAAGTCCTGTTCTTACGCTGCCCAAGGAGGAAAGGCCAGATCAGATGTTCCTCATGGCTTGAAATCTTCATCAACAGCCCTGTGGCAATTGCCTGAGTGTACAGAGATATGATTCCATCGATTTTTCTGATAGAGCTTCCAAGAAGAGGCCCTGTTAAAGCAGTGAAAACAAAGTCTGAGCTGCCTCCCCTTACACACCACAGGAGCCACACACTTAACAAAGCAGCCGTGTGGTTCCCCTCCCTGCAGGGTGGGACTGGCTCCTCTGCTGTGCCACACGCACACCACTGACCCATCCCTGCCCAAAACCTCGCCCTCATGAAGTGGATTAAAGCTTAGTTCTTAAAGCCGTGGATTTCTTAAACTCGAGACATTGCAAAGGAATAAATATTTTAAAACTTGGGGAAAGTGTCCATTTAGATTAATGCTGTGCTGAAAATAGCACTTCTCTGCAACTCACTAGATGAGTGTTATAACATTCAGTGCAGTTTAATGGAGTGATATTCCAGTTACATAAAGTTTCTCAGAAAGAAACGTACTGTGCATCACCTACTTCCTGCTCTGTTTATCTCTAATGGAGGTGGTTACTTTAAAAATATCTTTATTTGGTGGACTCACATGCAAGTCATCTCTCTTGGCTAAGACTTTTGAGAGATGTATTGCGATGATAAACATAGTGCCATCAGCTCTGAGAGCCAAGAAAGGTGACCTGTCTATTGATACAGACAAATCAGACTGGGAAAGAGTCCAAGGAGAAGCAGAAGGGCTTTTAACCCAGATCAGAAAGCCCTCCCATTTCTTCCTCCAGAGATGGAGGTCAGACCAGACAGTCCAGATGTGAGAGGTGAGCCAGCAGAGAGAGGGATGAGCTCAAATGCTCCGCAGGTGTGAGGGCTCCTGCAGGGAGGCATGAGCAGGGACAGGCACCGTTCCCCCCTCCCATGGCCAAGGGCACCATCACAGGGTTTATGTGGCATCCCTGCCAGAGCACACATCTGCCCTTCCTGCCCACCCTTCTACTCAGAGCATTTCAGCACTGCCATTTGGGGAGCTCTGCTCTACCCTGGTGACCCAAGCACACTCTGTGCGTGCACATATCCTTGCCCCATAGACCCCCAGCACTACCAGCTCCAAAGACACTTTAGAAGGTTTCACACCTCTCTGCATGGACATTTGAGTCTCTGCTAAACAGCTCATCTTTCTTTCAGGACAGTAGTAGCAGAACTGTCTCCCTGGATGGTTGTTCTCTCAGATGAGCCCTTCCCTACCACGAGACCTCTTTCAAGGGAAAGCTTCTCTGGCACCAGTGTGCTCCGTTTTCAGAGCAGTCCAAGGGCTAAGGCCAGAGTTCCACTGCCACATAACCCAGAATCATCCTTCAAAGCAGGGAAATGATTTTATCCATTTTTTACAGGCAAGAGGTGGACTCAGGGTCAGAACCAGTAAGGTGCTTATAGGAAGGGTTCAGGTGGAGTAATTGCAGCTAAAAATCACCATTTACACCTTAACCCTGGTGATGTCACCTCTCTGTGTGACTTCCAGTTCCCCCAGGTCCCTTAAAAACCCATTAGGGATGCCCAGAGCTGTCCCGGTTTGAGCCACTCACAGCCCAGGACTCCCAAAGCAGGGCAGTGTGTTCAGATATCCCCCTGCATGGAAGGTACGAAGGAAAACTTCACTGTTTCAAAACTTGATCAAGACTGCCACCTACTAACACGCAGCTGAAATGACTAAAATGACTAAAATTGTGTCATGTTTCCAGGCAGAAAGTAACAGAACAGAAGACAGCCCCCACCTAGAATTACACTTGTAAAGTTGTTTAACATGAAAAGCATCTTTCTTTTTCTCTTAGTTTTGGACACGATACCTTGCTGATACGATACCCTGCTGTATATATCCTAACAGTCCCCTTAAGGATGAAGAAATTCCTCTTTCTTCTCTCACAGCTAGGACACAGCTATGCATTAACCACTTGCATAGTCATTCTTTGAATCCAAAACCAAGCATTTTTGTAACTGGAAGATTTGGGGTTACCTGGAAAGGAGTTTTCCCACAGGACAAATCAATGCAGACCTCTGGAGCCAAAGTGGATGCCCTGACCAGAGAACTGTCCTTATTTCATCTTGTGGCCAACTGGAAAGAATTAATTTCTTGTTAATACAAGATGTAGCTTTTGCATTTGGTGTTCAGCTGATGATTTTCTTTTTGCTCAGACTGTTGAGCAGTTTCCTTCTAAATACAACACATTCATCCTATAGCAACACACAGTTATACATTATATACACAGAGAGTTAAAGCCAGGTATCATCAACCTTTAATATTTATATCTTCCTGGACCCACTAGCTGACAGCTGCTAAGCTACTGGCAAACTGTCTTAAGTATTTTCCCCCTTTCTTTTGGCACCATGCCCCTGGACTGGTTTCAGCTACACACTGCAGAGGCCATCCAGAATAACTCCACATTGGCTCATAAAGTGAACTGGGGAGAGAATTCCCCCCCTCCAATCCCACCTGCAGCTCATTAACGATAATGTGACTTGCCACATTTACATGGATAGGGGAAATTAGCTCCTCTATCACTCAAGTGACTTGCCTGTCCTTGCTCAAGACTCTCCCCACACCATCTGGATCCGTGAGAACTCAGATTTGCAGACTGGTATTTGGGTAATGTCTGGAATCACAAAGAGCTTATGGGAGAGAAAACCCAGGTCTTGTGTGCACTTCTGTACAGTCCAGATACAGAGCTGCTGGAGTGGGTCCAGAGGAGGCCACGGAGCTGCTCCCAAGGCAGGAGCCCCTCTGTCTGGAGCCGGGCTGGGAGAGCTGGGGATGCTCACCTGGAGAAGAGAAGGCTCCAGGGAGAGCTCAGAGCCCCTTGCAGGGCCTAAAGGGGCTCCAGGAGAGCTGGAGAGGGACTGGGGCCAAGGGTATAGAGAGACAGAACAAGAGGGAATGGCTTCAAGCTGAAGAAGGGTAGATTTAGATTAGATATTAGGAAGAAATTCTTCCCTGTGAGGGTGGTGAGGCCCTGGCACAGGGTGCCCAGAGAAGCTGTGGCTGTTCCTGGATCCCTGGAAGTGTCCAAGGCCAGGTTGGAGGGGGCTTGGAGCATCATGAGACAGTGGAAGGTGTCCCTGCCCATGGCAGGGAAGTTGGGACTGGATGGACTTTAAGGTCCCTTCCAACCCAAATCAGTCAGTGATATTTTATTCTGCTATTCCTGTTTTACACTTGAACTGTGCCACTTTGACCTGCTTTGACAAAGTTTGCACTGGGGTCACTGACAGCACAGGAGGACCAGTGCCCACACTGAACTCCATCACAAACATGTCTCTGATGCTTCCTCCTCCTCTGCCATGTGGTACTGCAAAAGAACACAGGGATTTTAAAAAGGGGCATGGGAGGCAGCAGAAACTAAATTTCGATCTGGTGATACATAAAGAGCAATTCCCACTGTCCTGCACTGTATTCAGTCACTTAAGGAAAGGCAAAAGGGGTTGGATGCTGTGTCCCTTCACTTCAGCAGCTGACTGCGCTGCCACAATGGACTCAGCTGTACTGCAAATGTTATCAGTAATGCAAACCAGGCTGGGGTCACACAGTGCCTGGCTTGGGGAGACAGAGCCCTTGCAATGTTTTGCACCTGTATCATCTGCCCATGAACACTACAGACAGGGACAGCATTTCCCCAGCCAGGAAACAGTGATATCTCATTCTCGTGGCTGCAAGTGAAGTCACGGGGAGCCTGTGAGCACAAATGATGTGCAGTGAGGTAACAGATTAACAAGCAGGTTGCTTACAGCCCATGAAAGAATTAACAGAAGGACTACATGAGAAACCTGTGCCATTGAACAGGAAAGATTTCTAAATGTAGTATTAAATTCAATACTTAAGAGTGTATAGAGTGAACTGAACATGTGGTATTGCCAACAACTGGTGCTCTAATGCACGCTTAGCATATGGATAACGTAATTAACCAATTAAAAAGTGCATGAAAGACAAGAGACAGAAGCTGTTAACAACAGGAGAAACAATAACTGCAGTTCCAAGGACTGACGCAGTGTACCTAAATGGGGGGGGGTTAGACCTGGATTCTCCATGTCCATAGCTGGAAGCCATTCTGCTGTTTTCTGCCGAAGACCTTGTGTTGTGCTTGAGACCTGCATGAATACAGAAGCTGAACCAATAATGAATGGCGCAGGGGCAAAACTGAGTGATTTGGAGAGAGGAGCAGACTTAGAGCCGTCTTTATTAGTACAGACCAGAGGGCAAGAGGCCAGCTCAGGGATACCCGAGAGCACGCCTGGAAAAGCTGTGAACAGAGTCTGTGCACCTTGCAAAAACCATCAGCACGCTTTTATGTCTTAGTGCACAAAATCCATCCATTAGCATCTGTTGCATTAATTTATGAACTGAATCCACAGCTTTTCCCTTCCAGTTTTAGCAATTTTGGAAAAAATACCTTGAGCCACTAGTGGTCGTTGTTGTCCTGTGCAGCTCTAATTCCTGGAGTTTGTGCCAAACAATTCCTGCAAGCTGACTTTCGCCAGGTACAAACCACAGCCAAAATTTTAAAGTCAAGCACAAAACGATAGCTCTGCTCATTCATCAGGAGATGAGCGGGTGTTACATTTACCTCTTCCTGTGAGTTATATTCGGCGTCAAGGAAAACACAACAGTTTGACAACAATTAGGGATCGCAGTGCACAGGAAAAGCTCCAGAGAGCCAAACAGATGCTGCGCTGTGCAGGGAGTTTGTGTAAACACTGATTTTGATGCAGCTCCTTTTATCCTGTGCACACATGTGTCCCTCCACCTGATGACAGGCAATTGCAAAATCACAGGCAAATATGACACCCTGTTTTGGGGGAGCTTGGTGTGTTTGCTGAGTGTTCAAACAAAGCAGATGCTGTTTCCCCAGCCTCCCCCAGACAGTCTCTGCAGTACATAGAGTTAAAAATTTTGGCCCAGACTGACAAAGGGACAGAGGACAAAGCACTTAAAAATGCTCAGCTTTGAGGTCTCCAGCTGGTGGAGCAGAATTCACAGATAGGAGCGGGGCATTCACAGGGTGGCTGCAAAGCATATTTCTGTGATGTGCAGAGTTACCCTGGCTACTCTGCATGGGCTCCTCCGAGCAGGGGAAGCAGTACAGTCCCAACCCCTTCCACAAATGCCAAAGGTATACCGAAGGTGACCACAGCCATAATTAAGAAGTTGAACTTTACATTTTTAACTGGATGCACCAGGGGAAGCCTCAGTACCTATGGACTCTGAAAGGCTCTGGCCTGGCTAAAGGTAGAATACTCTCTGTGAGAGTTTCCCAGAGGAAGGGTTAGTGAGCAATGAAAATACAAATTTGGGGAAAGGGTGAATACAGCAATTGCCTTTACTTTCTCCAGTTTCCTGTATTTGACGTGATAAACTGAGTTACTGTAAAAACCTCAGTGTTTAGTAAAATCTCATGTTACTATTACCATCCAATTATAATCACTAATCAACACTATAGTGATACCATACTCTTTGCCCTATTTCTACTGCCCTCAAAATAACATTTCAGAAAGTAGAAAGCCACAGCTTAATTCTAAAGCTACTTCAAAAAAATAAACATTTTAATTGCACATTCATAACTATATGAGTGTATAAATAAATGCATGTTCACACATACACAAAAATTCCTTTCACATGAGCAGGAGCTTTCCCACTGACTTCAGTGGGGACAGACAACACCAATAAAGGAAAACCCATCCCTTCACTGGGGAAGAAAAGCAGGAACTTTTTCTGGGACAAGCATGACACGTTACTGCCCATTTTAGACATTTAGCGGTGCTCCCATATTTTGCCCATCCCCCTGGGTGAAGAACACATGAAACACATTGCCCATGGACGCACACTGAGAGGGACTGACTGACCAAGACAATCTGAAAGGGAAGAGGACTTAAAAGAGACTAAAATCACTTTGAACAATGTGGAAAAAGGTTGCTACACAGCTGACCTAAGATTCAATTCAAATTTCACTGTTGTCACTGGGAATTTCTCCAGTGACTTTGCTGAGCTTTGGATTAAGTCTCAAGCCTGTAAAATGAGAAATGGAAGAGAGAACTTGGGTTTTGCAGAAACCCTCACATCACCTCCACCAGAAGCCTCCCACAAGACTGCAAGCAGTTGTTGCTGCTACACAGACTACAAAAGAGAGACAGCATCCACTTAATTTCCAAGTATCTTCCTCAGTCAGGTATAAGAAACCATTCTGAAGCAGCTTTCTGTTTCCTAAAAATTTCTTCTCTTATCTCTTCGAACTTTTCTGAAGAGTTTTACTCAATACTCATCCATACTCCAGTAGTAGATCTAGTCAAATATGTTCATACCATTTATGCAGTAAATGTTCTACACACTCTATTCACTCACTTGCAGACTGTCCCAAAGGCTATGTACTCATTTAAAAAAAAAAATTCATGTATTCAAAATCCAGTTCTACATAATTCTATTTTAGTGCAATCTATATTCAAGAAAGCATTTAAATATTCTATTAAAATGGATCCATCATCAAATATCATGGAATCCAGCAAAATAATAGCTAACATCTCAGTGCTAAGCCTCCATCAGAGTCACAACGGTGCCTTGATACCCCCTTCATTTTTTTCCTATTCCGGCACCTGTAACCATGGCAACATATACTGAAACATTTCAAGCAGAACAGAACTGACAATCACAATAACAGCTCAAAATACCTGAGGTGGGGAAAAGAGAGGAGAGGCACAAGCAGGTAGTTGTTGAAATTAAAAGCTAATGACAAGAAAACAGCTGGAAACAAACGCTGGCTCACATGGCCATATTCTCTAGGCAGATGTATTTCTGCAAACCTGGTCTGTTCCATCTTATTAGATGTGCAGCTATGGAAGGGAGGTAAAATAAATATTTTTTTCAGCAAAGAGTAGAAGTGTCAACTCTAAAAAGTAAGTTGCTGCAAATAGAAAACAAATGTTTATCTGCCGCATGCACATCCAGGAGTACTCAGCATCAGCCCATGAAAAGCAAGTATTTTTTCCAAAGGCAAACAATCACAAATGTGCTTCAGAGAAACACTATCCATCCATCAAGAAAGAGAAGTCACCTTTTAAAGAGGTTCTAAAAGAATAATTCCATTAGCCTACATCAAAGAACAGGTTTGAAATGAACATGAGTTAATAAACCATATATGTGTAAACTGGGATAACTTCCTAGACATTTAAGGGACCTAATTAGCATTTGAATGCTGTGAAGCAAGAAAGGGAAATTCTATCTTTAAAGTGTAACAATCAAAACTAGAAATGAGATTGACCTGTGTGGGAGAGCCTAGCAGGATGCAGCTGCAAGGTTAGCTTCGAAGGTTTATGGGGCTGTAGCTGAAAAAACACAAAGATCAAGGCCATCATGAGACCTGAAGGGAAGGCTGGGGTTTTTTATCTGTTACCCCATGAAGCTGAATTTAGAGAACAGAATTAAAAGAATGAGAGCTGGACCTACATCAGCCTCCCTGTTGCAACACCTCACAAGCCAAAAGGCATGAATCAGGCATCAAAACCACCAGGAATTCAGCGAACAAGGCTCCCTGGAAAAAGGGAAGAAAAATAAGACAAGACAAAAGCAAACATGGTATTAAACTGGAGAGTCAAGGGGAGGAGGCAGAGCATCTGGGGATTTCTCTGCTAAGGAGCTGTAACCTCCAGGAAACCAACATGAGCTGTCTCACCAAACCTCACTCCGAGATGGTGCAACTGCTGCCTAAGAGGCTTCACACACACTTAAATATTGCATATTCCATTTAGCCTGCTACAATCCATGTGGGCTCCTTTTAGATCCCTTTCTCCTGCATCAGAAGGAAACATAAAAAAACATCATCTGCAGCAGGTATTAGGTGGGATAAATCCCATCCTTGCACAGGATAGAGTGACAGCAAGTAGAACAGGCAGAAGTGGTTGCAGACTGTAAAAAGGCCTGAACCCATCAAATATGTAAATGCACACCGAAGTCAGAATTTCCAGGATCAGACACTGCAGCCAGTTATTCCCCCTTTTCAGTGCCTTGTGCCTGAAACAGGAGTATGGAGAGTCTGGCACTTCACTGCTCCATCTCTCTGGGTTATGATGCTGGAGTGTGTGTGCTGTTCTCTTGCTGAGAGCAGCTGCATCCCCCTCACAGCGGGTGAAGGGACCAGGAGGAGACTCCTGGGGCAGGGCTACCACTGGAAAACCAGAGCTAGTCACAGGGGCCTGAGTCATCACATTCCATGGGATGACTGGGACCTCACTCCTCACAAAACACCCTGAACTTTGCCTTAGGTCATGTATTCCCTTTTCCCTTGTCCAGGATTGCAGAGACCCATAGTCCAAACCCCATGAAACAGCAAATGCACCAGACACCTCTTGGCTCCACCACAACACGTGGTTGTGTTTCCATGCTGAATCTCCTAGTGTCACTGGGAATTGTGGTTCCCACTGCTGATGATCCGTCGTCACCCAGGCACTGCAGCAGCAGCTGCTACAGAGGGAGCTGGGAATGCTTGTTTTTAGGGCAGGAAGCAGAAAGATGGTCCATTCCTTTTTTCCATGGTCTTTTAGTCAATCAAATCTTATCGTGCAGCAAAGGCCAGTGCAGGATTCAGTGGAAGCAGGGGAAGATCTGGATTAGAAATGGAGAACATGGAAATGGAGAAGAGCTGGGATGTGAGTCAGCAATAATTCTGGGGAGAGAGTTACTGTCTCTTTTCTCACTTGCATCTCAGAAAATGTAACTGCCAAGCCACAGTACACAAAGAAGCTGTCATTCACTGTCATGTAGGAAGCACCTTGCTCTCGTTCCTCTGGGGAATTTCCTCAGTCACTGGATTTTGTAAAAGAGAATATTTTCCCCCTACCATTGTGTGGCTCATTGACTCCTATTTTCTTCTCTGTCATTTGTAAGACTCTTCTTCCTGACCCCCAAGAATGATTTGAGCTTTCCAACCCATTTTTCTAATGCCGTCAGGTTAATACAGGTTCAGCAGCAGCAGCAGAGTTTAACAGCAGGTTTGGAGCAGCTCTCGCTCACAGGTGGGGAGCAGCAGGAAGGAAAAGGAAAACCAGACAAGTGCAAACCACAGGGCAAAGTCTGCCCCATCCTGGGCAAAGTCTGCAATGCCTCTGGGCATGTTTGACTCCAGAGGGAGCTCACGATGGACCCCAGTGCTCCACCTGCAGAAGGCATCTGCACCCTACTCATCAGCCAAAGTCTCTCCTCCCCAGAGCAGACACCCCTCAGCCTGCTCTGACCTGTCCCTGCAGACACCGAGGCCAAAGGAGGACACCGGGGTCCCCTCCAGTCTGAACAACTCAGCCTTCCCCCTGTGAGCCCTAGACCCTGCCATACAATTTGTACTGATACAGAACTTTCTTGAAAAAGATATCCTGTCATGAATTACAGACTTTAAGTGCTAGAAAAGGCACCGTGCCCCTTGGGATGCCCCTTCAATGGTTAATTAATCTCACTTTAAAACCAGCCTCCTTTCTTTCTAATTTTTGCTGACTTCTTCCATTTCTAGTTACACGATCTTGTTATACTTTTAACACAGATATAACAGGTTTTCTATCTTTACCAGGGTGCTGACAGACCAAAATTTTCGGCTTTCCATTTTTTCAAAGAACCTAGTTAATGTTCTAATAAAGAAAACCTTTTTATTTCAAAATCCCATTAGATCACTTTTATAGAAAGATAACCATTTATTCTTAGACTCTAGGAACTACAGCAGTGAAACCATTTGCATCCAGTGTTCCTCTATTTTTATATTCACTTTCACCTAAAAGCAAAAGTGTGAAAGTCTTAACTTGCTCTGGATTTTGATTTCACTTCACACCTTCAAAGCTAATTAATTACCATTTGGAGTAAAATGGCGTGTTTAACAGCTATAATGAAAATGTTAATATACTGGACTTAAGGAGTTCTGACCAGAATGCAAGATGTCAATAACCTAATTATTTAATTCATTTAATTTTTAATTTTGCATTGTTTGCCATCCCAAACTGGGAGAAAAATTTCATATAATAAGAATAATACCCACTAATTTCAAATGATGCGGAGCCATGAAAGCAGAATTCTGTATCTCAAGTCTGACTTCTCAGAAAGTAAAAATAAGCTAATATTTCAGAACAAAAGGTCTTTCAGAGTTGAAAATTGAAACTTGTTTATTGCCACTACTTCAATTTTTATTTTTCTACTTTGTTTTCACATTGGTTGGGTCATTTGGAGTGTACTCATTTCAGTGTACACCCATACCCCCAAATCAAGATATGGCAATGGAAGGGCACTGAATCACTGTCCCTTCTTTGTCACCCTGGAAATCTTCTGTAACAGGATAAAGCAGAACCAAGCAAGCACAGCTGTCCCTGGCCTGTTCCTGCTGCAGGACTGGTGTAAAGGGCAGGAACAGAGCCCAGGATTACACCTTACAGCTAGCCTACTGTCATCTTTCTACCTGTGGAAAATGTTTTATGGTTTTTTTTATTTTAAACTCATGCTTTATGACTTTGGAATTAGGGATGAATCCTATTAGGGAGACAAAAGGCTCCTTGTAGTTCATAGCTGTCTAATAGTGTGAGAGATAGAGAGACTATTATATTTTGCACAATATTTAGAGAAATTAATCCTCAAGCGCTAAAGATTTGAGGGATTAGCAGTTTGAGTGACAGCTGAGCTCATCCAGCCTCTATCCCTGGATTGTGCCACAAAACCATTTTCCTCCAAGTTGAACATGTTCCTCACTTCCACCCGAGTCAGCACAATTCCTGCTTTTATTGCACTCAGGTCCCCAGGGGAGATCAACAAATTCATAAATCCTTATTTCATGGTGGTTTGCAAAATTGTCATGTTATTTTCATTTCTAAGATTCAACACGTGCCTTCCTCCCTTTGTGAAGAAAAATACATATCCCCTGTATAAAATGCACTACGTTTTTAAACCTTCAAAATTTGATTAAAGAGCTTTGAAACTGTCCATTTTCAATAAGAAATGATATGTAATGAAACGTGTAAACATGTGTCCACAAAGAATCATCCTGACCTTCCCAGGCATTGCTTGGAGAAGTCCTAACTAGTGGGAGACCTCAGCTACTGTGTCCTTCCTCCCTAATTTCCCACAGCAGGAATGTGACTGTTCCCCCAGACTAAGCGGGGTTGAAGAGGGCAGACAAGCTCCTATCTCCAGCTACAGGAAGGGGGATCCTGCCCCCTGAAGAGTGAAGAGTCGGGAAATAGGAAGTAGTGGCCCTAGCACTGGAAAGAGGCACTGCCACGGCTGTGGCACCACCCGGCAGGGCTCCCCAGCCGAGCAGATGAGATGGGGAAGGAGAGGAGATTTCGTGGTTGCCATGGCAGTGGCAGCATGGGGCCATGGCAGGAGAGCAAGAAATATTCACTGCAAGCTTATCTGTGTAGCTTCGTAAAAAAAAAAATCTGTGAAAACAGCTGAAATAAATTTACAATTAGTCTTTCCAATATCTCCATAGTTTGAAGTCAAAGAAACACACAAGTACCAGCACACTGGGCAAGGTGCAATTTTGCTCTGAGCTGTGTAACTTTGTAGAGACCAATGAGGTTACAAGGTTTTGTCCAGAAGGATCTTAAATATCACAGTGTGAATGTGTTTGTTGCTTTTCAGGGCTTAAGAAATTACCAGAGGAGGAGATTTACTCCGAGGAGCACTGTCACCCAGACAGCTGGCAGAAATCACCCGGTCTCATCCCATATGGAGACATTTACTGCCCTCCACAGAAATTCTCACAGGGAAAGAACTGTCCGTGGAAGGATGTTTTTGCCATCTGTCTTCCCAGTGGTCAGGTTATTTCCATGGCCATTTCTGAAAGGTAACATCCACTTACAGTTTCTGGGCTACAGGAAAGGGCTGGTGCAAAATACCCTACAGCATCACGTGCACTTGGAGACTGGGGGATAGGGGCTGCAACACCTGTGTGATGATGCTTTTTTGGGAATACACAGTGAGGAGATGCTTTAAGAGCAGCCCGAAGATGGTGAACTGCAAATGGGGACAGCTGCAGGTTACCTTGAGATGCTACTGCAAAGATACTCCTGTGGGTATGAAGAAGATCCAGTTTAAACAGAAAAGCCTCCAGAAGGACTGAGGGTTTTCTTGTGAGCAGAGAAAATACCAGAGCCTGTGGATGACTCTCACTACTCATAAGCTACTTCCCTGTAGAGCATTTACAAGACTCACTGCTCTTAGCTGTGGATCAAATTAGGATTTTTATGAATAAACCAAAAAATTCAATGTCTTCAGGGTAGGAGCAGAGCTCCAAACTGCCCTCTCACGAGGCAACATGAGCAGCTACAGCACAGTGGTGGGATGGGGAGGAGAACAGCCAGCACTGGTGCCTTTTGTCCGGTGCTCTGCATACCTTTGGGGTGTCTGTGCATTACCCATCCCCAGCAGGGTGAGGTGTGTGATTAAATTGTGCCCTCAGTCCTTAGCAATAGGTTGTGTTTTCTTTTCCTTCCTTAAAATTGTATTTCAGCCTCAATTAGCTCACAAGCCTGTTGTTCAAAAGCTGAGATTTCCTCTCTGGGTTTTCCCCTGAGAGCCACCCTTTCATGAACAGAACCATTTCTTTTGCTTGCTCTGCCAGCATGGTTAGGCCCTTATCAAATCTCTTCCCTACTGTAATATTTCTTTTCAAGATAGCTCACTAACCCTTACCTGTTTTTCACTTTTACCTGCAAATAGCAAAATCCCATCAACTGGAAAAGATAATTCCTCACTTGTGAAAGTGTTATTTTTTTATTCTATGATATGGGCAATACAAATGTCACTCCAAGTCAGGTTGTATTAAGTAGTTTCATGTCACATGACACAGTGTGAATTGACACATGCTGTGCTGTTGTATGAGATCTGGGGTTACTTGTTTGAAGAGACTTTTTCTTTTCTGTTTAGGAGAAGATATTACATACTATAGCTATTACATGATCCATCCATTAGCTAAAAAATACATCCAGATAAAGGTATAATTTCTGACATTCAGAGCAAAATAAAACCTGAAGATCATTGCTTACTTTTCATAAAATACTGATAGTCAGCTTATTCCTTACAATTTATCAAAGAGAGCAAAAATAATGTGAAGGGACTACATCTGTTACTAAATACAATTGATATAGAAAAGTGAAACAAAAACCCCCATGCAGATTCCAAATGTCAAACTAAACCAGGGACCTGCTTCATGTTAGCAACTGGTAGTCACTTTGAAACGCCTCTTGTAAGTTTCAGCACTGTTTTATTTTTCGGTAAGTTATGGAAAAGTCAAGGACTTACCAACAATAATTCTCACTCTGCTGATCCACACACAGACCAGTATCAGCATTTATCCGGTACTACCAACCCCTTCATCATTTAAGTTTTATCGGTAAAGGTTGGGATGGGACAAAAGAGTTAATTCCTGATTTAAATCACATGTAAGAGCATTCAATCAAATTGCATCTACCACCAAAATTAAAATCCTAATCAAAGATCATTAAACCCATGCATACAAACCATGACAGTATTTGTTTGTTTGTTTGCTGAAAACTTTCCAGAACTTGGTGCTTTGCTTTCCAGGAGCCCGGAAAGCCTCCCTGGAGTTTTCTGGCACAGGAACAGGAAAGCTGTGTACTCACAACCAGAGGAACAGAGGGATTCCCCTAGTCTCAGTCTGATTATTTTGGTGTGTAAGTTACCATCCTCTCCCTGTTTTCAGAATTAAATGACAAACTGGATTGCTCAGCAAGTATGCCTCTGGACAGGCTGGTTACCGGCAGCAGCATTTGTCTCAGTGACCCTTGCAGGAGCCTCCTCGAGCCAGTCCTGTCCTTCACTTCATGCCAAAACGTATTTCTCCATGCTCAGCCACCTCCAGGCACACAGCCTCAGCTTTGCATTTATTCTCACCTTTAATTCCGTCCCAAGGTTCCTTCTTACATTCCAACCTAGGCCTTCCCTTTGCTCTCCCTAGTATTTTGGATATTTGGAGACACAGGGCAGAAACCACCATCTCTGAGAGACAGAACCAACCTCCCTTCCTCTGGAATTAGAGTGACACGTCCATGATTTCACTGGCACGTCCCAGCCCAAGAGCTTTTACAGCACATCTTGATCTTACCAACTGCTAAAACACTTACACTAAAGTTTGGGGCATTATAAAGGCTGCTTGTAAAATAAAAAGCATCACCACTGTAGCCTCTCCACTGTCCCACCTCCCCAATTGTCACAAATCATAGAGCACAGAGTCACTAAGGCTGGAAAAGTCCTCCAAGATCATCAAGTCCGACCTTTAACAGAATCACGGGTCTTGGGTCCCTGCTGTGTGACAGGCCACGCTAGTGACCTCGTGCCAACCCTGCAGCACCCACGGCACAGAACTGCAAGGTCTGCCCTCACACAGAACATTTTGGAGCCACATTTTGCGTGGCTAATGTGCTAGGGCTGCACTGCAGAGCAATGCGTCCCCCTGCGCTCTGCCAGAGCACCGACCCGGCCCTGACAATGCCTGTGGCCGGGGCGTTGCATCTGCAAGCAAAACACACTCTTACTTTTTCAATATTGGTTCCTTTATTGCCAGCTCTTATGGCTGACAACACAGGAGAGAACTTCATAAAGAAAGTCTCATGATAGCTGTTATTTATTATGCAAATGCTGCCTGCCATGGCCACATTGCATGCAGTAGTTTGCTTTATTTGCCCTGATACATGCATATTCAAATTGAGGCCGCATACATTGTGCCTACACATTACAAAGATTTTGTTTTCCTTGACACTTACAGGAGAACAAACTGCAATTAATACACCCTGTTTAAGCAGACAGCACCCAATTAGTTATCATCCATTTTCAGATTGGGACTCTAGACTAAAAAACATGGAGCTAGCTTCTTATTCAAAAGAAAAATACATCCAAACTACCGGTTTTCAAAGACACGTTTAACTCACAATGGCCAGGATACTCACTTGGCCTTTAATGTGAAATGGAGTGTTAATTTTTCTCTGTCACCTCTTAATTGCTTCCTTATTATACTGTTCAAGCAGTTAATTGCTAGACTGAGTGAAAGAGTGTTTTCAAGGGAAAGGAAATGCCACAGCATGAAAGAAAAAAATAGAAGCAGCACACTAGTGTAATTTGGCCTGATATAATGTTAGTTGTGGTATTGCCTTTAATGGTAACTACAGAAATTAACAGGAAAAGCTAAACAGTTTTCTATTGCCAAACAAGGCAGGAGAGCTATCAGGAGGTTTGGGATCAGCCGTTGGTGGGATCACACTCAGGGAATCAATCTATTCCGTGGATATGACGTTTGTACATGGGAGATTTCCTCTCCACCCCTTGCAATAAGCAACCTTTACTGATTTGTAGTGCAGGAGCTGCTTCTCAGGCTCACCCCTCTCGTGCCCCTCACTGTTACCTGCGAGCTGACCAGAGCATCCCCATGTCTCGGGGCTGGAAGCACCAGGACCTTGGGCTCTCCAAGGTCGCTGTCTGTGACTGCTCTGCTGAGCTCTCCAGAGCCTCCTGAGCAGTCCTGTGCAGCAGACTTGCAGAAACTGCCACCAAACATTTTTCTGCCAGTCCTGCAAATGCAAGGAATTGAAATGACTCTCATTTCCGAAGGCTGTGACACACCTGACAGCAGCTGGGTTCCCCTGTCTGCCCATGCCCAGCATCACTGGCACTCCTCAGATATCAAGGCCAGTCCTTTTGCAACAGAGACACCTGAGTCAGTAGGGAAAGACTTTACTGATGTCACACAGGGACAACAGATACTCCAGATGCAAAGGCAAGAATTACAGGCCTTTATTTAAACAACAAATGATTGCAGGCTCTAGAGGCAATCTTTGCATGACAGTGCTAGAATTCATGATCAGTAGTATTTCCTCCCTCTTCTAATTTTTATTAGAGAATAGTAATTATTAATAGAGGAAGGAGACAGAAAAAAAGAAAAGCAGACACCGAAGATACCGTTGCATGGTAGATTTAAATATGCACATTAATTCATAAGCAAAGTGAGTTAAATAAAAATTTTGAATTAATTTCCTAAATGTAGCTTCCCAGTGGGCAATAGAAAAGAGATGATCCAGTTATCAATGTGTGCTTATTAGCATTCAAACATGCTGATTAACTCATTAGTAAGACTACGTTTAAAGTTGTCCCTTTTGTTTCCTTCTATAAACTGTTAGTCTTTCATTTATTGGAGGAAGAAAATACATTTATTTAGGACCAAGAAGAATGAGCCAACTTTGGCTGAAAAATAACAAACTTTATAGAACATAAAAAATATCCCCTTTCCTTTTACAGGAGTCTATGAAGTAGCACTGTCATCTGCTGAATTGGGTGGGTGAAAAGCATATGCCTGACAGTGTTGCAATTTCACTGGGAGAAAGTCATGAGTAGGAAATATCAAAGCAAAATTTAGCTTTCAACCAGACAGATCTCAGAATTGCACAGAGAACTCCAAAACAACATCCCTAATGTCAAACTGAGAGACTGGCTTGTGAAGCTCCACCTGTGTCCTGCCAAGGGGCCAGACAGCTTATGGCTCTTGTGGAACACGGCTGCTGTCTGTTTGCACACACTGCAGGCATCAGTCACCCAAATTCTCAGCACAAAATCACCCCACTGAATGTGTGGGATGTGTGATTTAGAGCCCCAGAGCTAAGACAGAAGGTTTTGGCACAAAGTGAGTAGAAGGTGTGAGCTGCATATCTTCGCCACCTGCAACTACCACACCCAGTGAAGACAAACACAACACCCCTCTACAGAGCTGCAGGACCTGCCCTTGGTACCACTGCTGTCATCTCACCGGGACAGCCAAGGTGCCTCTTTTAGTCAACAGAAAAATGAATCTAGGCAAAGTCTTACTTTGCAGGACTTAATCGCTCTTGATTAAGAGTATACCACCCTGCTGGAAAAGATGAGGAGACCCAGCAGAGCCCAGAGCAGAGGGGGCTGACATGCAAGGGAACGGCTGCAGGGAGAGTTTGTCACTGCAGAAACTTCCTGGGACATTTTGTCAGAGAGAGAAACCCCAGCAGAAACCTCAGTTCATCTTTCCCACACAAACAGCAATGGAGAAGGGACCTGTCCTTGTGAGCCGGACATCCATTTGTGGTAGGAACGACTGACCAGCTCTCACAAAGGTAAATTAGTCCGTAACAATCACAGCACCAACTCCACTCACCAGAGTCATTTTCTCAACTCGGGCATCAGGAAAAAGTTTCAAAACTCTGGATATTCTTCCAATTATTATTTCAGTGCTTCTTTAGTATTTTATTTTACTATCCCCCTAAGAAATTGCACAATAATATCTTTGCAGTGCCCTGAGATTTTCACTTCTTTTCAGAGAGTAAATGCTGTGTTTTGGCCACATCTCAGCGTCTCCATTGTCTACCTGTCTATATGGCCTTCACTTCCACCTGACCCATACATCTCACAAGCTTAAACTTATTTTATTCTGTCCACTGCTCTTGTGGAATATTTAACAATAAAATGCTGAGGCAAAGAATAAATTAAATATTCTGCCACAGATAACACAGACCATCTTTTTCCTCTGGCCTTCTAATATCTTCCTGTTTAAACACAGGAAGAAATTGTTAAAAACCCCTTGAAACACATCAAGAAATATCTCTCTCCCACTGGTGTAATCAACAAGTCTTTGAAATTCAGTCTAAACACACCAAAAGATCTCATTTTGCATAGCAGAATTCCTGAAACCTTTCTGTGGAAACATTTGATGTCCACACAATACCTAAGTATATGTACACATTACCCCCTGTGCAGTACCTTGCTGTTATTATAGCATAGTAGCAATCTCCTTATATATTTCTGCCATTTTAGAGGGCATAAATAGGTTCTCTGAATGGGATATAATTAAATTGAACAACCTGATGGCTTATTTTCATACAAATCCATTTTATTAAACTGTCTGTTTCCATTCTTGTATATTAAGATTTTTACCTAAATCTCTCCCATTTTTCTCTTTAACTTCCAATTTGCCTTTGTCTAAGGATACTGACAATGTCCTATATAGCCTTGAAATCAATTTAGTGAGACAGTCTCTTTGTACAACAATTTTTCAATCTGCTACATTTGCATTTCTATACCTTTTTTTAATTCACAAAGAACAGCATGTCTTACCCAAAGGAAACGGGAAAACTGAGCTCCAGGAATATTAAAATCTTCTACAAATTGGTCAAACGATTTAAAATGTCCATCCTTAAACTAATCTTTAATACAAATGGACCCTTTTTGTTGCTAGGTTCTAAAGGCTCCATTTTTAATACAAGTGGAAGGTCCTCATTATAACACAATAGAGTTAAGGGAGACAATTTCTCATACCGGCCCATGAATTTATGCACTTTCCCCACATTTTACAGACTGGGAAATAGTTGTTAACATAATCTTTTTCTGTCACACCATTTTTATGTATATTTTTATGTCTGTGTTATCTCTCAAGTTCAAGTTCTGTATATATAGATCCTTGTACAAACGTGTGAAGGAAATTACCCTTGTCAGGTCCTTATCACTTAGAGTTGTGATGTGTTAATCCCACTCTCCTGCCACAATTCTTGCAGATCTGCTGCATTCCATTGGAGCGAGGTTTCCATTTAGCTTCCCTATACCTTCAACTGTGCTACAATCTTTATCAATAAAAGAAATAGTGTACATTTCTCTTTACAAAGTTTACATTTCAACAAAGTAAATGAAAGACTAAAATAATAGCCATTCACATAAAAAGAAAACCAAATTAACTACCTACCAGTCAAAGAAAACAAAGATAAATGTAAACCAGTAAGATAATGACAAATATTAACCTAGTCACAGAATTTCAAAAAGCACAGAAGGACTGAGGTTAGAGTAAAGTCTGTGGATTCTCCAACCCTCTTCTCAACACGAGGTCAGCTAGATGAGGTTGTCCAGGACCATGTCCAGTCAGGTTTTGAATAGATCCAAGGACAGAGAGTCCATCACTCTGGGCAACCTGTCCCAGTGTTTGGTTACTTTTACACTAAGAAAGGTTTTTCTTAGATTTTAAGACTCTGTTGAACATAAATGCTACTGCATAGTGGGAACACCTGTAGACCCTCCTCTCCATCCCTCCACCTCAGAAAAGCTTAATATCTTCTTTGAGTGCCATTTGTCCTACCTATTCTCATAATTTTTTCCATCACAAAACCACCAAAACTTCCTGTCTCTATTTCAACACTTTGCTTTCCTTCCACTCATTCACCAGCCTTGCCTTCTGACTTCCATTAGGCTGTCAGATTTTACTTCCCCACCCTAGCCCTGATGATTCTGTAATATGACCAAACTAAACAATTGGGACAAAATTCATTCCATTACTGTTCTGCTAAAGCCAGCAGATTTACTTTAAGATTGAATTTGCTCTTCTTATGTGAGAAATGGAGGATTCAGAAAGAGATAAAAGAAGAATGGAAAGAAAAACTGACCTTGATGGTCATATTTTCTTTAATCCATGAGGGCCACTAGATGAATGCACACAGCCAGCCTGACAATACTGCCTGCATTTAAACCCGGGTGGGTGTAAATATAGGTAAGGGCACTAATCAGCCAGGTGGCTACACGTTACCCTGAACACAAGCAATTAACTACAAGGGCAATTTTCTCCCAGAGGTTAGTTATTTCATAGCCAATTAACCAGGCAGCTTCACCCCACTTTGAACTGTGTGTAGAGTAAGAGCCATGTCTGCATCTGGACCTTCAATAGATTCCCTGTAGCTTTAGCCATCAGCCCTATTCATCTTTTTCTAAAGTAGTTACAGCATCCACCTGCCTTTCAGTATTTAACTCCTTCATTTGTAAAGAAGCAAGCAGAACATTTGAACAAAAAGATATTTTTATCTTTATAATAGGCAAGGCAATTTTAGCAGTATATGTCTATGAAACTCGGCATTCAGCCTTGTGTAGTGTCTTCACAAAATCAGTGAATGCACTTTATTAAACATACACACTGTCTGCAAAGCTGGCCTTTGGAGAGAGAAATCTGTGTTCTTTCATGTTCGGAATGTGGCAGGTCCAAGGAAGATTGACTGAATGCTCAGGAGGAGAATACATCCAGTTAACACAAGCTAATGCTGCACTCTCTTTATGTAATGCATTAATAATAAAATTACACCTTAAATATTAATAGAATATGCTGAATAGCTCTGAACAGATGCCTATCTGCTGTGTATGACTGCGTGCATGTAAGCAGTGGTTGGGCTGCATTCCCAGCGGGCGCTGGCAGCATCACAGAGCTGGGTGGGCACAGCCCTGCACACGCGGCTGCAGGCAGGCGAGGCTGGCGTGGGCTCCAGGGGCAGGACCCCCACCCTGGCCCAGCCCTGCCCCCAGAGCTGAGCTCTCACGGTATCCTCAGGTGCTGAGCCTCACAGCCCACGGGCCACGGCTCAGCACAGGACCAGATCAGGGCTGCAGCTCTGACCGATTATTCCCATGAAAATATGTGTCCGGCTGGATGAGGTCCTGCCCACGGATCACCAACACCACAACTCCTGTCACAGGAGCTCCCTCTGCCAGGGCCTGTGCCTTCCCCACCAGTGACACAGAGAGCCTGGAGAGCGTAGCTCAGCTCAGCTCCCATAGCCTGCAGTGCCCCAGGAGCCCCCGAGGACCCCACACCCCCGGTGTGAGTAACAAAAAAGCATTTCCCAGCGCTGTCCTGGTCCATGTAGAGCACAGTCAGGGAACAGTTTCATGGCCCCATGCTGTGATTTCAAAAGTACTCCTGAACCCCTCTATCTCACTCTGAAATTCTTCTAAATTACACGGTACACAGAGTCAAGAGTGCAGAGTTAGAATAACTGGAAAGTCCATAACTGTTATGAAATCCTCTGAGCTTTCCTTTGCATTCTTTCTGAGAGATTTTAGTGTAAGAGATATCTCAGATATTTTAAGAAGAAAAAATCTGCCCTGTGAAACAACACATTAGACAAGACACACATTCTCCTTCCATAAAGGGATTAAGAGATAGGATGGAAAAGGAAGTATCCCTTGCACTTTGCAGTTTCTAGGTTGCCAAGTTCTTGCTGAAATAAGAACATAAAAGCAGAACACAAATAGAGTTTTGAATAAAATCAAATAAAATAGTAAAAACACACAGAAATCAAGCAATGTTTCAGTAGACGCTTTTTGCTCTGGACAGGTTAATAAATTGAAATGGACATTTAAGTGAAATTTCACTGCTTATGGTCAGGATTATCAGAGAAGAGATGGTTATACTTTGGCTGCATCAATTCCCACCCTCTTGCCCTTGCTATTCTCTGTGTATCTCTCAGTAACAAGACTGTCGTTTTAAGTATTATTTGTTCACCAGACAACCACGGTATTGTTTGACACAATATAATATTTCCATGAATAGAATATTTCCATGAATTTTATTTGCTAAAAAATAGCAATATGAAATGTAAGTTTTTTAATCTGCTACAATAAGTAGCAAAAGATCAAAACTACTCAAACCCATGCTGACAATTAGTTCGATAAAAGTCTGACAATTCTGTCCAATACAGCTATTATTATTTATACAAGAAATTTATCAATTACACAATAAGTTATTATGATATAGTTTAGGCAGAGAGTTGGAAAATATATGCAAGTTACAGAGTTTACATTTTAAAATTACCTGTTCCTAGAGTATATGGGAAATGAAAGCTCAAATTCATGACCCTGCCACACTACAGATTGAAAAAATATGTTGTATCAAATATCCACATAAATTATAAAAGCCCCTTTAAAATGTCAAGTATAGATCCTACTGTGCTTAGGATGTCAGCATACCTCTAAAAATATGGAGTGGTGGGGCATGGATACAATTTATAGCGGAAATCAAGCACGCTTTTCAACTCGCATGAACAAAGAAATGTGATAAATCAAATAAATCTTCCCCTTTTCAAACTGAAGTTGAACTGCAACTGCATTAACTTCACACAAATTGTCCAGATTAGTGATATCTGATTACAGTATTTAGGCATCCACAGCTGTAATGTTATATTGCCTCTTTTTTTCACAGTAGGATTACAAAATTTAATGCTGCAGTTTTAGAAGACAAATGCATTAGATGAAATAATCGGTTTAGCCATTTGCATTAAATGGTGCTGAATAGAAAATGTTTATTAGTTCAGTTGTGACATCCCTGGTTTTTGAAAAAATCAGTAAACTAACACTTTCAGGCTGAGCCTGCAAAGAGATATACCTTGGCTCTCTCTCATTGCAAACAGAAAAATCTCTTTTTCTAGATCTTATTGTGGGACTAAATCTGTAGTATTTCCTCTTGGTCAGCAACAATTTCCCAGACAGCTACTTTCAAAAATGAGCAACAAATATTTATAAAATAATATCATTTATGCTGAAAACTTGCAGCTCTTGAGGAATGAGAAGAAAGAGAGGGATGGGATAAAACATAATGCTGTGAATTAACACAAGAGTAAGTGCAATGTGATTTTCATGCACAGAGAGAAAATTTGTGGACTTCCCTCAGTGAGGGCAAAAAGCCTTTGCTCTGTGGCTGTCTTGCAAACTGCTTCAACTGCAACACCTTCAAATAATGAGGCTAGTTAAGGGAGAAATCATCAGTAATAATATGGTTCTTAGCCACCTAATCCTGGCTTTTTACTTACACAGCTCTGCCATGCGGTGTCAGAAATCTCTGTCTGGTTATTAGCAACCCTCTGAGGTCGTTCCCCTTCAGGCGGCTGCCCTCCAGAGAGCGACGGAGGACAAAACATTTGTTGTGCAAGGTTTTCCTCCTTTTAAATCGTTCTGCACCATGGAGAGACCTGTGGGCCATTCCCGAGTGGTGCCAAGGGCTGGGAATGCTGCGGGAGAGGCGCGTCCGGTCCCGCGGGAGCCGTGGGACTCTGCCCACGAGATGGCAGGCTGAGATGCTGTTTGCGTTTTCCAGCCACTCTTCAACTGGAAATAGTTTCCCCTCTCAAATGACAGCATCCCCAGGTAGCAGAGGTGACATTTGCTTTACATTATGATACACACTAATTAATCATTAGCGATCCCAAAAGTATGTCGACTAAAAATGCTTTGCTATGGCTCATCACAGTAGGAGCTTTCAATATTGATACTGTTACACACACGTGTTCCACGGCTGGTTGTTATATACACACGGATTTACTGGCTTAGGCTACAGAATATATTTTAAGTGCTGCTAATTATTGTTTGCTAAAATTCCTTACAGTTGGTAATGAACTTAATGTCTTGTACTTTATGCGATAAACTCTGGAGGTCAAAAAACGACTGCTTGACTGGGAGATGAAATGGGAGTTTTACAAGCTAAAGCTGCTGCAAAACTGACTGCAACTTTTTGTGGCACAGCCCAGGCTTCTTGGAGGGGTTGACATTTTTCCACCCGTGTTTCAGTCTCTATGCCAACAGCCTGGGGCCATCCCCCTTCAGCCCCAGCAGCCCCGGCACAGCTGAGCAGTGCCGCAGCAAAGGTGACTGGGGACACCAGAGCTCTGTAAGAGATGATGCCTGACTGCACTTCAAATGTGACCAAAGCTTCCTGTCACTACAGTGAGGACACCGAGGTGTTTTGATTCACCTCTGCTACCAAGTATCCGGGCTGGAAAGTAGGAGGTGATGAGTATAGGAAAGTTCACATTAATAAAGCTGAACAGGAAGGTCGGGAGGTCCAAAAGCACCAGCAGCTCTCAGTCCAGCCTCATGTGCCTTTAACCCTGGTTAAAAGAACCCAAGAGAGGCAGAAGGAGGAGGCAAAGAGATTTGGACCTTGGTTTCAGCCAAGTACAAGACGGGAATTTTTTGAAAAGTAAGCACCGACCTCCTCCCTGGGAACTCTCTTCAGAGGCTGCCGAGCTGCTGAGCTGTCTCATTTTTTCACCTCCTCATTGCTGCACAGAAACAACCCAAACCCAAAAGTCCCCGACAGGTCCTACCTCGGCAGTCCTGCTCTCAGTAGGTTCATCTTCAGTCATCCTAAGCAGACACCCACTGTACAGAGGATACATGGTCTTACCTTAGCTGTCATGGTTTAGGACAGCTTCAGCAGATCCTTCTAAATGGTAAAGGATGTCCAGGGGCACACCAGTGAAGGGAATCATGGAATTCCTTAGAATGGTTAGAATGTTCTGTAAACCAAAAAATCCTGAGTTCTAAAACAGCAACAAAAGCCCTTGTTTTAAAGAGAGCCAGTCAAAAATAACATTCCAGGTAGGTTGACACCATTGAAAGCATCTCTGGGGGCCACTTTATCACAGATGCTTATAACAGAATATTCTGAGTTGGAAGGGACCCACAAGAAACCTCAAGCCCAGCTCTTAAGTGAATGACTCCTATGGGAATCACACCTGCCACCTTGGTGGCTTTTAGCACCATGCTCTTACCAACTGAGCTAATCTCAGGGTCTGCATTGGTTGGGAGCTAAGCTGTGTAGAAAATTCTATTCTAAACATAAACAAGCCTTTGAATCTGATAGTGTTGCAAGACAAATATTAAAAGGTGAGCACAGGTTCTTGCAAAGGTTATGAAGTGAATATCTATGATGCTTCTCCTCAGGGAAGTGAAGGTGAAGCAACCACTAAACATTTGTTACAGGACTTTTCTCTACCACTCTGCATCACCTGTGTGTCAGAGGGACTCATGCCAGCCTAGATGACAATTGTTTCCACCTCCACCAATGCTCTGCTAGGCACAGGAGATGTGCCCACACTCATCTCTACTCTCTCCTGTAAAAACTTTGGCTCACATCCCAAAATCCTGTTTCTAATGTGAACAATTTGCTGGCACAAGTCAAGGCTAGGTCGGCATTTAACAGCTGAAGAACTGGGAAAACCATTATTGGTCTAATGGGTCAGGAAATTAGTCCTGTTCAAGTAATAGAACTGTACTAAAAACACAGAAAACAAAATAAAAAAGGATAAAGGGGGAGTGAGAGAGAGGCCAAAAAAGAAAAAGGGGATTTCTAGTTCTGTATGATTTCAGGACCTGAGATTTTAACAAAAATATCAAATACCACTAGAGTTTTGATACATCTGTGACAGTTGAGATTTACAGTTTACTTGACTTCTTGCACTTTTAGTCCCACTAATGCAGAGTTTGGGGATTATATATAATAAACCAAGATTAGAAAAAATGGGACTTACAGGCTAAGTCCCTGGATTCACAGTAAAGCCCTTCACATGGACAGGTGATTTCTGAAGGGGTGAGGCACCATCACCTTCAGGATCTGCAGAAATCTTGGTCTTGCATTCTGATGTTCCAAGGCACTAGATGTTTGCAGCCCTGCAGCCACTCGCTCCCACCTGTGATTTCTCCAAGCAGAATTTGCTACAAGCAGAACACAGAGGAAAATTTCTTCATTCCCCATATGGCCACAGTCAAGGCTCTGTAGCTCTCATCTGCGTTCAGCCACTTACATCTGCTTGTAATGCTTCTTCCTAACTAGCAATCCTCAAAAGATTTTCTAATTCAACAACAAAATACTCAGTATTTTAACATAGTTACTGTGCCATTCCAACACACTTTCCCCCTCTTACTTGTCAATTCTTCAAAAGTGAAGAGAAAGCAGTCGTCAATGTAGAGCATTTTAACTGCTACACCAGTTGACTTTCAAGCTTATTTGGCTCTATTTTAAAACCTTAGAATTAAACCCTGTTCTGTTCTCTCCCTCTCTCTTGCCAACCATAACATTTATTTAAAATTCCCTCTTTTCCTGACGTATTATAAGTCTGAAAGCCCCCATGGCAGTTTAAACCTTGGCATCTTTTCAGCAGCCCCCTGATTTATGAGCTTACAGTTTCTAAATTCTAGCTGCTTTACACTGAAGCTTGAAAATGTAGCAAGAAAATAAAAAATAAATAAAAAAGAGAACTGACTTCTAGCAGCGGGATAATATTCCTCAAGACATGCCGATTTTGTTCCCTTCTTACTTGTGAAACAGATGGTGTTTTATGCTTAACACAATCAGTACCATTCTCTATCTGTTGCTTTCTAACCTTCCCCACCTGTGTGAAACCCAGCCAGAGCTTAATGAACATACTTGGAGCTGTCTGGACTGAATTAGTCCCAGTAGGAGTTACCCTTCAGGTACTCCACAGTCTCTCACGGCCATGTAACTGCAAAGGAATACAAGAAACCTTTACACTGTGGCTAATTAAATAAAGGTTTGCCTCTGCTAAGTGCATTTTTTCCCTTCCAAAAGCAGGTAATGTCTCATGTGTGGAACTATTTTGGAAGAATTTGCCATTATCTTGAAAATTTGGGGAGACAATTTTGGCATGAAAATGGGGGCAGAATGTGATCTTAAGCAACACTTGTCTTCCAGTTTTAAACCTTTTTTCACTTCTACATAACAAATTATTACAATAATTACCTTGCAAATGTAAGGCATTACCAAAATAATGTTTTTCAAAATTCACATACAAAACATTTTGTTCCTACTATTCATGCCGTAAATTTGCATTTTTCCCACTTGAAATTCTAGAAAAAATTATCTTTTTGGCAGCAGATTCTTTAAAATGAAGATGAAATTACAAGCTGGCTACTTTGACCATATTTCACATCCCAGACAATGAATCTTAAAAATGTCATGAAGACATGCTAAAGTAATTTCCTTCATGCTAATTATCAGTTGCAGAACATTGTTGTAGTGAACTAATTCAGCAGCCTGAGATTGCTTCCAAAGTACCTGTGGTGGGATCTCCAAGTCGGTTTATACACCGAAATTTCTGCGGCTGGCTTTTATTCTTCTGTCTGATGTATGAGACAACTCCATCCAGTTTCCAACCTGAAAAAGCACAAAATTTCCATTAAATTAATTGGACCATTGACATGAAGCAGGCAAATTATTTTTTCTGGTCCAGCTTAGACCAAGAATGGGATCTCACTGCATTGCAATCAAGGGGATGGCAAACTTTCCTCAGGAATGTTCACAAAAATAACAAATTATCCAAGTTCTCTATCTGCAACTCCCTCATGATGAGGTTTAGCTGTGAATCCTTTCTATGCTGTTCAGCTGCACACAGGTAAGACAAACTCCTCTCTTCCTAACACACCAAGGAGGATTCCAGCATACTGAAGAAGCCACTGTGATGAGCCAATACAAGGATCCAGAGAGTTAAAACTCCATGTTTATTATAGAGAAACAGAAAATGCCTTCTCCTACACTTCACCATGAAACACCATCAGGAATGTTTGGTAAACTTTTATTCAGAAAGAGCCATGCCACTTCCTTGCCTTGAAGATAAAGAAACCAAACTTACGCCCATGACAGCGGCCAAGGTGTCTCCGCTCTTGGTGCAGAGAAGGTGCTGAAATCTGTATTACCACAGCCCAAAAGACACTAGCTTCTTGTTTGGAAAGGTAGAGAATGACACAGGGGGTATTCCACAGAGGCAGGATAAACAGGTTTCCAGCAACGAGTACTCTGGATTTGCCTCTTGGCCATCCCTCTCCACTTGCACATTTGGTTCCCAGCACAGTGAGCAGTGGCCCTCAGAACCGGGAGGGGAGAGCAAACCAACAGAGGCAAGTACACCTACAAGTCCCCTTCTCCTTCAGACCATTGTCTGGATGTCCCATATTAATCCCTGTCTTGGTCAAGCTGGACGCTTTGTACTCTCTTAGCTTCATCCCTCGCAAGTGCTCTAGAGTGACCCTGCTCTTCCAGAAATGATTGTTTGCTAAAATGATTGTACAGAGGTATCTGAGAGTGGTTTGTGTAGTGAGAAGATGACACCTTAACAGGCTTCTCAAAAACTCTCCTAGGGCAGCTGGAGTAGAGGAATACGAGACTCTTTCAGTGTGTGAGAAGTGGATCAACTGTGCAGAAAGAGAGTTTCCCTGTGTTGGCTGTTGGGTGCCTTCTGAGGCAGGAAAACGCTAAATCAGACCAGAAAATTTAAATAACCTGACAAGGCACAAGGGTATTTAAACTAGGAAATGGGGGAACTAAGCATACAAGGCAGAGAGACATGCTGTCAGTTACGTGTCAGTAACAGGATATCTGATTGTGAAGAAGAAGGCAAAAATTCCAGTTGAGCCCTGCACAGGCAGGTGTCCCTCCCGGGGGGACATCCAGGGACACAACTGAGCATCACAAAAGGTGGCCAATAAAACAGAGAGCAGTGGTCAAACAAATGCCAGCAATCACTCTTCCTTACACTGCCATTTAGCTGAGCTCCCGGGGATGTTGGACATCCCAAATAAGAACAGAGGGGGCACTTTGCTGGGGGCGCAGGGGGAAGGGCAGATAAAATATAAAAGCTTGATCAGCAGTTGAGAGGCTTCAATCAGACAGATTGGTGAAGCAGGATGGAAGAACAAAAACAGTCAGGTACCAGTCCTCCAAGCAATAAGGGATTTTTTCGACACTTCTGAGACATGCAGGCTAAGGATTTAGAGACCACTGCCCTGGGGGCTCTGCACAGCACTGATTCTGTCACAGGGACCCACAGAGGCGAAGGTAGCAGGACTGGCAGTGTAGTCACACCCACACTGTGTGACAGGGCAGGCGATCCCATGATGTCAGACATCATCCTTCGAATCATGGGGATAGCTTTAAACCCCAATACTCCCACAGAACAAACAAAGATGTCCTATCTCGAGGTATCAAGACACCCATGGGAAGGACCTGTACCAACTCTATACTAAGATAGAGAACTGGGGAAGAGGCAGGTTCCTCCATGGTCACTCCACCCAGTAATTCTAGTCCTTGGTCTTCTCTACCAAACCAAACCTCCAAACTCTCTACCTGCAGTATCAGCTCTCCTCATCAACCCCAGCCACGATGAGGAAATGTAATTTTAGAGAACTGCACTGGATGAGGGCAACATTCATTGGGCTGTAGAGCTTTTTGTGGAACTGTTCGGTTTGGATTATAAATGAAGATAACTGTTGAAAGTTACCTTTCTTGCTTAAAAAAAAATACCAAGAGCCCCTTTAGTGGTGAAAATGATATGCAGAGTTGAAGAACTCACTCTGGCTGCATCACTGAGTACAAAGGGGCATAGTGTAATTAAGTTCAGTGTCCTTGTGGGAGGGAATGCAACAAAACCTAGCACTGTGACATTAAGCTTTAGAAAGGGGATTTAAAAAAAAAATGAGGAAGCTAGTCAAAAAGGCCCTGAAGTCAGAAGTGAGGAAATTAAAATCCTTCAACTCAGCATGGAGGCTACTTAAGCAACCATAATAGAGTCCCAGAAGGAATGCGCAGCTTTTCAAAGAAACACGGAAGGCAAGAAAAATAAAATTAGCATGGGAAAACAGCAAGGTTCAAGGGGTTATTTAAGCCAAACAGGTAGAATTCAAAAAGAAGTGAAAACCTATCTGAAGGGAAGGAACACAACCCATGGAAGGTTCTCCCCATCATGGAAACATATTTCAAAATTGTGGTGACTGAGAAATGGTCTGGGCTGAGGGGAGGAGTGTGTGTGAGAAGGAGAAAATAATTAATGAAAGTAAAAATTAGTAACTGGAAAGATGGATTTCCAGGCTACTTCAATGGGCAATAACAGTGAATAAGATGATTGCAGAGAAAAATTAGTTATTTTTCATCAGCATGTAGGCCACTGTGATACAAAATGCCCGGGGTGGTGGAGTCTGGGACAAATAGAAGGGTTAAAAAAATCAAAGAGTGGAAAAAATAAATGAATTAAAACCCAAGAGATTCCTGGAGCCAGCTGGAACAGACAACTGCTCCTTAGGGTGGTGTAGCTGGGCGCTAATCACAAAG
Source organism: Falcunculus frontatus (assembly GCA_013398115.1). Lineage (NCBI taxonomy): Eukaryota > Metazoa > Chordata > Aves > Passeriformes > Falcunculus > Falcunculus frontatus. The sequence goes on from VZRV01005027.1 coordinate 266,907, forward strand.
TATGATTTTACAGTGAGCCCATATGGAAAATGGAGACATTCCTGCACTGAGACACTCTTTCTATCTCTTACATGCTGCATCAAAAGCCTCTTGATGTCTTATGCACACCAGAGTGACCTCTGAAAATATGAGGAGACCTGAAATCTCTGGGAATGCCTCCTGACCCTTCCAGACCATGGCAGCATGATGCATCACTTCTAAATGAGCCAGGAGAAGTGGAGCCTTCCTCACTTTAATTGAGTTGGGCTCCAGCAAAGCACCCTGTCCCCAGCTGCATCCAACCTGCAGCACAGAACACACTCATCTGAGCTTTAGTCATTTGTGTGGTCTTTTAAGTAATTATCCATTGCATTATTCAACGGGAGAGCACAGTATTTACTGGATTACTGGGTCTGTACAGCTTTAAAGACACAGCTCTGTGCTTGGGGAGCCAGCTGCACTGTTCAAAGCAAAAAGCAAGTATTTCTCTTTTCTCCTCCCTTTTTGAGCTACACAAGAAGGTTCTTTAAAAGAAAATGGAAATGGTGGTGCTACAATAAAAATGCAATATATTTTATATCTTTTATGTAATATATTTGCTGACCCAGTCACAAAATTGGAGGTGGCCATGGCTCATTAGAGTGCCTTATACAGACTCCAGCTGAAATGGGCAAATTATCTTTCCATAGGCAAAGCAAGGGCCATTTGGGAGGGTGGAGGGTGCTCGTGGTCAAATATTGATTTCTACGCATACTAAAGCTCTGACTCACCGTGTGTCCAGCTGCAGCACATGGCAGATTTCTGAGGTGATTTCTGCTATTCGAAAGGCACATGCCCTCAAAGAAACAAGAAAAGGGAGTAGAATACACAGTGGCCACTAGCTGAGAGGGCCCACGGTGCCTGCGGGTGGGGAAGATGATGGCAGCTCACACTGCAGCATTCTGAGTCCTGTAGCAACAAGCATGGGTAAGATCCTTGAGCCAAGGATGCAGGAGAATCCTTGTGGTTGGGTGGGATAAACCAGAAGCACCCAGAAGCATTAAGTTAAGACAGAGAATGAAAGAGGAATATACAGGAAGTGGAAAAGAGATGTAAAATAGCCCACTCCAGTGCTTTGGAATTGGATGCTATGCAGCTGGAGAACCTTCCCTTTGAGCTAACTGCCAGCCAGGACAGAGTTAATCAGCTGGGATGGGGATAATTACACAAGGCATTGCATGGTGTTGATACACACATTTAAGCAGTTGCTGTTTCAAGGTCCAAATGGTGGCTTTTCACGAAAACCATTTCTACCCTGGTACATGCATGTGGACACAAGGAACCACACTGGCACTCATGGATAGTGACAAAGTGCCTTGGTACAAAGACACAGAGACCAGCTGGTGTAGAGGACAACAAATCTGAGTGCCTGGTAACCCTCTAGAGCAAGCTGCAGGTTACCTGTCCAGTTCCAGGATCAACCACCTGACTCTGATTCAAAAGCCATGGTAGATCCAGGTTATGACACTAAAGGAGCGCAAAAATGATAAACAGCTTATTTGGGAGACAAGGCATGTCCTCCACCAGAGCATGCAATTTCATATCCCCTCATGTCATCTTCCACTGATAAATATTCAGACACTGGTACTGTCTGAATAAGGAGCTGTTTGGGCTGACATTTTCATATCAATGCAAATGAGTTTAATAAGGACCTACACAAAGAAAATTTGGAGTTCTGTCTGTGTCGCTAGAACAAGCTGTCTTTTATAAATATTCCTGGCTATCACTGCAGCACATGTTGAGCACAAAAATGCACCAGCTCAGACAAAAGGTCCCTCCAGCCCAGCCACTGTCCCCAAGAGGGGTCAACAACAGATGTGCTGCACAAGAGTACAGACACAGGGAGAGCACGCAGTGGTATTTATGCAGAATACTCCTCCAAGACTATTCTTGGGGAATTCCAGTGGCAGAGGCCATGTCTTTTATTCAAAAAGCTGTGGGAGGGTTTTTCTCCCAGCTTTTCCAAAGAAAATGGGTATTCTTCAGTCCCCTTTACTGCCAATAGTTCCAGCTGTCAACAGCACAGCTACTGACCCCAATCCCCAGTGTATCACCAAACAGGAGCAGAACCAAACCTCAGACTGATCCAGTATGGTTCAGCTTACACCTCAGTAATCTGTGCTTTTGTCAGTGTGATTTCTGCTCTGCTGATTGTAGGCTAAACTGTATTCATGTTTACACTATGTAAATGAGGATTCCAGCAGAACTAAAGGAAACTACACTGGAATTACATAACTGTCAGAGAGCAAAATTTAGTTCAGTGTTACATTAATCTTTTTATCAATCACATAACTTAGACTAATAAATCAACTAATAAACTCACTCTGGCTGTGCCTATCCAGAGCCAGGAGCAGGGGGAGGTTATTGCAGAGTGTCACTGAAACTCTGTTTGTCCAGCTTTGGGTTGGCTGACTTCCATGAGGAATGTGTTTAGTTAATTGAAAAGGTTTTGGTTAAAGTTTGCCAGCAAGAGATCATAGAGTTCTAGGCAACCCATACTGTGAGTATGAACTCCATTCAACCTTTGAAATACCTCTGTGAAGGCAGGAAATTGAAATATTGTGCTATATTGGCAACTAAACAGTCATTTATCATCCATGCTAAGTTTGGAGCACAGTGGAATGGTTTTTAAACTCCGAGGATCCTGATTAACAATTACAAGGTGTGTTTATATAGATATAGATTATGTATTGAAATATAGTTGCAAGAAGAATATGAGATAATCAACAGCTATATCCACCCTCCTATTTGCCTAAGATCAAATTTGGACTGTGCTCAGAGGCACAAACACTATATTAAAACACAACAGAGTTAAGACACCTACTGACAAAAGCAAGGAAATTCACAGTTAAGGGGGAAAACATGCCATATGTTCTGCAGTACCTAGGCACAACAGGGAGCATTCAGCTCATCATTAAAGAGGCACCCAGTTGTGCCTAGGTATTGGAGAACATATGGAACACTTCCCTGCTCATGTCTGAATTTCCTTACTATTGTCAGCTTATGGATCAAGCTTGACTTTTTACTTTTTTTTTTTTTTCCTTAATACAGAGTTCAGGGGACTTTTGTTTTAAATATAGAGTTATGGGGATTGTTTTAAGCAGTTGCTTAGTTTGTAAAATACCATTTTAAATTTATAATTAACAGCCCCACAGACATACACAAATTATTCCAAGTCTGCTTTCAAGAAGAGTTCAGAATTACTGGAAACCATAACTTGTAAAAATGAAGCAGTGAGTTGCTCAGGCAGTTTCCAGGCAAACACCTATAGAAGGTTACAACTGGAAGGACTAATTGGACTTACTGTGACTGAAAAGCAGTGATTTTATTTTATACTTCAGCCCTTCCCTCTAAGCTATCTCAAGGTTTTAACTGCTTGAGACAATATAATCAATCTATTGCACTACAACGTTTATATTTTAATTACCAGACTGTTAGGAGTCCCCAGCTGGAATTGCCAGGCACTGAGCTTGGTAGTGTACATCTATTTGAGATCCAAAGGGCTTATAGTCAAAGCTGCTAAGGAGCTAAAAGAGAAAAGATAACGGTTATTGTTCCCATCCCAGAGCTAAGCAGGAATGATCTGGGACTAGGATAAGTTGAACTGCGTAACACCTCACAGTGAGCATTCAGTTTCCTGCTCTGGCCACTTCTGCCTTTAAATTAAATTAAAAACAAATTAAAGCAAACAAAACCACAAACAAACACAAACAAAAAAACCAAAAAAACAAAAAAAAACACCAAACCACAAAACCAAAACAAACCACCAACAAAAATCAAGCGAGAATGCCGTGGCGGGAGGCGGGCACGGGCGTGGCCGCGCTGTCCCCTCCCGGGAGCGGTGCCGGGGACGCGCGGGGCCGGCTCCCGGTGCCAGCGCGAGAGGGCGGCATTGCTCGGGATACCGAGAGGCACCGAGCGGCACCGGGCGGCACTGAACGGCATTGCTCGGGGTACCGAGCGGCACCGAGAGGCACCGAGCGGCACCGAGCGGCACCCGGCGGCACTGAGCGGCACCGGGCGGTACCGGGGGCACCGGGCGGCACCGAGCGGCACCGAGAGACATCGGGCGGCACCGGGCGCTGCTCCGGCGGCACCGGGCGCTGCTCTGGCGGCACCCTCATGGCCCGCAGGGTCCCTCATCGCCGGGGAGGAACCCGGGACACATCGGGCAAACGCGGTGTTCTGAAGTTGCACGGAAATTAACTTTGCCTCATGTTTTTTTTTTTAAATTTTAAATTTTTTTTTAAAGTAATATATGTATAATAATAAATATAAAATCAAATTATATGGTATGTCACTTTTTAAATTGAAAACATATAGAAATCTGGTGTCTTGGAAACCACTCCAGTCTCATTAAAATACATATGAGTTTGGTTCTCTCATGCAAAATATACTGAGGAGGAGGACAGATGAGGAGTGGGGTTTGTACAGACATTAAGTCCTGTCAGATCTGAATTACAGTATGATCGCATATATGTACTGGATAACCATAATTCTCATTTTCCTAGAAAACACTGTAAAAGAGTAAGTTCATCTCCTTGTTTTGCCTCCTAAACAACCCTCTCTTCCTGTCTCAAAATCAGACAGTTCTTTCAGTAAAATAATAATAATAATAATAATACTTTTACAATTATTATTAGAGTTTTCCAATTTTCCCTACTTTGCTCAGAAAGAAAGAAATTCTGCAGACTCTGATCGGGCCACCTATTTCCTGGCTTTATGGAGTGCTGAGCCATCACTGCTGCTCATGCTGTTTTTACGATTTAGGACAAAACAGTGACATGAAAAAATCTTTCACAGCCAAAGACAAACTTCTGCAGGTCCTTGGATGCACTGCCTGCCAGCTTGGACACCTCTGTTTCTCCCCTAGAACCTGTTACACCCTTAGATGCTGAGGTGAGGAGGATGAGCAGTGGATCTGCCCTTCGTTGCCTTTTCCCTCTCGCCCCTGGGAAATCCCAGAGAAGTCCCTTCTGGAAGGGGATATTTGGGGGTGTTGTTACCCTTACCTGGCCCTTACCCAGCCACACTCTGAGCGATGGAGCTCACCCTGTTTGGCCAGAAGGGACTGAATAACAACCGAGGGAGAAAAGTTTCTTTTGCCCGATGAGTCATTGCCTGGGGCACAAACGCAGCCTCCTCAAACTGTATCAGCATCCAGGAGAATGCACTGGAGAAAGATTTCCACAGGAAACTGCCCGGCCCCTTCTTCCTTAACAAAAGGAGGGAAGGACATCGCAAGGTGTCAGTTTCAGCAACCCCAGAAGACTAAATCTGAGTCAAACTCACCCAACCTCCCCCAGATCTGCTTAAACCTATGAGAGCTGTACTCTCAACTCAATCCATGCAGAAAACGAAGCTAAGAATGAGATTTAAATCAAAACAATGAAACAACTCAATCACAGTATTGAAACTCATTTAGGTTCACCCTTCAATCCTTAAAGCACCTTCCTCCCCCTCTAATAGACTATTAAAATGCTCTTATGATCTGAAAACAAAGCTAATTCATATTTGTGAAAGTAGTTGTAAGTACTCTAACAGGTTAAACAAGAAAACTAAATCCTAAGCTCAGTGAGTTACCTGACTGTGCTGACATTGTCAGGGCTGTGAGTATCCCTGGCAAGCTGAGCCATTTCATGCATTTGCAGAGAAGTTAGGGTGGAAGATTTGTAAGGAGAGCACTTGCCATAAGCAGAAGGAGACAAAGGAAAATGCAGACAGCAGTGTTGTTACACTCAATCTTCTGTGTCGGCCTGCTCAGCTCTCCTGGGAAGCGATGCCTTTCTCTTTATTAGAGTCTTTGAGAGAATGGATACTCTACAATTCCTACTTTAATAGTCTGTGTTGACATTGACTACTCAGTTATTGTCTTCCAGAAGTTCATACAAACCCTCCATCTGAAGAGGCTGTGGAGCAGACACACCCATGTTCCCTTCAGATGTCCTCTGCTGCCCTGAGGACTGGCAGCAGTGTCCCTGAGGAGGCTGCAGTCATTCTCTGCTCCATGGGCACAGGATAGAAAGGCCGAGGGGCAGCTGGGGAAGCACAAACCTCCACACCCTCTCCTGCCAGAAGTTTGTCTGGATCTGAAGAACAGCCCCACCAACCTCTCCTCCTCAGCACTTTTCACTGACATGGCTTCGGGACTCGGGTGACGCAGCAGAGAACATCAGTGATGTTCCTCACCTTTTACTTGCTGCGCACTCATAGCTAGAATGAGATCTCTCCACTAGTCAAAGAAATAGTTTGGAGACTGGGCTTCAAACTCAGAAACATCACAGCTGATGGGAATATTCTCACAGTGACTTAAAATACTGTGGTCACCCTGCTCCAGAAAATTCTGCAAAGCTGGGGATCAAGCATACTGTCCTTAAAAGAGTGCCAGACATCTCCTGCCAGCCTGCCAGGACAGAGGATGGGATCTTGTACTCATTCTGCTCCATGAGGAGGAAACAGGTCCTGCATACAGGGCACCAGAGAGATGGAAAAACCTCCTGTGCCACCAGTGTTTCTGCTGTGGAAGGAGTGGGAGCAGCTTGCCCTGTCCTACGTGTCAATTAGTCAGACAGAAGTTATATCAAGTAACAGGGCAGAGAAATGTAACCTTTTGTCTGATGAGGTTTCCCAAATTGCCAGTCATCTGGAAAGGGTGTGTGCAGGCAGGGGTCAGAAGTTTAGCAAGGGCTACACTAGCAGCATGGCAAAGCAATAAACTATCATGCAAGCAAGTGCAAATATTAGCTGTGTGTACATTTGAAATCTTGAAACAAATTCGCTAAAGATTTAGGACTTCATTAAGGTCAAAAGGGTTATGCTGTAGTTGATAGGCACATTTGTTTTATTAATTGAGTCATAAGTTCTGGCAGTCTGCAAATAGATTGCAAAACATGCATCAGCTGCTTTCGATTGCCATGAGAGATCTGAAAACGTGCCAGGAAGTCTGTTTGCAGCTCTTAAAAGTTCTGGCTTAAAACCTGTTTTAAACTATTAACAATTATTTTTTTTTTTTTTTTTTTTTTTTTTTTTTTTTTAAAGCATGCAAGGAGGGAGGGCAAGATAGAGAAAGAGAAGCACATGTTTTCTTCAGACTCAGAGCACAAGAATTACTGACGTAAGTATCCTCCTCTCAAGGAGGCTCATTATTTTCTAGGCAGCCCAAGCTCTCCCATTCCCTGGTATCCCCAGCCCCAGTGTTTGTCATCTCATGCAGCTCTCAGTGTGTCTTAGGATGAAGAACATTTGGTCAGCATCCTTTTGGAAAAGAAATGTGCAAGAAAAAAGGGAAGATGTCCCATTTTGATGCCTTGTTTTAAATCTGCTGAGCACACAGGACAGGAATACCAAACGGAAGCACTGCAAAGCAGCCCTTGCTAAGATCTGTCCCAAATACATGTCAAAGTACCACCAACAAAATGCAGAGCAGCTGTTCTTCTTGCACAGTACTGAGCCCAAAGTGATCGTATCACAACCCTGAGAAGGTTTCAGCTTTACAGATAGTGTTTCATGCGTGAGTTACCTAAGCTTCAAACCCAGTGAGTCTCTCCTATTACCCCACCACAGCTCTGGGATGATTTGTCAGCTGCCCTCCTAAAAGCTGTCATAGCCAGAAGTGGCTGGAAGCCAGACAGAGCTGCTCAGTTTGCCCTCCTGTGAAAGAGACTTTACTCATTATGGTTCATCCCAATGACATAAAAGGTTACAGATTTGGCACCTTCATTTCCCCTGACTGCAGACTCAGCCTTTGAAAGCTGCTCTCCCAACCCTGTGCAGCTGTTTGGTTCTTCTGTGCCCACGTCCCATTTCAGTTCTCCTGCCTTTTGCTCTTTTTATCTTTAGGAGGCCAAGTAGCTCCTAGAGGAAGACAAAAGTTGGTCTGAAAATTAATGCAAATTACTTTTTGGAAACGGATTTAAATTTTGGTTCCCTGATCTCAACACAGCTTCAGGATGCTCAAACAGAGCTTGCATCTGGTGCTGACCTGAGCAAGAACCAGACAAGAGAACCACCCACATTAGCTCTTGCCTCTGGCACCTCATAAATGACTTCACACTGTATTTTGAATTACACTGCCTTCCAGCAAATTTGTCAGATCTCACAATACGACTAAACTAGCCATCTGGGTACCTCAGGTATGCCAACATCAGCTGAAACATCCCCTAATTTTTTAGCATTTTTATTTCTCTTCTTGCTGCCCCTGCAAGCAGCAATGTGCTGCTGCCCTCCTCACATTCCCTCTCATCACACAGAGCTGTGGCACAGAAAGGCCAGAAGAGACCACGACTGCACTTAGCTCCTCACAAAACCAGGTACCAAAATGCTCTCAGGGATTTGGACACAGCTCCTTCGAGGGAAAGATCCATGCTCAGGTCCATTGTGCCCTTTCCAACGAGGCCACCCCACTTCTCTGAGCAACCTTGTAAACAAGAGCAGAAGATCTGACCATGGGAAATCCCGGTATGAAGCCACTGCACAACTTGGGAGTGTCTCTTGTTAACAACTGTAACACATTCTACATGAACCCAAACGCTCAAGTGTTTATTTAGTCAAGAACAAGGTTACTGCCTTGTAAATAGGATGCACTCTCACGCTGTCCCAGCTGTACTCATAGGACAGCCAGGATTTGCTGAGCCAGGCTGGAATGATGGGATTGTCCTGGGGACCCTCCAGGAGTTCGGTTTGATCTGGGGTGGTGCCTTTTCCTGAACACCTTTTCATTTGTGGCACATGTAAGCACCTCTGCTGCCAAGGGCTGCCCAAACCAGCACCCCAATAAGACATGTACCAAATAAATACATCTGCTAAAAACACACATTTATCGTTTTATCACTCAAGCTTTAAAGTCTTTTTCTGTTATGGAGTAGTCACTGGACTTCATTACTGCCAACCCACAAAATGGACTTGCTCTTTTGCTGGTAGAAAGCACCGTGTGTTTTACTGAAGGACTTTTTCCACAGCTGCAGTCACAGGAGATACACCTCTGGACCATCAGCTACAGTGCAGCAAATATGTTTGGGATCTCATCAGTTTTAGCAGCTTTTTTTCACTTTACCAACTTTACTTCCTAATTCCATGCACTTCACTTTCAACAAATCACCACTCGAGCAATTTTTTCCAATAAAGTCTTTCCCAGTATCAGCTATTTTTTCCAACAAAAATATTTTTGCTCTGTGGTTTCAGCCTTCAGCCTCTTTTTCATCTGGTCTAGACACAAGTTAGTTATTTCTGAAACATTTATTATTGTTTCAACCAATTGAAAAAGTTTTGCAGGTTTTGGCTTCAATAGTAACCAAATTAATGACTCTTCCCATAAGAAAGCCAGTAAAGATAAATCTATTTTTGACTTCTCACAGGGAACCCTGTGTTCATGGGGGCTGAAGGAACATCTGATCTGGGAGCAGCACTTTAACCATGAAGAAAATTCAAGGATTTTTTTTAGCATGAGGAATAAGTTTGTGTGTACAGCAGCCAAACGATATAAGCATTTAAGAGTCCATAAATACTCCTTCACAAGAGAGATCATAATAGTTACTGGGTCAAAGTCACCTTCCAAAAAATGTGTTACATTGGTGCCTAGTGAATAAAATATATGCTTTCTATTCTGTTAGCAGCTACATGATCCTCTTCACAATTCTATTTTAGATTGGCCTGAACCTTCATAAACTTTAAATAAGATTTCTTTTCCCAGATCTTGTTCCTTAAAGCTAACAAAAATCTCCAAGGAAAATCCAGCAGGGAATGGTGGCATTCTCAGTGTCCTTTGGCATTTGAAAAAGGTCATACCTACAAAGCAATATAGCCCATTAGAGATTTAAACTCTGGCCTAAGCCCACATCAGATTTAAGGATGCAATTCAATGCTCAACTCAGAATTTTCTACCCAGGCATGACAGATGTTATGGTTCACCTCTTCACAGGGTTTTTTTAATACACCGAGTTCACAATGAGTGAGATACCACTGCTCTAACCAAAACGATGCCTTTCTTTTAATTTTGGGGTTTCCAATCATCTACTCAGGGTTCTGAAAGAACTCTCTTGTGACTATTGAAATTCAAGTCAGGTTATGAGAAAGTATAAAAACAATGAATACTGGGTTTGGCTTACAACAAGGAAGACCAGGAGAGGGCATATGCAGCTATTTCAATTCATAAAAACCTTTGTGGGACTCACTTCTCCCTTGATTTTAAAGGGCCCAAAGCCATTTCCATCTCTTCAAGCTGCTCTGCAGAGCAGTGTGCACAGTATTTGGGACCTTACATTGGGAGGAATTTATTTATATTACACAAAAATGATGCTCTTTTATCAAACATTGTAATCAGTGTGCTTTACTATTAAAGTGTGGAGGCAGGTAGCAGGCTGAGGGAGCAGGCCTGACATCAACAGATCTCTCTTGTAATGAAGAGCATTTGACACTGTACCAGCAAGCTCTTCAAGGAGCAGGGTCTGCTTGGTCTGTCCTGTGTACAACAGGCCCCTTTTGTAAGTCATTTAAATGTTTAGAGGCTTTGCATTTTTTAACAATTCCTGCCAAACTGCATGTATTCATTTCAAGCCTGCCCAATGTCTGCTATTTACAATTACTGCCATGTATTTTAAAGCAAGAGTCACTCCCAATTAGCTCAAGTGTTTAAGAAAATCATCATATATTCTGAATGATGAAAGACCACAGAAGGAGGTCTCCTAATGGATGGCAGGTGTGGGAATGAAAGCATCTAAAGACTGTGAGCCAAAATCTAAGAAGTCACAGAATATCATAATTCACTTTAAATTGCACCTAGGTCACAAAGTTAAATAAGACCTTTGGCTCAGAAAATATTTAAAATTACCACCATTTTTATAACAGAAAAGCAAACAAACAAACAAAAACACACCCCAAAATGCTGATTCTTTATAAAAAGATATATAAAGTCAGCGACATATGGAGGATAAGCAAAAAAAAAAAAAAAATAAAATTAATAAACATAAGATTGAAAAACATGGATATTTTTGCCTCGGTTTTCAGGCAGCTATAAAGAGCCTCGATAAGCTCTAGTCATCCACAAACATCTCCTCCTTCTGTTTTTTTAGAAAACACTGAAAATCAGGGAGGTTAACTCATATTTAAAAGTTTGCCTCCACTACACATTGTAGTAACAAAACTACTTTTAGGATCTTCAAACACATATGGTAATACAAAATAATCTTTGTCACAAAAACAGTAGAGTAAGATCAACAGATTAGCCAGATGAAATTCTCCAACTTGGACTCTCATTTAAATGACACAGTGATCTATGTTTTGTTATAACCCGGACTTGTGCTACATGTAGGAATATTGCACAGGCCTAAGGTGATCCTGTTCACAGTTAACATGGTGGATGTCGGTCCTGAGCCATACCACAGCAAGATGCCTTTTCTTCCAAGAACTCCCAAGTCAAGTGATTAAGCAATAGATTTTCTATTTGTAAATGTTCTTACAGTTACTGTGAAAGCAGGGAAATTCAGAACTTGAAGATGCTTGAACAGTTAGAAACATTTACCAAATTAGGTATGAAGGCAGAGACAGGGATGGGGAAATACAACCTACCTTTAGTCTCTGTAACATCACCACAATACCATAGCCAGACCGTAAGCTTTGAGCAACTTCATAAACCTTTAAAGGGATGGAAGGAGAATTAACTCAAGATTTACATATCTGACAGAAAAGGGGAAAAAAACAATCATCAAAACACGTATCTACCATTGAACTCCAAAGCGCAAATTGAATAAAGTCTGTCCTTCAGTGCCAGCATCATCATTGCCAGCTGGATGCTTCATAGGTCTTCCAAAGTTTGAGCAGAGCACAGACCTAGTGAGCATATACAGCTCTCACTCACCTGGAAATTTCAGTCAGTGGGTGTTTTGCCATTTTCTGTGCATTTTTCCTTGCACAGAAGATACAAGAACACTCACCATTATTATTGGCCATAACTATGATCAGGCAAGTCAGCTCAGGGACATGATGGCATTTTAGGTCAGCCTGTAAGGAAAGTTAAAGCTGACCATGCTGAAAAAGCTTAGAGAAATAAAGGAACAGAAAGCCCCTCGAGGTTGCCACAGTTAATCAATTTATAATAAAGATAAAGCCATCACAGTCCAGTCAGACACATGTGGCTGCACATGTTTACATGGGTAAACAAATAAAATGTACAAGACCAGTAGATCCAAGGGCAATCAGCAAACCAACTGGCTGGCCTAGACAGCACCAAAACCTCTCCATGTGAAGAAAGCTGCCACGACACTTAGAGCATGGCTATGCACCATCCCCCCCAGGAATTTGTGTCATGTGCCCCCATCACAGCAGAGAAGCAAAGAAAGCACCACAGCCCATCCAGAGACCAGAAAAGGGCAGAAAGAAGCAGAGGATGTGCAGCACTTGGCCCTACCAGTGTGCTGAGGACTGTCAGCAATGCAGACTCACCTCCAGAGCAATGAGGAGAGCAGAGGGAACAGCAGCCTCCTTACACTCCATCACTGTGCAGTGGAAACACACCCCTCAAGACAGGTAATTAACCTTTAATCAAGTTCCATGTACATGTTTAAAACACGTGACAGTGTGATGTGCTCATCCGTCCATATCTAGGCACATACTTTGCACATGCAAAAGCAGGATTCATAAATATGCTTTTTATTTCCTGAGAGCTGCACCACAAATGCCATAATGCATTCATTTCATACAATCTCAGAGTATTTGTCAAACAAGATAATACTATGCAGAGCCAGAAATGGTATGAAAAATCACTGGTAGAAAGAGATATGATTCACATTTCTAGTAGTGGATCAGTTGCAATGGAATATGTTTTTCATCAGAACTTGGTACCAAAGCTACTGTGGCTGCTGATCACACAGAGATAGTGCTGTATTTCAGTATCCTTTTGAGAAAAAAAACACTATTTCAAAGTGAGTTCTCTTTCTTTGTAGGAAAAAAAAATCAAAGCAGCCCCAGACCTTACACAAGTCACACATTGTCGCTTCCACTGCTCCAACATCTGAGCTGCTGGATAACACAGTTCTTACGTTGCTGATTGCTCTGCTGCTGTCCCTGGGCTCATTTTAGGTAAGGCAGGATTAGGACAAGGCAAAACCACCCGGCTGTGCAGCCAGAGCAGAGCCCTGAGCAGCTCCTGAGCTGCTGGGTTACCACAGGGAAAGTGAGGCCGCAGGACCACGACATCCCTCACCTCACCGAGCAGCATGAGAGGCAGTGGGCACGTGGTCCCAAAACTGGGGGGCTTCTCCACTTGCTGTTCTACACAAACTTTATTTAGCTTTCACTCCTCAAAAAGGAGCCTATAGGTACATTAAGCCACATGCAATATATATTGTTTCCATTAATTTGCATTCCTTCAGTCATTCCCTGCAACTATCTAAGTAATTTTATAAAAGACAAAGAAAGAATTTTAAGAAAGACAAAACAAAACCTGTCTTGTGTTAGATTCTGCCCTCTGATCCTGGAAGTACTTCTCACCATAGCAGTTAAAAGCAATAATGTGAAAAACATTTCATTTCTATTTACACAACACAGATAGAAATCTCTGAAGTTTTAGATTTTTTTCCCCAACCAAAATGTTTATGTATTGATCAGAGAAGGTCCAAGTTATGCTGGGAGAAGTCATGGTATATGGCTCCAGGCTTAACTGAAGAGGTGAGGGATTGCAACCACCAGGAGAAGCCCCAGAGTTGTGTACCTCTAGGATTATCCTTAGCCTGGCATATTGATTTCTCTGTTTCAAAAGAATTTAAAAGTTGTGAGTACAATTTTCAACAGACAGATATAAAACAACTAAGTTTCATTTTTGTTTTATATTAGACTATCTTATCTGTCTTTTGAATATTTGTTTCTCTCTTTAAAAATAGTATTTCGCAATTAGGATGGTTGTAAATACTATTTCTAAATAAGAATGGACTGGTGGCAGATCACAAGCACCTCTGCTGTCATTCATCCTTGAGCAAATTCACCAGATCTTTCCATGCCACATCTGCTGAAGAGATGCGCCCAGGGGGAGCACAGCAGTAGATTAGAGTCACACCAGCCTTGATTTGCAAATTCTAGTGTAAATCAGAGCCACATGAGAGCATGTTAAAAGCTCCCTTTTCTTTTAGGGGAAAAAAAATAAAAGAGTAGAGCGGCTGGTCAGAACGTCCACAGTAATATTTCCAAGTCACATGAAAAAAACACACTCGAAATAGAAGTGCTCAGAGTTCTTAATTTGTAATTTGTACGAAGCTGTGAGGAGCATGAGTCGTTGGCCCAGAGAAATACTCTTCCCGACCTTTAGGACAAATCCTTGTAGCTCTGCTACACGAGGTACACAGAATCAGGGCTTCAAAGGTCACACATCTCCCAATAGTTCCCCCCAGATCTTTGAATCAACTGTGAATACACTGAAAAAAAAGAAAAATCACTGCACTGACTTCAATACCTAAATAAGGCCCAGAAGCCCAGCTCTGAAAACCTTTGAAATAAATCACGGCAGTGAACTTCAGCCCACACTCAGCTGACATCTGAACCACTGAAAAAGCAGTCCAATTACGCCCCAGCTCGGCAGCAAGACAAGGCAGCTGTAAGAATGCATTAGCCTTTTGCTATCACATCCAAACCATCTGAAGTGGAAGTCACCAGCCCTCGAATCAGAAGAAGGCAGACAGCACTTCCAGTTCGCAGCAAGTCAGAGATGCAGCTAAAGCTTCAACCTTCAAACTAAAAAGTTTGGTCTTACCTGGGGCTCACCTTTGCTGAGGAGCACAAATTGCAAGAATAGTATTATGTCACCTACAGGCTGTGACAGGGTTTGATGCATTATCAGTCAGTTCAAAAGATGGATTAAGAGGTATTATCAGTGGAACACAGCTACAGCAGCAGCCCACTCCCAGCTCAGACACGAGCCCATGCAACTGTAAGCTGCCTTCCCACTTCAGCTCAGGATGTAACAGGGTGATGTTAAGAGTTCATCCTTCTGCTGTTTGCCACTAAACAAAGATTACCTTTGATTTTAAATTACTTAAAGTTTTCAAATAGACTGAAGCAACTGGCTAGCAACAGATTTTATAAGCAACATCGTGCCATTAATACACTGACTAAAACAATAAAATAAATACAAGAAAGCATCTAGGTTTGGCTACTGAGAGAAAATCTTCCTGCAGCAACGTTTGCAAAGTACTTTATTTCTTCTCCTTTGGAAATGATGTAACCTTTCAGGAGCTGTAAGATTTAGAAAGCCACACCACATCACAGTTGTTTTGCTATTAGCGTACCCCATGCAGAGAACAGCAGTGATTATCACCCTTGTGGAATGTGGTCTGCCTGTGTTAGATTCGCTTTGACCTCCAGCGTGGGTCGGAAGATGTTAGTTTCTGGAGAACTCTGTGGCTATTGTGTCACCCAAGCAGAAAATGCTGCCTTGTGCCTCAGAGAAGGCACAGGAGCCTTTTAAAACATACTTCTGTAAAGCAGAGGAATTTCCGTGTCTTCCCTCTTGCTGTGTCGCTCTACAGCTGGCTAAGCAAAAGGTCTTGCAGGATATTTCTTGGGCATTTTCCTAGCCCTGACAGGAGTATCACAGTTCCAGTCAGTTCTTTACTACTCTCTCTTCAAACCCACCAGAAATGAGGTACACATACAGGTGCTGCAAAATCAGCCATGCTGCATCTAGTGATGACTCCAATCCAACTTCCCAGTGCCCAAATCCTAACCCTTAAAGACAAAATGCCACTTCAAAGAAACCAGGATTCACATCTAAAAACATGCACAAACAGTAGATGAAGTGAAAGATCTGCACACCGTTCTTCTTTGCTCAGCACCACAAATTACACCAGCTCCAGCAGTTTCTGGTCCGACTCTGCAACACTTACTATTTGCACAAATAAACCTCTGCCACAACACTCATATCAGTCAAATAATTGCAGCAAATTTGTTAAAGCCCCAAAAGCCCAAGATTGCAGGAGTAGAGAGAAAGCCACCATCATGCTCATCTTCATCTCATGTCTGCAAGAAGGCAGTAGTGTCTGTGCTGGAAATGCCCAGGTAGGAAGGCTGATTAACTTAACTCACTGATGACATAAATATCATTATCTGCAATTCAATCAAAAAGCAATCAAGGCCTGTTTATTAGTGTGTTTTAAAAAGGCATTTAGAGCATAGGTTGGGCACTTACTGAATTTAACTAATAAATAAGATTACAAGAATCAAATCACTGCTCTCGGAAAACAGCACTTTCTGTGGCTAAGAGCAAATTACAATCATTACCAATCTGAAAAGGAATGAAAAGATAAAAGGAAAACATCAGCAAAAAAAAAAAGGGGCAGCAAGTTATTTATTTTTCCTTTTTTAAGAGGATTTGCTATCAGTGTATAAACATCACACAGGATCCCAGGATGGTATTATTTCTCACTGCAGATGTGTGCCACAGGACTGGTCTCCTCAGTCTCCAAAACTGCTTCTAATATTGTTCTTGTTTGGATTGTAACTTGATCCACACCTTCAATTCATGTTTTGTTCCTGTATACCTTTTATGCTGGATGACTTTGCTTGTCTTCATCACCTTGGCAAGTCAGAGGGGAAACATTTTTAAAAGCTGTGGCATTACTCAAGCTGTGAGGTGGGCGACTCAAGAGAAGCAACATCTTAAAACATTCTGCACGGGGGCAAGTAAGAAGTCAAAAAGGAAATACCATAGTTAGGCTGTTTTTAACTTGCTGAAAGTGTGAGACAGCTGTTCATTTCCTGATCACTCATGTGGAAATGGCAAAAAATAATTAAGAGCAATGACTAATCATCAAAGCAAATATTAAATAAGCAAACTTGCTTTCTAGCATCAAATCCAGCATGCAAATGAGAAGCAGTATTCAAAAGTTTAGTCTTTACATAATTAAAAAGGGTACATTAGAAGAAAAGAAAGATCCAGTTGTGGCCGCATCATGTTAGAACATCAGCAACAGGAGTTATGGAAGCAGTTGGAGCCACATGGTCAAAGCTGGAATAAAACACAGAGAATTACTTTAAAGTCAGAAATAAATAGTGTATGAAAATAGAAAGTGTACATGGGAAAAGCAAATTCTCCGCTTTGCTCATATCCTATCCTGAGTCAAAGCCACTGCTGCTTCTGAGCTGGCCGTGCTGTGATGACAGCAAGGGGAGGTGTGGTCCTGACTGGCCCGTGAAGGCTTGTGCTCTATTTCCTGTCCTCCACACAGAGTTTGATTGGTTTTAGGGCTATCCAGGAGGGCATTAAAACTGCAGATTAGGAAAATACTTTACCCCCTCTTTGGTAATGAGGTGTGCAGTCCATCTGGGAAGAGGCAGCCAAGCTGCTCAGAGGAAGCAGTTTGCCATAACCCCAGGGAGGCACACTGCTGGAGCAAATGAAATGAGTGGGACAAACAATGCCAGGAAGCTCCATTCGATGCCCCCTCCTTTTTTCCTCACGCCCATTGCAGTTCTTTATTATAAATTTTCAGGTCTGCCTTAGGGTACTGGTGTTCATCAGCCCCTGAGCTCCCAACTCATCTCTGACCAGGAGATGACTGATCCCACCCTCACTGTGCAGGCAGTTCCTGGCTCTAAAGGGCTCCACTGAAATGCATCAGCAGCTCCCCCACCACCATCTGCTCTACCACAGTGTCTCCAACCTACTCCTCTCTTCAGCCCCCTCAAAAACAGATTTCTCAGTCACATAGAAAACGGGTATTTCTCCTCTGTATTGTCCCAGAGAGTGCGAGGAAGCATCTGACAGAAAAAGCAGAGAGAACTGGGATTGTTCCACATGGAGTGGATCTTACCCATTTTTATAAATGGATGGGAGGAGAAAAGGACAGAGCCAGACTTCTCCATGGTGTCTAGTGAAAGAAAGACAGGCAATGTCTTTCAAACACAGCAAAATACAGCAAATATCATTTAAACATAAGACACTTTCGTGTAAGAGTGATTGATCACTGGAATAGGACACCTAAAAAAGTGAACTCTCCTAATCCTTGGAGATATTCCAAACCCAACTGGACATGATCCTGAGCAACCTGCTCCAATTTACCCTCCTTCGGGCAGGGAGGTTGGATGAGATGATCTCCAGAGACCTCTTCCAACATCAAATATTCTTCTACTTGAATGGAATTTCACTACGAGAAAACAAATAATAATAATTAAAAAAAAAAAAAAAGCCCTCAAACTCTAGCTTAGTGATAGAAAAACAAAAATGCAATTCACCAGACATCACTTTATTCAGGATATTTTTTTTGGAACAGCATGCATTTTACTGCATGCTTGGGAAGTTTTCTGGAACAGCCACAAAAGCTGTCTTTCCAAGCACATGATGAGAAAGCCAGATATTAACCCAAATGCTTCCTTACTGGAAAACTTATGACCAGTGTGTTCTAGGCAGATGAGACTGGGGAAAAAAGGTACTTCCAAACTTTGGGATGAAACTTCCCATGTTTAGGTTTGCATCCACTTTTTGGCGTTTGAACCAGTTTATTTACTGATTCCAAAGGACACTTTTCTAAATATTCATTATTTGGCTAAATCCCCACCAGGAGCCCACAATGATAAGGAAGAAAATGAGACCTCCATCTTGAAGCAGCAACTACTCTCATACAGACTGCTATTGTAAAAAATGCTGACAGTCTGATCTTTAAAATTAAGCAAAAGTTGGTACTAACCCAAATTTATTTCTGCCCCATCTTGGATAGCTCTTACACATCAAAATTTCTGTGAAGAAGGCAATAGTTGTATTGCAGAGAGATGTGGCTAAGGAAAATAAGTCATTGTTTGCTTGACTTCAACTAAGTCCAAGGACCTCTTAACAAACTGACAGCAATATTTGATTTCTCTCTGCCTCCTCTCACTTTGAGAAACAGAGACTTTTCATTCATATCATCAGGGTGTCACAGAACACCAGGGAGAACTACATGGGAAATAATACAGCAAAGTTTTGAGCAATGTCACTACACAGAAAAATTTTCATCTGGAAAAGTAAATAAGGAATTCCAGCACCAG
Organism: Falcunculus frontatus; assembly: GCA_013398115.1. Classification (NCBI taxonomy): domain Eukaryota; kingdom Metazoa; phylum Chordata; class Aves; order Passeriformes; genus Falcunculus; species Falcunculus frontatus. The sequence continues at coordinate 285,927 of VZRV01005027.1, forward strand.
CCCAAGTTCCCTTCAATGAATTCCAAAAATATTTGTATAATTTTTAACACATTTTGAAGAACAGCTACTACTACGAAGAAGATTCTGCAGATATGTTTGCGTAGAAAGGAGGTTATTTTAAAAGATTTCAAGCTCTTTTAACAAGTAAACCAAATATTTAAAAATGGTCCACACTCAGATGGTTCCAGCAAGCTCCATAACTTCTCCCAGGACATGGCAGCTGAAGACCTGAGACCCAGGTTCTCATTAACTCATCGCATGAGTTTTATTCTTTTGTTAAAGTCAGGGTGCGAGAATACGCTTAAATAACTGAGAGATCTGTAGGAAATATGGGAAGATATATTTCCATGTACCAAAATGAAGCATTGGTAAATGGTTTAATGAATCAATTATATTTCAAAATGGACTTCTGTTTTGTTTTACATTTCCTTCCCTTGTAAATGGCGTGCCAACTCCAATACTTCACTCAATAAATGACTACTAAATGAATGCAAAGTTACAGGCATGTTGGTCTCTATGACAGGCCATACATAATCACCATAGAAATATATAATTACACCTGTCAACCTCATCCCATGCAATTGATTCAATAACTAACAATGTCAGCAGCAGGCTAAGCTTAGAGGTCTCACTGTGTGAAAATACTCATACATGGCTAAACATCTTGGTATTTTAATTGCCTGTCATAGTGCCAACGTTCCTATATTGTACCTATCTCCACAGCAACAGGCTGGAATGAGTAAAGCACATTTAATAACTGCAAAAAGGTGAATTTATAAGCTTGCAGTTATTTTACAGCTCTCACAGACAGTGCAGGGTATTCTGAAGACAGCTGGAGATGAAGTTGCATTTCAGAGAACAATTTGTGGAAAAAAACCCTTCTTCTCTGTGTGGACTGTATGTGCACACTGTGAAATAAAACTCATCCTATAAATCTGAGAATTGTTTCTCATTACAGCTACTGGAGAGGTCAGCTCCTGCCTGGAAGTGTACACACGCCTGCTCTGATAGGACGTTTAATCTCAGCACACCAGGAACGGCTGTGTAAAAACAGCTTCTTACAGGCTCCTAAGGACTTAATCATGTTGTCCATCTCATATTCTAAATCACTTGCAAGCTACGCTACACTGAAAGGCTCTGATGTGCCCAAGCGCTAACCCCCCTGAACTCGAGGGCCGGCTCCCCTCGGCAGCAGCCGGAGCTGCAGCCCCTGTCTGGCACTCGGTGCTAATTGCACATGGACATGACAAGGGCAAAGTCTTTGTGGCCTGAACTTTTAACAACGGCAGAGCAAGACCAAACACACTGGGTCAGGGAGAGGTACTGAGCAGAGTCCCACGAGGAGGTCAAAGACAAACAGATACTGGGAGCTGATGGGAAAGAGAATGAACTCTTCAGGAAATAGATGTGAGGCAACAAAATATCTGGCTGGAAAAAAAAAATAATGTGGAAAATGAGAAGGTAAACAACTGCTCCACACATTGACAATGGGCAGTTCTGGAGGCTTCCACACTCTAGGACTTTAAAATCAACATTGCAATGTAAATTCTGTTCACATTTTCCCTAGAACAGAAAAGACTTCACCTGTATGAAGTGTCCATGTGAAAAGTTAAATTGCTTTCAAACAATTTGTAAGCTCAAATATGAATGAACAAAACACTGAAACAGCATCACTGAGGAAATCCTTCTACTCACCAGAAAAGCAGCAGAACAAAAGTGGGTGAGAATGTCCAGATGTTTAATTAAAATAAAGTGACACATCTCTACAACCTTACTTACTCTGCAGACTTGTCAGGCTATATTCTTCCCCTCTGATGACTGGGCCTCTTCAATTCTTCTGTGTTTTGGCTGAATTAGCTTTTTTTCTTAAATATCACCATGAACTGGAACCCTTAAACAAAAGAGAAAAGGTGGAACTCCAAAGTCACTATAAAAAAAAGAAAAAGCAGTGGTAGTTTTCACCTACAAACGAATACTCTTCAGTCAAATGATCAAGAAGAGCATAGCATGGCAGAAAGATGAGCCCTGACTTATTCCTGCATGGTTTGATGTTGAATGAACACAGGAAGGGGATGGAGGGCAGATGTTAAAGCCTATGAACACAGAACACAGGAAAATAGGAAAATAAAAACCACTTTACCTTCTTCGTTTAATTTACTATAAATAAAACACCTCCAAATGGAAAACAGCTAAGTAGCAAACACCATTTTTAAAAGGGGGTTATGGAACTCATCTCCAAAGACAGGATTTTATAAAACAAAAGAGAAATTAAACCCCGTAAAGAGCAGAACCTCCTATTTTCCAACTTAGCTCTGAAAAGGCAAATAAGCCTGGTAGTGCCAGGCAAAGAAGCCTTTCTCTTGAAAACTGGAGCAGCAGAGCATTTGTTCATAGCAACGTTCAATGGCCAGATTTGAAGTGGGATTTCTCACGTGAATCTTAAAACTCTGAGGCATTTTTAGACCTTTTGGAAAGAGATTCTTCCTACACAAGTCTGGACCAGAACTGCCAGCAGGACCCATAAAGGCACCCTAACCTGAGCAATTGCTGTCTCACAAAGAAGCAAACAGGTCTGTCAGGAACATGGAAAAAGCTGGTGGGATCCTGAGCACAGCAGGATAGGTGTCCCGTGGGCAGACGGTCACCTGGCCAAGCACCGGCCCCAGCTGACTCCCAGGCTGAGCAGAAGAGCCACGGTGCTGCCAACACCCAGTCTGAGGGGTGACATGGGGTTGTATCCTGCTTCCCAACACAGCCAGGTACTTCCCTACATGCAGGATAAATTTGTTGCTGAAAACCCAGCATCCAAGTTGCTTCCACTGCCTCTGCTGGAAATAACACTTAAGCGAGAAAAAAAAACCTCAGTAAAAACCAACCAGTGGTGCCTGTGCATGCATAAGGACGTGGAGACCCAGACTCGCAGCTGGCATAAATCACCCTCATCCTGTTGGAGGAAACAGCAACTCTGCTGATTGTCACTGTTGAGGAGTGAGCCTATAAACACAACCCAGAGGCAGGCACACGTCTCCCTCCCTGAATCTCAGGGTAGGTGCAGTTGCCATCACACACTGGCCAAGCTTTCTTGGAGCTGCTCCAGAACATCAATCTAACATATTTTCTAGCCTATCCTTGGAGAGCTCAGCTGGCCAGAAGACTTTCCAAAGGATGTATCTTCTATATCCTTTCAAATAGAGAGGCCAGAATAAGAATCAGCTCATTTTACAAAGTCTTTTATACTCATTGTAGTACTTGAGAAACAGGAAGGGTATCACAGCTCTAAGGGGTCCACAGCACAGATGATCCACAAAGTTACATTCTAAAAGCCTTTCACCCACACAGAGTTACTGTCTTCTCTGCCCATTCATCCCCACAAAACTCCAAAGCAAGGACACTTCGTAAAACCTTTATAATTTTTCATATCAGCATTTGCAAGGGAAGGTCTGCAAATTTGTAAGCACTGCTTTTCTGATCAACTTAGTTTATTTTTGGTTTTGCTAATTAGGCTCATTTTTCCCTTGCAGCCAAAGGAAAGCAAAAGGAATAGATATTGTTCCTTTATAAACAATGAAAATATAAAAAAACTAAAGTTCAAAATAATGATTATTAGAATCCCTTTCATGTAAAACTTTTTTCTAAAGATAATTACACATTTCAAACACTGTTCAGAGAGCAGTTTAAGCTCGTAAGTGAACGGCTGAATGAAGCAGAGTCCAAAGCTCCCCTCACACAGAAAGCTGGAGTATGAGTGGGGTGACAGCAGCTCAGGGCAGGGTGCTGCCTGCCACATCCTCGGCAGGGTGAGGCAGATCAGCTGCCTGATTTCCAGGAGCACAAAGCCAGGTTACACCAGCCAAGGATCAGCCCCAATAGCTGCAGCTGAATTTTCAAGCCTCAGACAAGGCCTAATTCAACTCCCATTAAAGTCAATAAAAGCCTCCCATTGATTACAGCAATGGTTGGATCGGGGCCATGCTGATGTTGACTAGAAGCCAGATACAAAGTCTGATTACTTTTATACTGTTACACATCAGATCCTTATTCACTCCATTATTTACGGGCTTGCAAACAAGCAAGAAATTCTGATCACACAGTCATACAGACTTCATTTGCATCCTTGATTGGCATGATGAGAGCTCAGAGAAGGGTTTGAATATGTATTACACAGAGCAGCAGTGTACAAAACCTGCAGGATGCAGTAAAGCAATCAGGCAGCATAAAGAAATTGAAATGGAATTCCTTGGAGAAAGGGATCATTAAGTGCTTAACAAGCATCACTCCGTTATATCTGTTTTAGTGATGTTAGCATAATTTTAATTGTTACCATCCAATCTGTTTTGATAGTTTTGGAGTTATCAAGATGCTAAATATTTTACGGTGACATTTGAACAATCAGGAAGATTAGCTGCAATGCCCTCCACCCAGTAGCCCAGTGCCTGTGAATAGACAAAAAGGAGGATCTATTTTCTGTGTGGAACAAAGACAAGACAGAAAGATCAACACAATTAAATATTAAACAGAAGTAATTACATAGGCAGCTAAGTAATAACTCAAACACCCTGTATTTTATTATGCATTTCCAACTAGCCAATTAAATTATACAATATTGTGAATGTGCCTGGCATGTCCTGCTGCCTGGTAGGTCATTCAGCCAAGTTTTACTTCTGGTATAGGGATTCTTACTAAAATTTATACTGAGCCAAAGAAGCATGCAAGATAGAGGGTTCTACTTTGTCCCAAGCTGACAAAAAGCTGTTGTCACCTCTTAGAAGTCTAAAAGTCCTAGAGCTCTATCTAATGCTAATGGGCTGCCAGGCACAGTTTCAGAGCCGTTTAAGGTGACACCTTAGGATGGCACATGTGTGGCAATTTGCAGCCTCAGCATCACACCTGCAGGGTCACGGAGCCAGAACAATGTGCAACAGTCCCTACCTGCATGGAGACGCTTTTTGGATCTAGGGTTCATGCAATCAGTGCATGCGAGGCACAAAATATAACAGAGGATGTGAGCTACACGGAACTTAAATGCTTTAAAATTACGCACCTGCCAAAAGTGATTCCTGAATCAGGGCCATGGAGGCTATTTGCAAGTGATCCATAATTAAATGCAAACTAGCGCTCCCAGCAGAACAGTAGCAAGTAATAATAGCTAAATATTACCCAGAAGAGAGGCAAAGGACATAATTATTGCCAAATGAAATATGGCAACACTAGGGCTTTAATATGCTTGTAAGATAAGGATCCAGGCTGAAATCTGACATGTTTTCAACTTCTTTAGGGAAAAAACTCAGAACCTAGCAGCACATATTGCCCTTCAATCAAATGATACTGCTATCTAACAATTTCCACCTTAATAGCTCATCTCTCTCTGACGAAATTATAACTGGTTTTTAGTTATTCAACTCATGCTCATAAATGGGCATTTGAAAATAATCTCTCTCAGGAAAAATGGTATTCTTTACCTATGAGGAGAAAGAATACGCTCGAGATCTGGGGTTAGTCTGATTAGTCAGGACATTGTAAGAACCAGGATGGTAGGGCTTAGAAGTGCCCTGTTAAATCAGGGTCACGCTAAGACACCAGAAGATCTGGGTTTGTCAAGCTCATCAAGGTCAGGCACTGGCCTTTGTAGCCAGAGTCACACAAAGCCCACAGACCCTTCTGTGGCGGCTGTCACAGGCATTGCGCAGGTAAAGAGGAGACACCCCAGCTCTGGTCAGACAGCAGCAACTTTGCTTCTGATACCGAAAGCTCAGAAGCCGCCACCTCAGTACTCATCAGGGAAGAGACTTCCAACCCGAAACGGAAGTTTCATGCTAACTTGAAAACAGGAATCACAAAAGGTCCATGATGCAAGGGCAAAGGTTCAGGGAGAGCTGCCTGGTCCACACATTCCCCGTGACTCTTAAAGGGAAATCTCTTCTATTGAGCAAATTCAGCAGCTCCTGTCCTTCCTTCAGATGGAGTCCCCAGAAGGACATCAAGGGACTCTGCTGTGGTGACAGAGCTTGCCCTGCAGACTGGCACTACACCTCCTCACTGCTGATGGGGCCCCTGAGGAAAGAAACTATCAAATGCTATGAAGGTTGTCACTAAGATTTTCCTTTTTTTCAAGCTCAGGCAGTGATGTTTCTTTCTTTTACAATCACAGCTCAAAGTTCTGATACCTGCTGCCAAAGGGAGGAGGGCAGCATGATGAGTTAGTCCCTGGTAAATCCATCTGTGAGACAACGTTGGTTTCCAGCTCACTTTGGGTATATTCAGGAAATTTATTGTAAGAGTTTTCAGGCAACTTCACAGGCATTGACAGTGGGACTGGACCAATCCCAAAACACCAGTCAGTGTCTGACTTACAGGGCTTGCTTCCCTCAAGAACATGTGCTAAACCTGTTACTTATAAACAACTGGATTCAAAAGGGTAGCAACAGCTTCATAAGCAAACAGAGTTTTAATATAATTAATCATTAAGAAAAATATTTTTAAATTATGCTGACATCCTACAAGAGGACTCGTCTTTCAACATCTAAGGAGAAAATTAACTAGTAATTGGGCATCTTCCTTGATCCATCTAAAGCAGTTCTGAGCTGCACCCCGGCAGCAAACTGGAAGCACCAAGAGCCTTGATGCTGAGTGGAACTTTCGACAATATTTTTGTGCATGTTTGATGAAAAGAATAAAATCTTTCAAAGGCTGAAATACAATAATCCAGTGGAACACCAGGGTTAAAGATGAAGGATTTGGGGTGCCACACATAATAGTAAAGTCCAGAGTTCTGAGAGAAGAGATGTTTAGGCTCAGCTCCTGCAAATCCCATCCAAGGGCCTTCAGACAGCACAGCCTAAGAAGAACAGGTCTGGAAGTGAAGACTCTGCCACAAGCATTTTCTCAGTGACTCTCACAGCAAATCCTGACTGTGCTGAACACGTATGGCACCTGCCTGACATTTTTCCTGACATATTCCTGGACGTAGAAGGAGAACCCAAGGGCTGTGCAGAAGACCATACTGCCACTCCAGGATGAGGAGTGCAATATTTTCTGTCTGCATCAGCAAGAGAAACTCAGGACCTAAAACTGCTCCCTGAATATCTGGGTATTTTAGAAGCTTTTTCTTGAGCCATATTTCTTATAACAATTTTGCAGCTACTCCAAATCACAAACACTTGAGCCAAATCTCAAGAGTGCCATTCAAAAAATTAAACCTCTTTAATCTTTTCAGGGAGATAATCAACTTAAGCGGTTAATAACTTCATCATTTGAGATGAAACTGGTAAATATTTGTATCCTGAGAAAGCTTCAGAGCAAAGATGCTAGCTAGAAAGAAAAAAACCAAAAGAGTGAAATTATCCAGTCTTGGTGTTAAAAGCCTGAAACATTTTAAAGATTAAATAAGCATTTGATGTTACTATTTTTAGCTAAAGAAAAACAGCATTGTCCCTATTAGACATTTCAATTTACTTAAAATAATTGTGCCTCAGTAGCTTACAAAGGAGTGATTACATACAATGTGACAATTGTCTTACTTACTACCCTTGACATCACTTCAGGGAGGGTCACTCTAGTTAAACATTTCATTTGCTATAATGTCCATCTTCATGAAGCTATTTTTAAAGCAATCTGAAAAATCTTCAAATCTTTGTTTCTTTGTCTTTGTAAAAAGAGGGCCCTGTTCATTGTTCCCTTTAATACTTGGAAAATTGCTGGAGCAATTCACAAAACCCTTAAAAGAAAACGGCATGCAAGAGAAATTCAAAGTAACTCATTGAAAACATCTTTTTCTCACTTTCTCAGTCCTTTCCACTGTCAAGTGCCCTGCCTAAGTCCAGTCTCTGTCAGAGAGGCAAAGATGCTTTTTTAACAGTATCCTCATAAATATTCTGTGTTTGAATGAACAAGATGAAGGATACTTGACATTTAAATCTTTCTTACAACTTCATTTATAAAGCAATTCTCTGATACCAAAGCATGCCTCCATAGTTACACATGAAAAAAAATTACAGCCTTCTTATACTCCTCCATATGTGTCTTAACATCAGAGAAAGATCACCATTTTCCTAAACCCATCATGAACTAAGTTCTATTTGCTGAATTAGAACCAACAGGATAACACCATTGAGAAGTACTCATCACTAAGCTTTAGTGTCTACAACTTACCTACAGATCTTCACCACAGAAGCAGGTTTGTGTCCTGGTCAGACTACAGAGAGCTGTAAATTATGACACTACATGGAGCACTGGGGAGTGGAGGAAATACCACAGTGAAGTTACAGATTGGCCACCTCCTCTCCATTCCCAGTCTGATCTTCATTGCTACTGAAGCTGAGGAGAGAGAGGAGAATTCAGAGGGTTCCCCACCCTGCAGAGGTGTCTCCAGACCAGCAGAGCAAGTACATGTCCAGGTCAAAAGCAAGAACTCCAAAGGCAGCAGCTTTCCACCAAGTTGCAGCCAGAGGTTTGTACATGTACCAGATGCGGATACTGATCCCTACAAAACCTGAATTCTCATTAGCACTCCCATTACTGTCCTTGTAAATTGGAGGTCTTCTTAAGTACTCTGAGACAAAGAAAAAAAAGGAATAATTTTTAAAATGCACTGCATTTGTATTAATTGGTTGTTATCATTATTATTAATAGTACTATGTATCTTCATATGGTAAATGTTACTTCCCGCTTCTCACATCAGCATGAAATAAGCCCCAGTATGGAAATGTCATTCTGCAGATCTCAGCACAGGCAGGCTGACCCCAGTTCTCAGGAATTAATGCACAGCTTTAAAGAAAGTCACACCAGAAGCATATATTACTTTATGGGTTTCTCTGTAAAATAACCTATCCCTCTTTGAGGCACGATTTAAAGACAGAGCCCGCAGGACATAAATCACAGCTGCTAAAAATACAAACCCCTTTAGGACATCACTCCTTAATGGCAGCAAAAATCTTCACAGGAAAAGACACCTGCCTCAGTGACAGAATAATCACCCTCTCCAAAGCACATGTTGGATGCCTGCTGGAGTTAGCAGGTTCACAGTGCCAAGTTTTCCTTTGGAAGACAAGTTTCAAAACGCAAACCAAAAACCTGTATTTCCTCTCAAAAAAAAAAAAAAAAAAAAAAGATACACTTTTCAAAACGGTGAAGTGTATTATTAAAAAAAAGGTGCACAAAGGTCTCACACAACTCCCTGGGAAAGGCTGCCCCATTCTTGCACCCCAGTTACCAATGCAATCAAACCAGGACATTGGAACTGGCTGCCCAACAGCCACCTTCATTTATTGGCTTTACTTCCCCAAACTACTGGTAAGAGACAGATTCAGAGAGTTAATTGTAAGTAAGAGGTCTTTCTCCAAGTTTCTTTTGTGGATGCACTAGGTCATCAGGTCTTTGAAGCAATACTGATTGTGATATCAATAATTTTGATTTAATGTTAATTTTCTTTCCCTTCCTACCAAAGTAACAATGCCATCATACTTAGGCCATTTTTTGGTCAACAAGATTTTCCAGCCACCATAGAAAATATTAAAATGTTGATACAGTTTCATCCCAAATTGGAATAAAATGTCTAGAATTTACCCTATTTTTTAAAATGGAAACTTTATCAGGCTCCAAACTTTTGATGAGCTTGTAACACATTGCTTCAAAGTCTTCCTTTCCTTATGCCATCCACACTCTACTTGCCATTAGAATAATTTTACAGAGTATAGTCCATGTGCATCCACAGGGCACAGAAACATTGAGTAGAAAGAGCACAGTTTGAAAAAATCCCCACAGATTTTGTCAAACCAAGATCATCTTACCACAAAATGCCTGACACATTTTGCTGATAATACCAAAACCAACAAAGTGGCTGTTATCATATATTAGTATAAGAACTGGACTACTCAAACCAGAGAGCAAATTTGGCACCAGCTTTCTCCTTCCCTCCAACTTGACCTTGAGGTTCCCAGGGCTCTGCTCTGTACAGGCTGTGACAAATATTCATCTTTCAGTCACCTGGCCTTCAACACTTCCAGGGATGGGTCATCCACAGCTTCTCAGGCCAGCATGTTCCAGTGCCTCATCACCCTCACAGCTTTAAACTTTCCCTCCCCTTGCCCTTTATTGAAAAGCTTTAAACTCAAAAATAATGCTCCAGTTCTTGAAGAGGAAAAAAAAACTTACATCATCCAGGAAAAAAAGAGTCTCAGTTTGATGTGAAGCCAGATCATCCCTGACTAAGGCTGGCCCACTACTGCAGAAACTTGTGCCTGGAGCCTGACAGCTCTGCTGATGAAAGGTATGAATTTGAAAGGGAAGCTGCTTGTAATACCTAGCTTGGACCATGAAATGACATTCCTTTCCCTACCGATTTTCCCACCCATTTGGTGAATGTTGCATTAGTGGATGTTCATGGACACTGTAAAATGGGTGGCTTTTTCCATATGTTTTTGGTGCTTTCCTGTGGTGTTTTTCTGTTTCTTCATTTTTGCAATTAAACTGCTTTATTTCAGAAGTCATTTGCACACAAACTGCAGCAGAGATAACAAAGTTAGCCCACAACAACCACATGAGGCAAAATAAAAACCAAATAAATAAATAAAAGCTTGTTGTATTTTTGTTTCCCAGCTGGAAGTGAGAATGATATTGGGAATGCTTAGGAAAATATAAATAAAGTTAAGAACAGTCATTCAAACATGTTGAAAAAATACCCTAAAGATATTATTAAAATATTCTGGATAATAGGCAACCATCAGGTTTTACCCATAAGCAGCACTAATCCTGGCACATATCCTGCCCTCAGCCATCCCAGAGGACATCCCTCCTGTGCACAGGGCCAGTACATCCACAGAACTCCCTCTGGAAATGCTAGCCAGGTCCCAGCAGCAGTGGAATTACCCTGTCAGCATGGCTCCTTCCCTTGGGTGCAATATCACACTGACAAAGCTCTCATGCTCCACAATCCCACTCCTGTCTGACTGCCATCATTTCAGAAATCTCTGCAATATGCTTCTGGAAGGGGCTTGACACAAAGCAAATGGAATCGAGCCTTGGATGGGGAATTGTCCCAGAAAGCACCCATGCTAGACATTGTACAGTCCTGAATCAGATGCCTCTCAAAAGTGTGATCCTAATGGCACAATTCACCTAATTTCCATGTCTCAGTTAAGATCTCACACTTCTTACACAGTCTACAGAACAAGGCAGATGCCCTTCTGATATGTCAGGGGCTTTATTTGCCCCGTGGAAGCTTCCCCGCTGACTGCTGAACACTCACACGTATCCGAAAGCAGACTTGCCCCCTTTTATACAGGCTAAGGAGGGAAAAGAGGCCTCACATGAGAAATAATTCCTTATGCATGCTTTCCTCTCCTGCCAACAGCCCAGCTATACCAGTCCCATTTTCCCTTGGACTAGGCAATAAAGGCAATTGAAGTTTTCAACCTAATCTTGATCTCAGCCTGCCAAAATCCCTAATGAAACTAGCCACAAATTATCTCCCCTCACATCTTTTCCACCCTTTCCAAGTAAGTCTCAATTTCTCTCCTCCTCCTCATAAAAAAAAAAACCCACCAAAATTTTTTAGCAACATCTATGACTTCAGAACTAGTTCAAAGGCCTCTTTAATTTTTGGTTTTGTTTCACATGTCTTGAGGAAAGAGCCTCCATATAGTCACATTCCCCAAAGACCTGCTGTGCTGCATTTATTCACTCATCATGGTCTGAACATGCAAGAAAGGAATAAAAAGGAGGGAGAAAAGATGGGAGGTGGTTGTTGGAACAATATCTGCTACATCTAGGAACAGAGAGCATGTGCACAGAAATTAGGATCAGATACACCCATTCAACAATCAAATACGTAAGCATGGAAAAATCATCAGGATTTCACAAGTTAGGATTCTCCTGCATTTTTACACCTTATTATTGTTACCTAACTAGATGGAATCTCTCCAAGGAACAAGCCCAGATTGTACCAACATTGAGATTAGGGACAAAAGCCCACTTTTCTTGCAGCAGTGCAGTTCAGTACCAGGCAGTATCACAAGCACAGCTCACAAAAAGTGTATGAGCACCCCACCTAGGCCAAGGGCTGCAGACAGCCTGAGTGATCTTTCTACAGCACTTCCCTTGCAAAATAAAATGTGACAACATCCTCACTGGAAACTGCAGTGCCCGAAACCCCTACCCCAGCTACTAGAGCACAGGCAGCAGCCTATCCTAGACACCCTTCACCAACCACTGAAACAGATACAGCGCTTTAAAGCACTTGAGACTGCCCCTTGAAACATGACTGTCACTCTAAAGCCCAACACTTCAGCTCAAGTTCACATCATTCCCTAAGAACTGTACCTAGCCTGCAGCAGAGTGCTACCAAAGAGAAGTGTTTTTAGCCATTCCCTGCTCCCACGCTCCCTCCTCAAATTAAAAGGCTGTGGCAAACACGGAATACAAACAAATTCCCTGTGTTCAGTGGCACACACCACATTTCTGTCCATTATTAGATGTGACAAACACGAGAGGGGGTAGAGCAAAGGGCAGGACACTTAGCGATCTTGTCATACAAAACTTCTCAAACATGCTCAGAGCAGTGTGGGATTACTCAAGGCTTCCCATGCAGTGGGTCAGGAACACCAGACGTGCAGCAAAACAGCTTCCTGGGAAACCTAGGCAGAGAAAGAGGAAAAAACAGCCCTATACACGTCCTTTCAGGCACCTGGCATCAGTGTGTCTTTCAAGAACTGTTCACCACTTTGGTCTCCTTAACTATCACCTTGTTACACTAAAACCAACCCACTGAGAGAGATTTTGTCAGGTGCAGAAAGAGGTCAGGCTAATGCCAAGAATTTGGGGACAGAAAAACCTCGAGTTCTCCCATCACGTGTTCAAGATAAGAAAACACTGCTGGCACATGCCATTAACATCCTGCTCCCCAGGGCAAGCTGCAAGATGGTTTGTGCTGGGGCATTCTAGCCTTCAGAAAACAGAAAGCACAGTCTGACAAAACACAATCCCTGAAGCGCTACACTGCATGCAGCATCTCCCTCTACCAATCTGCCCTTCCTAGAAATGCTACCCCAGGTCTGATAAGCACATGGAAATGAAGACTTTGCCATTCAAGAGGAAGGGAAGGCAGGCTCTTGCCTATCCCAAGCTCACATGGTTTCTCCTTTCCTTCTTCTCTTCAAGACCCAGGTAACCACCTCACACTGTGCTGATGTGCCATTGTTTATTTTTCAAGCATCTTCAGAGAGCAGCTTTCCCGTGCGGCAGCTTCCCTCCACAGGCTCTGTTCTCATGCAGACAGAAGGCTGCACTGCTACTGCCTTTTTGATCTCGAGGCAGAGGTGAGGGGGCTAGGAGGAGGGGGATGCAGTGGGAATTCCTCCACCCTAATGCTATTGGTTTGCTTTTCAAGATGCTCAGCAGCACTGCACAAGACAATCCTGTGCAGCAGAGGTTCTCTTTAAGATGATAACCTCACTTTCTTCTGTGACCTTTATTCCCACTGTTTGCTTTCCTCCGAGGGTGGCTGCAGCTGTGACCGATCCCGGGGCATCCCCACCCCCGGCTCGCAGAGCAGCATCTCCATCCTCACAGCCGTTTCTCCTGCTAGCAGACGTTAAACACAGAGGAAGGGGTGAAAACCCCTGGCACAGTGATGTTTGTGTGAGCAACTGCCCTCTACCATGTCACTCTTGCAACTTGCTCAACCTTAGCCAAAGGAATGAAGGAGGGTGCAGGATGACATGGCTTTCCTCATGAGCATTCTCCTTTTCCTCCCTTGCTGGCACCTCCTTCCTCCCAGTTCCGCCTTTTCCACTAGTTCCATCCAGCTGGCAGAGCCCAAAAAACAGTAATAGGGATATTGAAGTGTCTTTCTACCAGAGAAACAGCAGCAGCAGTGGGTGTCAAAAGAAAATCTACTCAAATTTTTCAAAGGGATTAGGAGAAAGTGAAGATAATCTAGCCACCAGCTGTAAAAGTCAGGGACAGGAGAGGAGGCTCACATGACCAGCACGCCTTACATACTCCAGGAGAAGTCAGCACATTACATTCTGCTTACATTTCCTCCACCACACAGAAAAGGGCTGATGATTGTTGAGAAGTATGCCTTAGACTCAGCCTATCTGCATTAGGATTGTGGTTTCAGATCAGAGGAAGAAAAAATCTTTGGAAATGCTGTGAGACAGAGCCAGACCTGAGGTCTTCCAGCTGCCTTCTAGAGATGACACTAGGGTAGTCCATGAGGAAGAAAAGTCAAACAGAGGCTTGGACTTAGAGTGGATAGGATGTAATCATTTCAAGATTTGTACATCAGAAGTTTTTATATCATCACAAACTTTTTTATTGTTATTAAACATGAATTTCTACAACACTGATCAAGATTAGTACTAGTTTACAAACTGTTTCTCCTCTCATGGCTTCAAGTCCTCAAAATGTATATTTTTCACATGAATTCTCAAATGCTCAATATTTTCTTTGCAGATATTTCTAGAAAATTCACCACTAGCTCAGCATTTCCTATTAAATTATCATTGTGGTCATCCTTAGCAACTTTAACTTATGGAAACTGGTCAAACCACAAAAACTGACACCTACAGTCGTGCTGGATATAGATGTCCAAGCAAACAGGAGCCCACACCAAGCAATGTGTGGGAGGAAGTGGCCAGAGATGTTTGCAGACATTATTGCCTCTTTTAGAGACCAAGTAGGGATCTAAATAGATCCAACAAATGCAGCTGAAGATCTCTGTGGCTTTACATGGGAATTTTGTGGTCATCAAAGCTTCAGATTAGCATTTCAAGGGGAAAGCAAAGTAATTATTATAGTTTGTTACTAATTTGCAAACAGCCCATTTCCCACCATATGTATTAAGGGTATCCTGAAGACTTCTGCAGCCACAAGAGGAATAAAAACCTCGTAATAAGACGGGCAGATTACACAAAAACTCAGAGAAAATCATGTTTTCAAACACCATATTAAAACCAATCAGAAATCAGCCTCCCACAGCCCAAATGCTGGGAGGAAGAAAAGACTAATTCAGCTACATTTTATACTCAAGTAACCCAAAAGGTACTGTATGAAAAGGCCTCCTTGCACCAGCAGCACCGCACACTCCTGCAGTTCATCCCAAGTCTTGCAGCGGCTGGTGCTTCCAGGAAGCCTCAGCACCTGCAGGCACGTGACTCACCCAAATCTAGGCTCTGTACAAAAAAAGAATATGTACCCAAAAAATAAGTCTCTAATTCTCAGTTTCAAATAAAACCTTGAAATAGGCAACAGAGATAGACCTAAAAGCTCATAAACATGACAACACATCCAACAATTTTTTAAAAAAAGAAAAAAAATCCCATCCTCATGAACTTTCTGAGGTATAACTCATGAATTTTGAGCATTTAAGTCTGGCAAAGATATACAGACTCCTTGTAAAGACGCACAGCAAGTAGGTCCCAGAAATCCCAAGTCACAGATACCACTTGGACTCAAATAACCAGAAAATGGCTGTTTTTCATCATTCACCTTTCCACAACTCATTCCCTCTTCTGTTAAGTGCTGGTTGTTGGCAGTGTAGGCCCTGGTACAGGTCTCTGGGTGAGGTCCCAGCAGGTATGGCAGCTCTCCACATCATGCATCCCAGCCCTTTCCCTGGAGAAGGAAAAGAGCCAGCCATTCACATAAGAAACAGGGATTTATCAGGGAGCAAGACAGGGAAAGCCCAACTGAAGCCAGTAATACCATGGTTCTGAATTTTTCAAAATGCAGCTACCTTTGGGGAAGACCCACAGACTCCTTCTCACAGCAAGTTTGATGAGTAAGAGGAAGAGTTGATTAAGGTCTGTTTTACACAGTTTCTGCTCCCCAGCACATCCCTGGCCTATATTCTGTGTTTTCAAACAAAATCCCTTTTTTGCTTTCCCCCTGCTTCCCTCCTGCAAGGAAGAGCTCCCAGCAGCCATCTACAAAGTGCCTTCGTTGTTTGTCTTCAAGGCAGCCTTCAAAGCCTCCTGAGCCATCATGCAAACAAACAGCTTGTCATCACTTAAATCGCTGTTTTCCTGAGAGAGATCCATAGACCAACCTTCCTATCAGCCCCTTACACACCCCTATCTGTAACCCCTTGTCTTGGGCTCACTTTGGAAGTGGTCTGAGGAAAAAAACATTTTGTTTTCTTTCAATGCATTCCCTGACATCCTGGACCACAATTACAACTCTTTGGCCTCACAAAGCAAGTAATAATTCTAAGAAAATGAAGAGTTTAACCTGAATGCGTGTAGATTGTCTGCATGTGTTATTAATAGGAGCTGAGAAACTTTCTTTATTTCTTTTATTTTCACAGACACACTGTAGTTCCCCAACTGATATATAACATGACTTCACAGAATCATAGAATGGTTTAGGTTGGAAGGAACTTTAAAGATCATCTCATTCCACCCCCCGCCATAGGCAGGGACACCTTCCACTGTCCCAGGTTGCTCAGAGGTGCATCCAACCCAGCCTTGAACACTCACAGGGATCCTGGGGCAGCCACAGCTTCTCTGGGCACCCTGTGCCAGGGCCTCACCACCCTCCCAGGGAGGAATTCCTCCCAATATCCCATCTAGCCCTGCCCTCTGGCAGTTGGAAGCCATTCCCCTTTCCCTGTCACTTGCCTTCCAAAAAGTCCCTCTCCAGCTCTCCTGTAGCCACTTTAGGCACTGCAAGAGGCTCTAAGGTCTCCCTGGAGCCTTCTCTTCTCCAGGCTCAACAATCCCAAGTCTCTCAGGAGCTGGGACACATTACCAAGACCTTTCTAAAAGAAACAGAAGAAAATAAATCTGGAATCACAAAAATAAACCATCTGAGCCAAATACTACATACAAGTGAACTACCACTGACGCAGCTAGTTATTTATATTGATTTCTCTGCAGAAGCAGGACATGGCTGCAAAAAAATCCATGTTTTATTTTGTCACCTACCATGAAAAATTTTGCTTGCAGGTACTTAGTTCATTATTTTCCTAACCACTCATGAGACCTAGTCCCACCTCTCAGCAGATTCATCTTCAGTCTTACAGAACTTTGTTAACTCCTCAGCGGAGGAATTCATCCACCTGTGAAGCAGGGACCATACCTTGGTCATGGCTGTTAGGAAGGTAAGTCCATCTCCATTTGGGATATATTATTTGATGACAAAACAACTGGAGGGAAAATACGCCACTGACCTTCTCCCTGTTTTTTTCTCTTTTCAAGTGGTGGCAGAAAGATCTCAAAGTTTGTAAGAGTCATTAGACACAACCATGATATATAGAACTAATAATGATGAGCAGTTTAAAATATATTCTATTCCATCAGCTCAGAAAAAAATACATTATGATGAAAAAAATTACAGCAAAGTTAAAAAATACCATCATCGAAATAAACCATGAAGATCCCACATGGAGAGAAGCACACATCTGGAGATATCATTTATCCCCTATATTTATGGCTATTGTAGAATAAAGTTGACATGCAAATTCACATGCTTGCAGTTCTTCTAGAAAACAACCTGTTTCTTGGAGGCATCATAATAGTTTGGGATCCCGCAGTTGCTATGGCAACTACTGCTGCATCCAACAACAAAGTGTTATGTGTAGTTAGATAAATCTGCTTAAGTTGTATCTGCCCCAAGTTCCCAATGCTACACCAAGTTATTATGCACCCTTAAAAATAAAGAAATGCAAATTGAAGAAACATGTTTCAACATTGAACAGTGGTGTGTAGAAAACACTTTCTCCATAAACATTGCCTTTCAGGGCATGGTCATCATGTACCTTTGCTAGATTTCCTATGTCAAATTCTCACGACACCATTGCCAAACACATGTAATTTATTCAAATAAACCCAGGTGATATTAGGATGACATCTCAGTACAGTAACACAACTGCATGATCTCTGTGCATGTTTTAACATTAGTCTGGTAACACAACAGGCTTTGCCTCCGACATTTGGTATGCGCTTGCTGCAAAAAACAAAAAGAAAGCTTTAATATAAGATAAAATGCCCTGAAGATGTACCACTTTATCATTCTATGTCTCTCATCTCCTGCCTCCAAGAGCCACAACATTCCACGGCAAGCAGACGTCTATTATCATACCCCGACCGTACAGCAAATGCACAGTGCCCCCCACATAAATAATCTCACCAGTGCCAAGGCCCACCACCTCCTTTTCTATCCCATTGCTTTCCATAAAGGACTTCCTGCAGGAACACAGATTATTGGCAGTTCGTTTGCGTACTACAGGAAGAAGCTCTAACACACTTCATAAGTGCTTCATTTGCTCCAGTTGCTCAGCAGGGATAACCAGCATATGAGCCAAGAGCATTTCCCAGATGAGAGGTATCTGCCAGCAACCAGCTGACATTTTTTTTCAGTTTAAAAAATTGCCTGGTTCTTCGTGGTAATACGTAGGCACAGATCTATTCTGAGAAGATAGCAACAGAAAACCAAACCATTTCACAAAGGCAAAATGACAGACTCGGAGATTACTAAGGAGTGAGGCTTGGAGGCTGAAACAAGAATCATACTCTCTGCAAAACTACTGAGGTTTGAACACTTAGTTCATTAAAGCAGGGAAAGCCAAGCCATCATTTCTGATTTCCCCACCAAATTCCTTTTATATTTTGTAGTTAAGAGAAGCTACATCATTCACCACAGGGGTTTCTGATAGCCTGAAATCATCTGCACTAACAAAACCTGGACATGGTAGAGTCACAGGCAGTGACACTGCAGACATGAGGAAGGAGGACTCGTGGTCCCCAGGGGTGATGGCACCCCACTGTTCCTGGTCACAGGCCCAGGGGAGGGAGCAGAGCTTCAGCTGCCACCTCCCGAAGGGAGGCAATGAAGTGCTCACAAACACACCTGTGCACAAAAGCAAACGCTCTGTAGTTCTCAGACTTAAATTAAATGGCTTCAAAATTTGTGGAAGAGCAAGAGAACCCTTCTGGGTTCCCTTCAAGGTATGGTATTATCTGAGTATATTTGACTGTTTGAGTATATATTCTTTGGAGCAGGCGCCTTCTTTATGCACTAGGATTTCAGCTGTAGGAGATGAAGGAGGATCCTGGAATTGTATTGAAGACATCTTTTCCCACTTAATACAGTGTCCCCAGAGAACAGAGAGCAGCTGAAGCCTGTGGAGGCTGAACCCGGCAGTGAGCCCTGCCCTCCTGGAGGCACAGGCTCCCTGGCACATCCCGGGGCAAGCACTGCAGTGCTCCCTCTGACACACGTAATGGAGAGGAGCTTCACCTTTTACTGCTCTTCCACCGACAGCACAGACAGAGATGAAAGAGTTGGGTTTATTTTTACATTTTTATGACTTTTCCCACCCCTTTGCTACCACACTGGCGGCATTTCCCACCCCCAGCACTGTGCCCTGGCTGACCCCACTGGGATGCCTATGCCCAGGAGGGCAGAGATACAGTTGCTATGGCAACACTACCTCCAAATTTTCTGGCCTCCATGCATGTAACATATTAACCTTATCATTTAATTGCCAGATGAATTTCAGGGTGGCACACAGGAAATTATTTTTAAGTAGATTTGCAGAGGAATCATTCTGACAGGCAGCATTTCTGCACATCAGGGCTGTTCTCCTCATTACCCCACCACCTGACCCACAGTGCAGAGGAAGGTCCTTTCTCCCTCCACCAGCCAAAATCCTCACAGGGAGTCTCTGCTAAAGCCTCCTGCTTTCCTCTGCCTCACAATCCCACCCAAAGCAGGGACCACCCTTTCTTTGTGGTCAGTTGGAGGCACCATGCAGGGACAGAGTGGGCTCATACTGTCACCCAAGTCCAGCCAGGAGGAGCCTCTTACAGGATCACATCCTACATGAAATAAATCCCACAGCACACAGGGCCTGCCCTGCTGAGCCCAAGGGTGCTTCCTCAAGAATCTGTTATTGCAGAGAGCTCTCACAACAGGCTGGCAAAGTAATAAACCAAATTCTTCTTCCTGCATAAGGATGCCAAGGAAAGAGAACTGGGACCTGCCCCCTTCAGTTCCCCATAAAGCAGCACAAAACCAGCCTCAGGAGCGCCTCACCTCCTCCCACCAAAGCCACTGGTGCCCGAGAAAGAGCTGCTGCCCGAAACTGCTGTGAGAGCAGACAAACCACACACCTCCTGTTGATCCCAAACCTCCTGAAGCACGTGACCCCACCAAAACCTTCTTGTTTTCAACATGCCTCCTCTGTATAGAGCTTCAGAGATTAAACACCTACCCAGACCGCAGGGAGTACTGTGCAGAATTCCTTGGGCTTGTGGACTTTTAAACCTGAAAATTGATTTTGTTGGCTCTGTAATTTTCTTGACCATTTGCAGGAGTGAGAATCAACCACTCATCTTTTTTTTCACCTCACCCACTTATTATGAGCACATGGGGGAAGGAGAGAAGTGGGAGGAATCTATTTTATTTGTTGACCACTTTAACTTGTTTATTCTAGGAAATAGCATCCAAATGCATTTTCCAAGAAAACAGCATGACACCACCTACTACCAGCAGCAGGTATGGAGAGCTCTCTGCTCAAGAACTTTCCATGGGCTCGCAGAAAGACCAGCTTCTGCCAGGAAAGTAACCTGAACCAATATGGAAACAAGAATATATGAGTTTGTTCACAGTTACTGTGACCAGTGACTCCTCACTGATCCATTTATGTCTGCAAGGTTAATGCAGTATTATATAAAAAGCATTTCTGTTCATTGCTTCTCAACATTCCCAATTTTGGAACTCAATGTATTGCTGAATGCCATTGTTGTATACATAAAAATCCACATGTTCAACAAAAACTACCATGCAAGAAACAGAACTCACTTCTACCTTCCCATTAATGTCTCCAGACAAGGCTGGGAATTCTCTATGAAAAATAAACATCTCAAGTGTATTGAAGGTAGACAGGCCACACCAGCTTAGAACACTCCAGGCGCAAAGGTGACTTTCAACAAAGCTCTCTTTGGACACTGCCAGTTTTATTCTGAAGGAAACAGAGGACCAAATGGCAGAAGATCAAATGTGTAAGCTGGTTAAATTTGGCTGCCTCTGTTTCCACTGTGTGTCCACCATCATTGCAGAGATTTCCTACTTCTAGATGTTCTGGTCAATAAATATTTACAGGAAGGTCATTAGGGCATGGCAAATCCTGACAGAAGGGCTATGTATCACCCCTCAGCCAGCAGCACCCCACAGGGAGATGGATCTAGCAGTACACAGGACGTGTGAGGTACCCTAAGCAGGCAAGGGTGAATTCCCAATACTCAGGTCTGTTAAGTCATACCTGCTGTACAAATTGTCTTGGATACCAGCACAACGGCAAGGCAGCTGTGCACACCCCTCCTTCTTTGAAATCATGCTCAAAAGGGCACGAGACAGAAGCAGCCGGAGTCAAGAGAAAAGCCCAAACTCACCAAGCAGGAACTAACTGTTCCAGCTAACAAACCCCTCCTCAGATCCCCGCATACAGCTCACAGACCAAACTATCACACAGCCTTCATTGGGCAGGGATATTTAATAGTGAGATGAATGTCTGTGGTAGAAATGCTACAGAGAAGTAGAGTGAATTCAACAATTCCCCATAAAACTCAAATTTTCCATCATTTTCACCCCAGATAAGAAGCTGCAGTTACTCAGCAGTAATAAAGGTGGAGTGGGAGAAATGCAGCAGCCAGGTCTGGGCTCCAGTCACTGTGAGCTGTGAAGCAAGGAGCAAGAAAGGCAGCATTATGCTTCCAGATTCCATTTACACTGGTCATGGGTTGGGTGAGTGAGAGGAACCTGGGTAGGCTGATAGCCTGGCATCACCCATTTTATAAAAAGCAGAGCCTGAAAGTGCAAACGAAGAGCAAGGAATACAGTTCCCTGCATTTGCTGTGCCCCAGCTTTCCTAGGAAGAATTAGCACTAGAAAAAGACCACTGTGCCCAACAGTCCTGCCTGTTCTGTTTCTCCCTGCCTCTCATCTGTCACCACATCCTTCTACCTCACCACTCAACCACTCCTAACACCTCTGGCTGTCTCTCGAGCTCATTTATACTCCCTGCTGCTGTGCCCTCGCTTGGCAGCCTCTCTGCTAACTCCACTCAGACACGGCTTGGGGTGGGCACTCTGCCTCCCCAGCCATGCACTTCCACCGACCCCAGCTCAGGAAGCCACTTGAGCATGACCAAGTGGAACCAGCTCACACCCAGAAGGGAACACAGGAGGGAGGGAAGGAAAGCGCCACGATTTCCATGGGGCACTTCCCTTCTGTGGGTCACTGCTGAGGCAGACACTATTCAGCAGAGCCCCCAGCAGGACTGGGGCCCTCCCTTCCACAAATCTTCACGGTCAAAATGTTCCAAACCCTTTGTTTCAAGTCTCTCTCACCCTTTGCCCCGTGCAGAGACACGATCATAATCCTCTTTCTCCACCACCCTCTTTGTGCATCAATATTAGGAGATCTCCCCTTCTACCATGAACCCGCTCCAAGAAACGTCCTTCCTAAAACCCACACAGCCCACAAGGCGAACCCTCTGGAGCTGACCCCAGAAAAAGGTTTAGAGCACTGAACACAGCTCTGCCTCCTTGCAGGGACTGCAGTTGTGATGTGTGCTCTTTCCTTGTGGTTATACCCACTAACCTGTTTGCCTGTTTTACAGCAGCCATATAATAGCCTGACCACCACAAGGATTTCTCTATTATATCCTCTAAACCCTCTCACACCTGCCTCCTGCTAAAATACTCCCTATCCATGCAGAGACACACACTCCCTCCGTCCAGTCTTATTGCTGTAGTCATTTGGACAAACAGACTTCAGCTACCTGCAAAATTAGAGAAACGGGCACTCAGTCCTGTTTTAAATAATGAAATATAGATTGCCCAAAACCCCCACGTTTGAATGACAGTCTAAACACTACTCATTTCTTTCTCAGCCAGCCACTGCCTCCTCATCTGTAAAACGGGGCAACGGCACTTCTTGCATCTGAGCAACAGTGTTTGCAAACATTAAGAAACGACTCTGCAGAAGCCAAAAGGGAGTACTCTATTTGCATGCAAATTCATGTAAAAAATTAATCCTCACGTGGTTCCAAAAACATGATGAATACAAATACACTACTGCAAGCCTAAGAAATTCAGCTTTAGAAATGCAGCCAACTGTTTTCTACACTGACTGGGGGGAGGAGGGGAGGATCTGACAATGCACCTTCCTTTACTTAACTGTTGACTCTTTATTCTAAATCTAATATTGATCTTTAATTTTCCATCGGCATTTTGACTGCAAGAGAGCAGGAGACAAACAGGAGTGGCAAAGACAATCCATTTATTTCACCCTTTCTTCACTCCTGGGGTCAGCTACTCCCTCTCTGAATCAGTGCTAGACCAGCTTGAATAGCTGAGAATGAACCTTCCACAAAGTGTGGATTTACTTTTACTAAATCCTCTAAGTATTAAAGCTCTTCACACCATTTGGTCTTGAAGTGATGCAAGAGCGAGGTGTGGACACCAGTGACAATAAAGCACCATCTGGCAAAGTGAACTCCAGGCAAACAATGACAAGCACAAGTGAAAAGAATTGCAATGATTTCCACAAACATGTGAAATACAATAAACTGTGTGACTTAGCAGCTTCCTCCTCATCACAAGTAAATAAACATGTCTGCAGAAGGCTGTTTGGTTCTGTCTTTTATATGAGCTGAGAATACACAGAGACTACCCTATTTGCATTTTGCCTTTTAAAAAATACATGCAGATTTGAGAGCAAGGGGGGAAAAAGGGCGAGAAAGAAAGAAAAAATAAGAACTAACCAGACTTCACTTTTTCTTGGTTCTTTACTGTCAGGGTGATGTACTGGAAGTCTTTATTTCTTTCAGCTTGGGCCCCTCAGTAGTTCATTCTCCTTCCAGCCTGTTCTCATGCCTTTCTTATCACCTGCTGAGGCCTTGATCATGGACAGAGCAGACAAGCAGCAGGGGACAATTAGAGAGGAGTTCAGACTTTGATCATTTGACCATATGTGAATACAACAGCTGACCACATGTTTTAAAAGACAACTAACTTAAAAGTATTAAAAAAATCACAAAGCAGGCATAGATACTTAAATTTACATTTTAATTATCTTGCACAATGGTGCATTCAAGTTTGCAGAATATTGAAATTTTTCTTCCTAAATGTACACATGTACACATCTCCAAAAGGAAAATCAGAACTTTGCTGCTTCTCCAGAGTGTAAATAAGCATACTCCCACTAAAATAAATACTTGGATGATTTAAAACATAAACAAACATATCTATCTAGTAACCTGCAGTTTTTACCGACTGATAAATTCACAAATAATTTCTGTCCTGCAGACAGCACAATTTAAATAGAATAACACTGTATTACTTTACCTCTAAAAATACCATGTATTCAATAGTACACAGACATACGACCCTGCAGTACTTACAGAGGTTTGCCAGAACCTCTCTGTTATCCTTTAAAACTTAATGCAGAGATACGAAATGATTTAAAAGCTCAGCTATTGTAGGGACTAGGTTCTTACTGCTCATCTGCCTTTTTCTTCTTTTAAAAAAATGGAAAACAAAATCTTCATTTACTCGACTGTTCAATCTTTGCTAATCTTTAAGTTATCAAAGCAAAGGGTGCAGTTGTGAGCAGTTTAACTGCAATCACCTGACCCCGAATACTTGGGAAAAAAATCATTGTTGGAAATTTTTGTATACAATAGAAGTGTTATCATCATTTGTGAAGATACAACATCCACTTATCTTCTGCACCTACAAGATAATTAACATATTCATGAAATGGCTATTTACTCTCGAATAGGAGGATAATAGAAAAATAACAGTAATTGTTTTGGCAGCAGTTTTTTTAGGAGTTATCTGAGGTAACAAATGTTTCTTTTGTAGTTGTGGAAAGGCAGAAATGCTTCTTTCTGTAAACACTTCTGTCTTCAGCTTTCCTTTCTCCCTGAAATTTGGATACTACCAAGGAAAAACTGTGAAATCAGTGAAAGGAGAAGGATTAAAAAATTAAATTCTAGTTAGTTTTCTTTGGATAGCAACTGTTTGCATATTTTTATTATAATGGATACCACAGAGTATAACAACATTTCAGAAAATGATGTGTTTTGCAGAGTACAAGAAGGGCTGTACCACATGCTGACTGAACAAAACAATGGTACTAATGGGGCATGAAGGGTGTGTACAAAATATTTTAAGAGGCTCAGGCTATTCCAACACACAGTCTTATTTGTTGCTTCTCTGACTGGACTATAGAATGCCTCCTTGTTGGCCCTAGCCTGCCCCTTACGAGGACAGAGGGCTGAGTGCTGGTAGCAGGTCAGCCTGTGCCTTGCTGCCGTGGCCAGACAGCAGCACTGACCCACCCGTGTGCAGGGCTGGGGGCTCGGCCACAGGGGCAGTGCTGGCTTTGCTGCCAAAACCCTGCTCGGCCACACTCAGGCTGACCCCAAAACACTCCCAGCCTCCTCCGTGTTCTGCGGCGCGTCCCACCCGGCTGCCCAGTGAGAGAGGCCTCAAGGTGGCCTCAAAAGCTGCCAAGGCCACTGCAGCCACCAGCATCTTTCACGCGCTCTCGGCTCCACCCAGCACGACCCTGCCAGCCCCACGGGCCACCGCAGCCACAGCAAGGGGACGGGTCCCATTTCAACACCACATTGCGTCTCCCCGCTGGGATTCAGAGCCGGAAGAGAAGGAGCACAGCATGCAGCTGGAAGACAGGAGTAAGCTCAGAGGATGGAAATGGAAATCTCTCCAAGCCTGGCAGCTTATCAAAAGGAAAAAATAATCAGTGTGGTGTTTGTCTGCAGCCCACTGAACCTTTCTTGCTTAAAATACTAGAGGATATTAAAGCTAATTAAATATGAGTTATCAGCAAATTTGCCACTTGCTTTTCAGCCTGAGGCTGAGAGTTGAGTTGCAGAGGGTTTCTGGGCTTTCCCAAGTTACCCTGGAAGGAATTTGGGTTTGTTTTTAAAACCGAAGTTCACCTCCTCAGCACCATACAATAGCTTCAGCACTCCAAAGCAATTGTTCTCACTGAGAATCTTCCTGCACCTAAGGGCTCTCCATAATAAAATATGGATGCAGTATTAATTAAATATAGATGCAATTTCCTCCTCCTCTCTCTCCTTAGCTGCTATCAAGAACATTAGTGCAGGCGCCTAAGGAAAGCCTCGCTAACAGAGAACAGCTGCCACACTAATTAGGCACCGTGGTCTATCAGCCAGGCACAGGCCCAGGAACAGCCACCTGACTTCTCCCCTTGCAATTCCCACACACTGGCTCTGGGCATGTGGCTCCAGCTCAGCTTTGCGCTCCCTCAGCTTCAGGCACAGGAGAAGACACCACTGACTGAAAAGAATGGGGTTACCACTGACCCCCAGTGGGTTTTGGTTGAGCTCCCTAAATGCAACAAGCGCTGTCTCTGTGCTGAAGACACTGCTAATGGGTCGTGTTTGCAAAGCATTTGGAGATATGCTTGGCAGCATTGCCATCTTTAGGAAAGGCTAAGGGAAAGCCATCACCACGGAACAGCATGGCTGTGTATCAGCTGCCAAAAATTCCTGCCCCAGCAGACAGTCTGCTCAGAGTGCTCCAGCTAAACAAAGCAAATCCTGAGCCGATGGCTGCGCTTCAGACTGCTGGGCCCATCCCCACCTTGAAGCCACTGAAAAGAGGGGACCAACCCCCCCCTCCAAGAACAGTAAACCCAGTGAGCAAGAGCAAAGGACCCTGCCGCTAAAAGACCTTTTGCTTTCACTGTCAGACTAAGAGGACTCCAGCCTCCCTCCCTCATCCTGGCTGGGCAATTTGATAGAAGTTTTGCATTTGAAGTTGTATCACTGGGACAAAAATATTTTAAAACAAGAGTGAAGAATGAAGAGGCCAAAACAGGGATAGGGCATGACGAGGACCTCATATTCCACTGGCTGCAAGGCTCACGTATGAGTGGGGAGACCCATCTTCCCAGTGCTGCGCTGTGGCTTATGAACCATTTCTTGTGATGCCATTTTCTGTACCATGTGAGAACAGCCTTCCTCCATCCCCGCCGCCACCACCTGCTCCCAGTTTAGCCAATTACCATTTAATGTCCTCCATCTGTACAAAAGGAGCACTGGTACTTCCTGACCTCACAGGTATGCGTGTGTGTCTGCATGTGTGAAGATAAATATATTAAAGATTGGGAGGCATTCAGGCCCTGGGCCAATGGGAGCCATATAAGTGCCAAAGAGACTAAGACAAATGAGGGCCATATAAATAGATGGCTGGAGAGCTGCAGCCCTGAGGCTGTAGGCAAGAAAGAGGCAGAGGCAGAGACAAACCGTGGGAAAGAGCCCTGTTTGAAGTCTCTGGCAGAGCCCCCGAGTGCCAAGGGAACATGGAACAAACCCTGCTCCTCACACTGCAAGCTGTGCTGACACCCCTGCCATCGGGAGGCATCCCACGGAGGAAGAGGAAGCGTTGTCAAAATAAGCCCGGCTTCAGATCCAGAGCTGATAAGGGAGCCCAGTCACATGCAGTAGCCCTGTCATAGCTTCTGGAGAGGTGCTGGTGGTGTAAAATAGACTTGGCTCCCAGCACAGACAGGTCCTGAGCTCTCCTGGCACTACCCCCAGCTCCTGATGCAGGCAGGTTAAGCAGGGAAGCAAGGACTGAGCAAGCAGAGGTGTCCCGACTCAGTCCAGGACACAGGGACAGTCACCAGGAGCAGATCCATCCCCTACCTGCCTCTGCATCCCCAAAATTGGGTGGACTTCAGTCTCCAGCTCTGTCAATCCTGCTGCAAAATGCACTTTATGAAGTGTCACAAATCATAAAATGCATCTCCCCCTCAGATCCACTGCCTCTTCTGCACCTACTGTGGAGGAAAAAAGGCACCTGGGAGAAATCTGGCCCACAAAGGTTCACAAAAGACTGCACACAGCGCCTTACTGGTAAAGAAAGAAAAAAGAACAGAGGAAAGGTAGAGACTGTAAGAGGTTAGAGAGAAAAGCAGCAATATCCTTTGAGAGCTCCCCGAGCTTTTCTGCCTGGTAAGCTTTGGGGATCTTTCTCAGCTTTCAAGAAGACGGCCGCAGCATTTTTCAGGGGAAAAAAACCCCATAACATCGAAGGGACACAGATCCTAACCATCAATATAGTTATAAAGGAAATGTGATGACGATTTTGCCACAGTAGGTCTGCAAAGTATCTCCCATGCCTCCAGCTGGTTAAGCAACGGGAGAGACTGAGAGGATCTGCTCTCCATTTCTTCACTGGTACACCCATTCACTGCTAAAGCAACACCTCCTCTCGGCTTTATTATTTAACATTTATTAAGGCAGTACCTAGAGGCCCTCCCAGATCCTCGATAATGTACAAAACACGCAGATAGTTCCAGCCCCAAAGATATTTAAAGGCAAATCACAGAGCATGGCAAGGGAGAGGGAACAGGCAGAGGGGTAGGAAGAGAAAATACCTCTTTAAATTCAGACCAGCCAAGAGCAGAGTCACAGAGCTGATTAAGGGATGTGGAGATGCATTTTAGTGAGAGAACTCTGTCTAATTAGCTTATCAAAACCTAGGTTCATGCACACCTCTGTGGGAACCAAACTGTGATAACAGTTTGCCAGTCTAGCAAAGGCCTAACAGAAACCAAAGTTAAATACAGTCTGACTGGGCTAAAAGTCATTCACCACAGGTGACAGTGGTGCAGATCCATCACTACAGGTTTTTAATGAAGACAAAGCTGATTGTTTGGAAAAGCACCCTTATTCAAACAAATTCATTCATTTCAGGAAAATCCTGTTGCCTCTTTGGGAGAGATGAGCACAACAGAATTAAACACAGCTTTCCCTGCACTACAAGGATTAATCAAATTGAAAAGTATTTAACAGTGGGGTAAAGGATCACAAAAAGAAGAAGTAGAATGCAGCAACATACACATTTGCTCCTATTTATTTCACAGGGAGAAGGAAGAGATTTGTACATCTCTCCAGAGCCTTAAACTGCTCTGAGATAAAAATGCAGTTCTTCAAATATTCCATACAAACAGGCTGCAATATACAGATATTTAGTTTTTGCCTGGGGCTTAGAAAAGTTCCCAACTCTGCCATGCTCCATAAGTCTTCAGTTTAAACACTGCCTCCACTCCCCCCCCAAAAAAAAAAAAAAAAAAGAAAAGAAAAAAGAGGAATGAAATCTGAAGTCACCGAAAGTGATATGGACACAAAGCAGAGAAAGCTTTTTCTAGGGGAATCAATCTTCTCTTTTGCTCGTCTCAAAGAGACTGATGCAGCAAAGCCAAAATCCCCATACATCCACACAGGATGATGGAGTAATTTAGGAATCAGATAACCCAGAGTTTTTGCCTGCAGATGCTGCCTGCAGGGACTCAAGGGTATCAACCCTCAGCTCTATCCAAAATCTACCAAAACTACCATTAACATGCAAGTTTAGGACAACTGAAGTTTTAAAACATTTGACAGTAAGACTAAATCTCACATATCCAAAAATCACCATGACTTTCCTGAAAACCACATCTGTCAGTACTCTGGCTCCAAACTTTCACTGTTTTGGTTTTGGTTTGGTTTTTTGGGTTTGGGTTTTTTTTGTTGTTGTTGTTGTTTGTTCTTTGTTCTGTTTTCAACTTTTGGAAGAACACTAAAGCACATAAAAATCCTCTAAAAAACTGAAATTTGTGGGGAAGAAAAAAAAAAAAAATCAGTGCATTACAAAAATTAAAACCCCAACATCCAGCTGGATGTGCTGAACTGCCTGGGATGATTTCAGGTGGTGGCACAGGACTTCATCCAAGTACTTCCAGCACACTGACCAAATCATGACTGATCATTTTTAGGGCAGGTTTTAAACACACCATGGGTCTTTCATGGTCTTTATCTCACTTCTATGCCTGTATTAAATCTTTTCCTGGGCTGCAACACCAAAGAAACAAAAGCAGAGTGAGGGCCCTATTTTCACACATCATACTAAACTGTTTCGCCCACAGTCATAAACATAGCTAAAATCCATTGCACTCCTGTTATTTCCAGCATTTATGCAATGTAAAAATCATCTGAGGTGAAGGAAAACACAGCAGCAAAACCAGCAGCTAACACCACTTTTTGAAACATAATAAATCAAACATTTCACCTAGACTTAGCCAAAAAAGATTTAGGCAAAAGAAAAAAAACCCCACACAGTTGCTTAAGCCTCAGGAGACATTTATGCTGCTGAAACAATGCCTTCACTGCCTTGAGAATCATGGAATGGTTTGGGTTGGAAAGGACCTTAAAGCTCATCCCATTCCACCCCCTGCAATGGGCAGGGACACCTTCCAGTGTCCCAGGCTGCTCCAAGCCCCAGTGTCCAGCCTGGCACTTCCAGTGATCCAGGGGCAGCCACAGCTGCTCTGAGCACCCTGTGCCAGGGCCTCCCCACCTTCCCAGGGAAGAATTTCTTCCTAATATCTAAATACACTCTTTCAGCTTAAAGCCACTAAGCATTGAGTTTTTGCAAAGAGAGAGGACTGCCAGGTAGAGAGGAGCCCTTTGACAAACAAACCAGTCCAGGGCACCAACTGGAAGGGCTTTAGTGGTTTAAGAGAGAAGGACACTCAACCATTTTGGAGCTGGTCTTTCGTTATTTATGTTGAAAGTGAGAATCCAGTGTGCTGGGAGAGAGAGCCCCACCCCACCCCAGATGTAAAACTGACATTTCTGCTCTGCAGGATTTTGCTTAACTACATCTACACCTCCTTGAATGTAGTAACACAGCAAAGCAGAGGCTGTAGTGAAGATCACCAGACTGAACCTTTTTGCTTTCTGTCTCATGGAAGGGACCACTGAAGAAAACATCTCTTGCCCTCTTGTTGTAGTGGGATGTGATTCAGTAGCTCTTAAAAGTTTTTGTTCAGCTTTTCTCTCCCCTCAAGTCCAGGAAGGCTGTGCCCACTGGAAATCAGCCCCAGCACTGTCTGCACCCTCCACACAACAGCCAGACTGAAGGCAAGCAGTGCTAAAGGCACACAGGGTACCCTGGCACACTGCAGCTGCATCCTGAGGCAGCCACACGGAGTCAAGGGCTGGTCCAGATAATTCAGCTGGGCCCCAACCAAGACGTGGGCTCACACAGAGCTCATTGCCCTTTGTTTGTCCTCCCAGGCCCAACAGCAGCACACAATGAAAGGGCACATCCCCAACAGGGTCAAGTGAGCCAAGACAATAAGGAGAATGAGACAAACAGAGATTTCCCCTTTGTGGCATTACCCTTGATTTTTCAAGCATCCACAGTTACAGGAAAATGACTATAAATTTGAGGAGAAATTGAAATTTGGCTCTTTTCCCTACGTTTGCATTTTAAAAAGAGAGGGGGAAGAAAGAAGAAAAAAACCCCCACCTTTTGGTATTTGTTCTTTGCTGGTTTCATACTTCAGAAACCTAAACTAAAAATAAGAAGGCTAAAGGAGCTGTCAGACTTCCACCATCATGTCTCTCTGGCTCCTCCGAGTGACACTCTGACAAGAAACTTCTGGTATTGTCCAAAGGAAAAATGAAGGCAGAAGTTGAAAACACGGCTGAATCTGAGAGAACTGGAAACTTATCACAGCAGTAGATTTTGCCAGCAGAGATCCCACTCCAGGTGACCAGATCCCTGCGCCGGAGTGTCCCCACAGCCGGAGCTGGGAGAGGCTTTCTGTGGCCCAGCCACCGCTAGAGGAGGTCAGAGTGCCACACAGAGAAGGAGACGACGCTTCCCAGAGCTTTGGGAGACAAACTACAGCCTAAATTATCACAAATAGGCTTTGCACTCCTTTCTTACCATTTATATTTTCGTAACCGAGGAGTCTCCTCAATTTTAATGAGATTCAGTAGAAGCTGGGGGAAATGACATGACACACACACCCAAGGTATCTCCAAATTTTATTTAAAACCCAAGGGATCCCAAACCCATAGACATCACTTCTAGTCATCACTAATGATGCTAAATCATGATGATTCAGAGAATTTCAGCTGCAAAAATCAAGCGGCTGCAAGACAGAGTTACCTATTTTTCTTTTTAAACAAAAGCTAAAGTCTCCATCCCTTCTATTCTTTTTTATAATCCCCACAGAAAGTCTTCAAAATATGAGCTGAATACAAAATAAAAGTTGACAAACCAAGACAGCAGGACAGCCTTCAAAATGACTCTGATTTAAACATAAAAGAATATCTTCCCCTTTTTAAGACAATCTCATCATTTCGGGTGGACCCAATTGCTAATTTTCAAGGGTATGGGACTGCTTATTTTGTGGGCAAGTTTCTGGCTTTGGCAGAACAGACAAAAAGCTATCATTTAAAAAGACAGCAAGACTGCAGACCTCAGCCAGTTTCAGACTGTGGCTGCAATTTCAGAGCCATGACTCGTTTACCTATCGAGCATTCTTAGATCCTTAAAGGAGCAGAATGGTTTCTAAAGGCTTCAAGCCCACCTCTCTGAGAAGTACATTTGACTGTATCCCACTTCATACGGTGATTTGCTGGAATTCCAACTCATAGCCATGCCTTGAGCACACCAGAATCCAAGCTCCCATCACCCTGAACGACTCAAAGGCACAAGGCTCACCGTTGCTGCAGCACAGAGCTCTTCTGTGAGGACAGCTGATGGTTTCATTCTCTGCAGGAGATGCTTGGATGGAGTTCCTGAATAAGGGCTACTGCAAGATGCACATCACAAAACCAGCTAGTCCTGGGGCTCTGCTGCAACCCCCAAAAAGGGAAAATTCCCATGGTAATGCCTTAAGAATTCAGCTGGAGAGAATCGGAGAACATGCATTATTAAGTAACTGTCAACAGCATGAGCAGGCACTATGCATTATGCCAACTCCAAGTCTCATTATTTATGTCTGTACACAAGACACACACACACAAAAACAGGCATATATACATTTAGGGAGAACAGATTTTACTTTTTGGCATTGCAATTCTTTCCACAATATTTTTCGACTTAGGAAACTCATATATGATCTCTCTATTCCTCTTATAGAACAAGTTCTCTGTTTCAAACAAAGAACAAACAAAGTCTCTCAGTTGTGAAAACAAATCTCTCTGCAGCAAATGTATCAACTCCAGCCCACAGTACTAGACTGAAATTTCAGCAAAAAGCAAGTAATATACACTTATTCTGATATATAGTCTACCACAGGCACTATGCTGGAGCACAAAACAAAACCAACCAACCAAACAAAAACTACCAAAAACCCCCCAAACAAACAAAAAACAAAAAACAAAACACCCAAAAAAATCATTGCTAAGACAAAAAAACTTTTCAAAGCATTGAATTTAAAAATCACCTTGGAGAATAAGTTCTTCCCTGGCCTCCAGAGTGTTTTCGCACCTGCAGTATCAATCACAGTAGCCAGAACTCAAGAATTAGGATGTAGCACAGCACTACTCTGGAACATGACATTTTAACACAATGTTGGCTATTTCTGAGCTTAAAATAAACAATACTACTTAACTGTAAAATAAACTCTACAGGCTCTTCCAAATAGCTCCATCAACTTGGATTAAATAGCATTCATTTCATGTGGCAAGAGGTACACCATATTCAGTGCTGAACTTAGCTATTTTAAAAATTAATTAGGCAATTATACACATGGGGAAACTGTTCTAGTAATTTAGCTGCTTAATCAAATCCCAGGTACCAAATTATGGACCTGATCCTGCAGTTCTTATTCAAGTCAAACTCCTATTGATGTCAGTGGGAGTTTTGCCTAATTAAAGATCAGGACATACACATGTGCAAGCCTGCTTTTAATCGATGGCTTTGAATTTAGTCTTAGGAATATGAATATGGCTCTGAATCCCAAATTCTTGCCTACAAGTTTCTCACATGAGACTTTGGGTATATTAATATATATTTTTCCTAAGTCTGGCTCAAATTAACTTCTAGGTAAAGTCTGGAGATTTAGCTAAAGAGTCTTACAAGGCCCAATGGCAAACTGACCTAGTTTTGCAATTTTTTTAAAAACCAATTAAATGCCACTACAAAACAAGAAGCAGGTTGTAAAAGTATCATCTATGAATCACACTTAGCCGCAGGAGCTGGGTTTGTGTTATTGTTTGTATCAGTGCAGTCCACACAAGGGGTCAGCTGAGTACATTCCTAAAAGGGACTGTCCCAAAAAAGGGTTCTGGCTGGTATGCCCAAGTCTGCCGAACAAGCTGCAACTCCAGTAAGCGAGGAGGAGTATTTAGGGTGGAGAAGGAAAAACACTGTCCTCCCCCATGCTCTTCAGCCCCAACCACCAAAGGAGCCCTTGTGGGGTGCACTTCAGGCAGGAGCAGACTGGGCTCGCGGGGTCATGCAAGAGAACTGTCTTCACCCCTGGCTGCTCATCCTGACGTTAGTCCTGACTGTATCAAAACCTGATGCCTTTGGAGCGGCTGCACTGACATACTCTGCTGATCTTGCCTCTTCAGATGCCTTGGTGATGTGTCAAGGGGCACACACTGAAGCATCACAGGCTAGGAAAAGGTAAACCAAAGTCAGTCAACAAGCAAGAAATCTGGTGGAGCAGAAGATTACTACACACTGCCAGTTGCCTGGTTAGTATTAGATTCTTAAAGGGAAATGTCGGTCTATCAAAAAAACATGGGAGTGGGCATATACCCCAGATCCCTTCTGCTTAATGGCAAGGAAGAGCAGCAAAACTCTTTTTCTTTTAAGCAAAATAGAAACAACACTTTTCAGCGAGCACAGGGTTGTCTGTGCACTTGCTAAGTTGTGCCCTCAAAGCAGGAAGGACGAGACCTTGTGTGTGTCTGAAGATAGAAGGAAATCACAATTCTGTCTAATATACTGGAGCAATTGACCATGAAAAGGTTACGTGTTAGGAAATAATTATCTCTAGACACAGCTACTGACAAGGTCAGTGTCCACAAGGATTATTTCCTGCTCACCCAGTGCCTGCTGCCTGGAAGGGAGGTGGGTCTCCCAGCCCCACATTCCACTGATGCTAATGGCACTTGTGCACTGAGTGGCCCAGCAGCTGAAGCAGATAACCAGGAGTGAAGGGGTTAAGTGCCTGTCACAATAGAAACCTCTGGGGGCACTTGACCTTTTCACATTTTTTATTCAGGAATGAGCATTTTGTGCCTGTTGGAGGAAGTTCATCTACATTTGTCCTCATTCTTCACCCTGTTTGTGTATTGTCCCTTCCCTTCACTCAGTGCCCCAGTGTCCCATTAAGTACCAAGCAACCTCTGTTGATGAATATGAATTTAGAGTAAAAATAGAGGGGACACAAATACTGCACATTGATCAAATGACTTACAAGGAATTTAAACATATTCAGGGCATATGTTTTTGCTGAATAGCTTCCTACACATATAATACTCACCTGTCAGTACTGTGGCGTGAAGAGGAGGAAAGTCACAGACAGTGAACAGAAGCACTATGCTAGCTGGAGCAACAGTCTGACAAGAGCATTAAAGATGCTTAAATACTAAAAAAAAGACTAAATCACAGCATTGACTTCCACATGCTAAAGAGTGTGCCACAAGAGAAGGCACAGTGATACCTGTCCTTGGTCTTTCATTCAGCAATTAGACAGCAAATTCCTCTGTTCCAAGACGGAGCATCTGCAAACCTCTCT
The DNA here is from genome assembly GCA_013398115.1 of Falcunculus frontatus. Taxonomy (NCBI): domain Eukaryota; kingdom Metazoa; phylum Chordata; class Aves; order Passeriformes; genus Falcunculus; species Falcunculus frontatus. The sequence continues at coordinate 321,528 of VZRV01005027.1, forward strand.
GTCTGCAAATCAGACAAGGAGGATAAATCCAGAATGAGTTTGTCACTGTCTGTTCTGTTTAGAGGCAGATACTCTAAAATGGTGCAAGCAATATCCAAGACCTTGATCCTGCTGGGATCAAGGAGAGTTTTGCATTGGCTTAAACAAGAGTGGGCTCTAGTCTTAGAGCACATGTGTCCAATTTGTTAATGATTTGGGTTCAAATAAAAAACAAATCTCAAGTCTTCCCTGCATGGGAGTTTCAACCACATTCTTCCACTGGGGGAGAGCATCAGGGCTTAGACAAAAAAGAGCTTCTGAATGATCTAAGTGCATGGTCCTGAGGAGACTGGCATTACTGTGAGCTTTGAACACAACTACAGAGGGTCTTTTATAGATGTACTCCAGAGGGGAGATCCTTAGATAGGTCCTTTAATGCCTACCCCCATATGTGATCCAGATGAAATTCTTTATCAGATGGGCCCTGGATCTTGCTCCCATTAAAAGTTCTGCCACTGAATTCAGTGGGAGCAGATCTACTTGTCTTAGACGCTGATACAGCTTCCCTTATCTCAGTGCCTCAAAATAATTACCCTTCATTTTTTTGAGTCTGGGGAATACTATTTTCTCCACTTTGCACACAGAGCACAGCCAGACCAGATGACGTAGTTATGTGTCACACGCATATCCGGGTCAGGAAAAGGCCTTAACTCCAAGTATCCCAAACTGCCCTTCGCTGCACCTGACAGCCACTTACCATCATTTAGCCCATGGCTGCTTGAGCTAAAAAGGAAAGCATTGTGAAAGCAAAATCACCTCCTTGAATGTTTGTTATTATTTACATTTCTGTTAGCCCCAAAAGGGCTCCAACTGGGCTTTACACCAGCCACCCCCCATGCCCCAGAGTGAAGGCTGTTAGTACCAAAGTGAATTTGGGAAGCATAGGAAGAAGAGGTCTCTGGGAGCACTCAAAGGAGAACCCACGTTCCCCATATTCAGACTAATACCTGCCCAATAGCACCCTCTCCATTTTCAAGAGTACTGACCCAAATACATAAATGAAAGCAAGCGTGTGTTGTTTATTTCCAAGTATGAATGGCATGGTTTCCCCTGGCCTCCACGTTTCTTGGAATTATTTGAACTGGAAAACAATCAGCCTGTATTCGCTATTGATTTATTTTCTAAAAATCTCTCATCCCTAAAGTAACATTGCCTTTCCATGTCTCAGCCTGCTGTTTAGTGACACAGTAATCTAAAAGCTATTGATCACTTGGGTCTCCACAGCCATAACATATCTTTCTAAGTGCCTCCATGGAGGACTATTTGCAACACAAGTACTATAAATGGCAGGGCTGCTAATAAAATCAGCAAAGATATTAATAGAGATGTCTCACTTGTGATGTAACACAGCATGGACAAAGGCCAGTGGAGGCCAGCATCAAGAGAGAACAAGTATGGTCATTATGAGAGAAGTTGCATTTCTCTTTGAACACCAGATGGGCCACAAACAAATTTTAGTCTAAACAGGAATCCAAGCCTGGACACGGACTGGTCAAACTACTCCCTACCCGAGCAGTGGAGTATCAGTGCTGGAGACACCAAGATGGTCTCATTCTGCTTCAGCAGTTCAACTTGACTTCAGTTTATGTGTAGTTCCAACATCCTGCATAACTTCTGCTTTTCTACAATAGTAATCAGGGTTGGTGCACCCCAGGACACAGGATGCGGAGCAAGGAAGGTATGGACACCTCATGGGAGAGTGGTGCTGCAGAAGTGCTGAGCACTCCAGCTCCTATTGCCTTGAAGGGATGTTGTCAGCTGCATTTTTTTTCCACCTGCCTCAACAGTCTGTATTACCAAAAACATAAGAGTCCCAACTGATCTGACGCCAGACAGCACAGCAGCTTTACAGTGGACCTGCCTCAGTGCCATGCAGGAGGAGACCGTGTTATTTAAATCAGGTTCTGTTTCAGTAGAAATATCACTAAGTACATCAAGTTTAGTCAGGAACAAGGCCTCCAGGGAGGACACTCTAGGACATTACCCCAGCTGAGACATTCTATGAGCTACAAATTTAAACAAGAAACATGTTGCCCAACACAGAGATAAGGTGTCTGCAAGTCAATAGCTATCAGCACGTGCTACTTTACCCAGCCAAGCCAGAGTGAATTGTGCCTTCCCAGTCCCCTCCAAAGAGAGCCAAGATGTACTTATTTTACATGGCACAACTCAGCTCTGTAGCCTGGACTCTGTTCCACGGGGCAGTGTTGTCTTCGTGACCAGAACAGAACTTTCCCCCCCCCCATAAAATGAAATCAATCATGGGAGCAGGACAGCTCTCCCTGACACTGGTAGGCAGTGAGCCTGCAGACAGCCCTGCTCAGCAACACACTTCCAGGAGCAGCTTTCAGGAAACATTTGCAACCATTTAAATTTCCCACCCAAGAAGTTTTGCACTTGTCAATTTACCTTATGCCACAGGTTTTTAATTTAGTTGTACGGGAAGAAACTTTATATGCCTCAAATTTTATATGTTAATGCCAGATGTGAACACAATAGCATGTGTTCCTTCTCTGCCTGCTGCACTTCTTGGGAAAGGATGCTGTAATGCTGCAGCTCCAAATACTCACCCAACCAACAAAACTCTTGCCCCTCTTCTTCAGCATTTCCCCCAGTGCCCTGGGGAATTCCAACTGGCAAGACAATCTGCTCACACATACTTCCCAGCCTTCTGAGCACAAAATATCCCTGGATGCAAGAGGATTAAAGACAAAAATTTGATTTGCTAATTACGAAAGACAAGGAAACTGCTGAAGACCATGCACTATTGCAACACGAGAATGCATTCCAGCTGCTTCCATGTATGGAGAGGGTGGAGATTATTGATCCAAAAAGCTTTTAAATTAATGAAAGTGCCAGTGTTTTTTCTACTACGTAGACCTGAGATGGATGAACATGAAAAGATGCAAATTCTTTTGATTATCATTGTTCTGCTTTAAAACCAGGAACTCTTTTGCACGTTTTACTGTTTGTGTTTGTTTTTTTCCTGAATTTAAATATTTTTGCAACTCTTATCAGTTATTAAAGTGTAACTCAATACATGATACACGCGTTTGTCCTCCTGGACTTCCAGCACTCTTCCAAAGGCATCCCTGAGGACAAGGGATACAACTCCAAACTCCATGAAGGCTATCGTGCGTAAGAAATAGCATTACCTGTTAATGGCATCAAAGAGTTTGCATTTGTTAAACAATAGTTTCTTGTTAGAATCACTGACCAAACGATGCGGCCATCTCCCCCCAAAGCCTGGGCCAGAGGAGATGGCCAGGCACGAACTTCGCCTCACTCAAGCCCACCTCTCATTTTCATCTTGATCCCTTAAGGAAGAATTGCCCCTGCACATTCCAGGGGAGGAAGATGTGTCCTGGGGACAGCCAGGGTGGGTGAACAGGGAGAGAAGACCTCTCTTCTGGACTCACTCTGTCTCTGTCACTGGGCACTGCCTCAGCCTCCAACTTCACATTCTACAAACTAGTTCATTTCTGAGTCCATCCTAACTGGGACATCTGCCCAGTTGGGAAGCACATGTGTTTGCCCCAACCAGCCTGCTTTGAGCACTTGCTCAGCATTATAACCCTCAGCAAAGCAGGGGGAGAAGGGGCCCAGGGCAGCTCAGCATGGCAGTGCAGAAGCCATGATGGGGCCCATTTCAGTTTGATTTGTTGCGGCACTCTAGATGCAAGATGAAATCTGAGAGATGAAATCTGAGCAATTTCTTGCTTCTCTTCTTTCTGGACAGTTATTAACACTATAAAGAAGGCTGAACAGTGGGGCTTCCCAACTCCATTATTGTCAAGGCCTATTTCAAAGGCAGTGGCTGAAATGCCCAGTGCTGCCTTTGTTGATCCTGGGCTCAGGTCTCCATGTTCACTTCTGTCAAACTGCAAGGCTGAGCAAATTAAACATAAGCTTTCTCTGGAGGGGTGGAGGAGGGGGAGACAAGGATGAGCAGTGCCTCAGCCTATGTGCCCCTTATGTTCACTCTACTCTCAAGTTCCTTGTGTAAAACTAGGGGAAGCAGAAAAGCCACAACAGTGCCAGCTCTCCTGCCTGAAGCCCTGCACCTGCCTTTCGAAGCACCGGTGGGAAGCCAAGCCACGGGCTGGGCTGTACATGGGTGCTGCAGTCTGACCAGCCTGCATACCTGCCACCAACCCTTCTGATCACAGAGAAATACAAAACACACGGACTCTTTATTTTCCACCTGCAGGAGAGGGTTTATTTGTCCCCGAGACCCGTGACAAGCTTATTACAGACCGTTTCAATTCGAATCGACTTGTCAAGAAAAGAAAGTGGAGAAAACGCATTAATTAAACAGCTTTACTCATGCAGAAAAGCTGCCAGCATGAGCATTTTAAATTACCTGGGCACACCTAGTGGATTTGCATTCCCTTGGCACAGCTTTGCTCTGGCCCACAAAGCATCATCCACTCCATACTTCCATCTGAGCAAGGAACAAAAGAGACTGACAGCCCAGCACCACCTTCCCTGCTTGGGGGCTAGAGCCCTTCCCGAGGGATTTTGTGTCAGTTTATGCAGAAACCTTGCTCCTGCTAGATGCAGGGACAGGAAGTTTGGATTCTTCTATAAAACTAAAGACCAAGGCAAAAAGAGGCCTTCTAGAAACAAAGGAGGTGGAGCAGTGCCAGCAGGGGGGTAACTGCATGCCATTGTTAAATATTAACATAAAATAAAGCAGTAGAAATGGATGTCCATCAACAGAATTAGAAGGAACTAAGAGAGTTTAAGAACAAAAGGTTTACTTATTTAAATTACAGGAGATGAAAAACAGCTGGGAACGCAATTTATAGCACAAAGTACAAAGCTACAAGACTGCTAAATGTAATTATATTTCAAAGTACATTTCCCCCTACATTTTAAACTAAACATGTACAATTATTTTCACTAAAATAAAACTAATGACAATGTAGCCTTTAGATGTTCCATCCCTTCCCTCAATTGCTTTCATATTCAGCTCATCCCTTTATATTAACCAGAGTTTGATTTCCTCAACAAAATAGAGGTCGGCCTTTCAGATAGAAGACTAAAGCTTGAAGAAAGAAAACCACCATGAGCAGATCTTTATTTTTAAAAATTACCTCTTACTCTTAAATTCATGGACCTTAGATTGTACTTTCATATTTATTTTTATCACTTCTCTGCACAAAGGAAGAGTGGAAAAGTAGCTGACCAATTAACTTCACTATTTGTCACGTTTCATTTGTACATTTAGTCATGGCAGGGGTGCTTAAGAGTAAAGATATTTTAAAGCATTCAAAAGTTTAAGGTTTTGGAGGTTTTTACCCTGCTTGGGAAAAAGAGCAACAGTGCCAAAGGCCAACAGGGTCCAGCATTAAGGTGAAACCTGCATCAAGGCCTGGGTTTGCAAAACCATCCTTTACTGCACTTTTTTGCAACAAAATTCTCCAAGTGAAAAAAATTCCTTCACCTGAGACACTGGGTTGTTTTCCTCTGCTTATGCTGTTTGGTTTCACTGGGCTCAGGAGCAGCAGACTCCATCTCAATGGGCATCTCAATTACGGGCTCCACAGAGTCCTATCTACTAATGGCATTTTTAATTCCAGATGTTTCTAGCACTGAACAACACAGCTGGACCCTGACCTGCAAAGCTGCCTCTTGAACCTGCCCTTTGTGTCCCAGGCGATCAGACCCTTTTTTAGCAGATCAAATTCAGCATAACAAAAGGTTTGTGGCCATCCAGCAGAAGTGTATCTCTAATGGTCGCTGCTTAAGGCCAGGTAACATTCAAAAATTAGACCTGAGAGTTTTTCAGAAAAATCAAAATGCTGGCACAACCAACTTTATCCCACCATTAACTTTTCCAGCAGAAAAAAAAAGTTCAGGACCTTAGTCACACATCAATACATGACATATCTTAAAGTTTCCTTCTAGTAAAATTTTCATACTTAAAATATATTCAAGAGCCAAATGAAGCCTTTTCCTCTTAGTAAAAAAATAAACCTATTTCTTTCAAAACAGCTTGCAACTCCTTGCTGCGACAAATTTTTCTTGGTTTAGGTCATCTCAAAAAAAAATTTACTGTTTCAGATGCCAAATAATTGCCAAATGAAAAAATAAAAACAGTTACTTGGGCAGATCTTTTTAAAACTAAGAACATATTTCAAGTGTTCCAGGCTGCAACAAGCCATTAGTTTTGATTCACCTAAAAAAAAATTACTGATTCACCAAAAATTCACTGGAAAAGAGTACCAGCCCCTGCTAATGAGCTATAAAAAAACACATGCACATATAAATTAGTTTATGTTCTTCTGACAACAGCCTGTACCAGATGTTTCAGAGAAAGACACAAGAAGCCTTGAAGTAGACAGATGTGAGATAATCTGCCTCCCACCATGGGTGTTCTCCTAATCCCTTAAAACCTGAAGCAGAAGTTGAGTATCTTTCCAAAAACATTGCAGCAGTTTCTGTTTGCATTAGCCGTTATTAAAGACAAAGCTAGCAGTGACAGCTTTTACAACCTCTGTTTTCAGTTACTTACAGCTTTGCAAAAGTTTGGACAACGTTTCACGCCAGGTACTTTTTGGATTCGATTTTTGCATTCTCTTTTGATAGTTTCTGGAAGAAATATTAATGTACTTTTAAGAAAATGACTTGAGGAATATACATCATTCCACAGACATTATAACAAACTCTTGCTGACTGCCTCAAGGCACAGATAGCTTCCCAACAGAATAGTCCCTTATTCTTCAGCAGAGGGATTTTGCTGGTGATAGGGATTTCACTGTACCTTTTACTAATTTAAAAGAAAGAAAAAAGTAAAGAAAAAAAAATCACATTTGGCCAGGTTGTAAACCTTTGGGGAAGAGAGAGTCAGCACAGTTCTCTTAAAACATTGTGTTCACAGAGCAGACTCCAGCCTGGTTCAACAGGGGCTGAGCTGGATGTTCTCTTCTCCTGCTCCCTAAAGCAGCAGGCAGAAGAGCCAAGGCTTGGGATGTCACCACTCCCAAGATCCTGCTGCTTCTGGTACCAGCACAACGTGAACAGACTGCAGAAAATACGGACAGTGAGAACTGTACCTGGAAGAGAGTAAATCAGGGAGGAGCACTGAGCTGGAAAAGCTGGAAGCTGCTAACTGCAGATGAGGAGCTGCTGCCAGGGCCAGGACATCTCCTGAAGAGGACTGAGGCATGGCCCTCGTGAGAGAGATGCAGGCAGTGGTTGGAAGAGCCACCACAACGTGGTGCAGTCCCCAAAGGTCACAGAATGGGTTGAGTTGGAAGGGATCTTGAAGATGATCTCATTCCACGCCCCTGCCATGGGCAGGGACACCTTCCACCAGAGCAGGCTGCTCAGAGCCCCATCCAACCTGGCCTTGGGCACTTCCAGGGGTGGTGTATTGAGGGCAGCGATAGAAGCAGCAAGTGCAGGGCTTGGTACTGATACACTGAGCAAAGGAGAAAGCACAGGACAGGACTGTCACAGGGAAAAACCTGAAGAAACCCAAGGAAAAAGATGCCATGCTCAAAGAGCCAGAGAGTGCAATGAGACCATTCTACTGCAGGGACTGAAATGGAAACAGAGGTTCCTCTGTCCACAAAATATGTCATGTTCCTATAAGATCTCAGACCTCCACAAGGCAGATCACACATGAAGGCATTTACCTGTCTTTTCCTGTGTCCTATTTCAATTACAGGAAACACATCGAATCCATCAGGGAGTAATCAGGGAGCTTGATTACTACAAAGTTGCAATATTTGGATGCAAATACTTGGACCAAAGAAAAAAAGCTTGATCACCTAAAAACTGATGCAGTGCCCTGTGCAGAGATCTTGCTTACACACACAGTTTTACCGGCTTAACACAATGTGCCATCTTAATTGGTTCAGCCTACAAAAAGCTAAATGCTAAATGAACAACAGTTTTGTTTAAAGTAAGTCTTATTCCAGCCTATTTTAAACAGATTAAATTTAAGTTTTGCTGAACCACTCCACACTGTCTTATAGTTTGAAAGTGGAAATATACATGCAGAAAATCCACAAGCAAGACAGATTTTGCCAGCGTCTTTTGGTAAAGGCCAGATGTTCAGACGCTAAAGTATTTGCACCCACAAAAACTGAAGTAAACTCCTAAAGTTTAACTGCAAGTAAGATGAGAACAACATAAAGTGGTGCAAAAACAGTTATTAGTGTCCTGACAGGAAAAAAAAAAAATTAAAACGAAAGAAAAGAAAAAAGAAATCTAGCTCCCAGGAGATTACTGCCAGAAAAGAGGCCTCATTAAGACACTTCTAATTTGTTGTTTTTGCAAAATGAACTATGAAGTATTCAGTATAATAATTCCAGATACAATACGCTCAACAAAAAAGAGAGGTGCCTTTTTTAAAGGAATGCATTCTCTTTTCTTTTTATTTAGTTTGTTTGAATATTAATTTGTTTCTAAAGTCATAGTTCTACAAAAGTTTTTTATGGCTGAAGGTCAGAATTCACAACATGAACGTATGAAAAACTCTTTAAAGGACTGGAGTCTTGCTGTATTTCCTTGCTACAGCCTGCAGCCTATACACCAGAGAGACAGCAAAAATCTCACCAAAACCAGGAAGGCTTCAATAATAAATAAAAGCTTTCCTGTCATTGAAAAATATTTTCACCACAAAAAAACCAATGTATTTTTAATCATAACGTTGAACATCTCTTCAACATGGGGACGTTTTTCTCTGAGAGAACCCTTAGCACAGATGCACACGGTGACACATCTGCTCAAGCACTGGGGAAACCAGCAAAGGCAGCTTCATCTTCAGGCACTGCAGCACATCTGCACCAGGAGCTCCCACGGCTGTGATGGGACCAGTCCACGTAAAACAGGTAGTAGAGCTCAAAAAAGGTTGAATTCTATTCATTTGGACAGGGAAGCAACTGCCTTGCCCTGCCTTCCCCTTACCATGACATTTAATCACGTGTCCTGCACAGGAGTGGGTGAGCACACCTGACTTCTGTGTCCTATTGAAGGACTTTTTAAGGACAGGGACAGAAGAAAGGAATAAGCCAAGGTGGGATTGACAAGGTCCACAAGCACGGCTACGGAGGAGCACAGCAGCGACGGGGGACACAGCCCGAGGGCACAAGCTGCACATCCCTGCCCTGCGGGGCCGCCAAGCCTCTCCCAAATCCTCTCCCAAACCGCGAGAAAGGATGCAAGGGTAGGGACGAGCCCGTGTGGTGCCTGCCAGAGCCGGTCACCCGCTCCGGAGAGGCCCCAGCCGCAGCGCGGGGGAGGAGATCTCAAACGGCGCGGGGCCAGCGCCCGTGAGCGGGACCGGGACCCCGCGTGGGTTACCCGGGAAGGGAGAGGTTGGACAGCGCCCATAAACGATACAGATCCCACTGTCATTGGCTGAAGCCGAGACGGCTTCTCCGAATTACACACTAACTTTTCACATACCTTCTTTCAGTTGGGTACCTTTTTTTTTTTTTTTTAAACTTTTTTTCCCCTGGCTACCTTTTAGAGCTTATTACTAATTTTCCACTTTGTTGCATCAAAAAATCCCCACAAACACTGTTACAAGACCGTAGCTAAGCATCTGCAACTTATAAAACATTTAAAAGCTTTACATTTAACCTATCTATTGGCAATAAAACATACTCCAACACAAATCCACTATTTGAGACAGATGTTTGAAATATGAATGAATGTTTGAATATTCAGTTTTAAATACTCATGATAAAAGAAGCTGCAGAGACATGCCATTGATCTAATACTTGTTTGCACATTCCTTAGGGCTATGCATGAAACATAATGGGATTTCTATGTTACTAAACAACAAAAGGTGTAAAAATGCCTTTTCAGTTGCAAACTTTGTTCATTTATTCCTGTGGCAAAAGAATGCAAATCTTAAGTCATTTTTTTGTGCACTGACATCGAGTCTTTCTCACACAAAAAGTTCCTTCAAGAAACAAGAAGAAAGTTCAGAATAAAGTCATGCTTCCTCCCCCACATGTCCCTGGAAAAAAAAAAAGAAAAAAAAAAAAAAGGCTAAGAAAGAAAAGAGGAGAAGGAAATGTCACTTAACCCAATTGTATCTGCCAGCTAAAAGCAAAGGCTACTTAAGTGGGTGACTCTAAGCTATTAGACATGTATGTCAGTAACAAACATGGGCTTGCAAGATCCAGGCTAAATATTTGTATGGTTAAGCCTTCAGTATTTCGACTGCATGAATTTCTGCCCTAGCCCTGGGGCGAAGTGAAAGAACCTCTTCACAGAAGAGATGGCAAAACAACTGTACATGAAGGCAAATCGCAGCAGGTAACTTTTACACATGAGCAAGAAGATACTCTTTTAAAAAGCAGCATTCCCTGTTAATACCTCTAATTTTGGTCTTTTCAACCTTTTACGTGTAGAGTGGGAGAGGAGCTTTTATTTTCACTACGGAATTGCAGATATTTAAAATTAATACTAAAGCAGGAACTGAAAGAATGGGGTGGTGGGATGCATTTTCAAGGAGTGTAGGGAAACAGTGGTAATGTCAGAATCAATCCTTGAGCTATGAATAACTTAACTTCAAAGCTGATGCTACTGTCTGACTGAGCACCCTATGTCTTCAAGGAAGATAAAGCCACATAGTAGTCAAACCAATGTTTAATTCAGATTACAGAGAACAATACAGAAACTTGACTGGCGCCAATTAAACTAAGCTTTCACTGACTGATAAAAATGCCATTTCACATCCTTTCTGTGTACAGCAAGGAGCAGTTTGACAGTGTTACAGTTCTGAACCACATTTACTGACCTAACACATTTTTACGCTTAACACATCAACACCAGAATTTCAATTATGACAGTTGATATTCTCCACCTTTCAAAACTGAAAGAACCTTTACCTCTACCAGAAACAAACCCTCATAAGCCTATATTGACTATATAGAAGTAAAGAGAATATTTTCCAATTAAAAATACCATTTCTGTAGGAGATAATTTGGAAAATGCAAGATACTTTGCTCAGGCACTGTGCATATGTTCAAGTGAATGTCTGCTACCACTCTTACTACTGTCATTCAAGAAATAGAGGCAAATGCAGACCCCGTTCTTGCCCAGGATCAGATTTTGGTTAATCTGTGATGCCTCATAGGAGACAATCCACCCAGGGCCCCACCATAGAACACGGACAGTTGTCTCCCAGCTCCTGTCCCTGTGAAACAACGCACCACGAGAAGCTGCACTTAATAGCTCAGCTGCCCAGACACAGAACATTTATGTTGACTTAGAAAAGTGCAGTGAAACATTTCAGACTTCAAAATTTAGTATTGTGACTCCACTGAGTCACCTCTTTCCAGAATAACAGTTGCTGGCACTGTTGAGAGCGAACACAGAAGTATTCCAATCCAAGAATTTACAGTTAACCTCACTTAAACCTTTTGGGATCTGATTCCAAGGCAGCCAAAAACTTTATAGGTAACTGATGGGTGGCTATAAAAGGCTACAAGTTGGCACAGCTACACAGCAAGACAGATTGATCACCATGCAGTCAGGTGGAAATGACAGCATTTGAAATCTGGAAAAGAGCCCCTTCATCCCTGCAAGGAGGAAGCCAGAAGATTACACTATTGATTATGTTCAGCTGCAAGTCTTCCACAAAGCCCTGTTTCTAAAGGGTTGGCCCCAATGCTCCTTCCCAGTTCCTTAAAGATCTATTTTCCCTGTGCCTTAAATTCCCACTTGTAAAGCAAAAGCAACTTCATCCCTGTCCTACACCTTGCCCAATTTTCTATGCAATTGCAAGTTCTTTGGGGTAAAAGAAGTGCAGGTAAGGCCTCACATTGGGGTGGTGATCCTTTAGGAGTGACAAATACAGACAAAAACTGTGCAGGAAGTAGCGAGAGTCTGTGAGCAACCCTTGGAAAGGAGCAAAGTTCGAAAGCAGCTGTATCACCTTAAGTCTAAGCTGTGCCGTTGGTATCAGACAAATGGCATGCAAGCAACATTAGCTGCCAGCAGCAAACTTCACCAACAGGCAGCCAGGAGTGGAGGGAGAGAACAACTGAGCTACTTTGCAAGAAATTCTGTGATTTTCCAGCTAACCATGAAGCTGCAAAACTGAAGAGTCCAGGCTGGATTATGCAATAAGAGAAAGCCAATACTGTAGGCAGTCAACATATTCCAAAACACACTGGTGAGCTTTCTGTGGAATTTCATCTTCTTCTTTCACCCTCATGTTCATCTTATTAAAAAGTTTCAAACCCCACCGTTGACATCATTCCAAGGCACTAGTGCTGGCCAGCACTCTCTCCTTGCTCCTCGGCCATGCGGATGCCCCAGTCCCCTCGCGGCACGCACAAGCCAAGAGAGATTAACAAAGAGGAGAGGAGGGTTTCTTAAGAGCTCTTCATAATGGACAGTGTCTGACTCTATACAAGGGGATAAAAGGAGAGCGACAAACTCTGTCGTTGTCAAGAAATAGAGCGCTTTAAAAGCCTTTGAAATAAGCAATTTCCCCTCTCATCAGTATCCTCTTGACTGCTAAGCTCCCTCCTTTGTCCCTCACCTGAATGGCGATCAGCAATGCATGATTGGCCAAGGGGCATCAGCTGTAGGTGACAACACCGGGCAAAACCACTTCGGGAAGGAAAGGCTGCTCTCTAAGGGCCTCTCTGCTCCACGGAGGAGAAGGAAGGAATGGCAAAGCATGACAGCTTCATTTGTCTTGCCTGTTTTGGCACAGGGTATAGGATTTGCCATCCCTCATATTAGGTTTACTTAGCAACCCATCTCTGATTCCCAAACGAACCAGAATTGAATGTGCAGGTGTCAGGAACCCTACTGCCAAAGAAGCTTCCACCCTACAATCCTTAATGGTATTTTTGCGTCTGTCCTCAACGACGAGGGTGAGTAGCCCTTCCACTTTCTGCTCATTTGCTGTCTTGTCCTCAAACAGCTGCGCTGCAACCAAGAAGTTTCTTCTTTGCAAAGTGTGTTGTACCTTCTGGTCCCATTGGTCTTGTGTTTCAACCAACTGGCACATGCCTAACAGCACCCTGAGCACAGTCAGAGCTCATATGGAGTTAAAGATCACCAAAAATCAGCTTCATTGCCATAAACAAAGAGGGAAAATTTTATTCTTTAAAAAACCTCATTTCTCGTTAGGCATATTTTCACCTGTGATACTTTAACATTGCTGTTTAACCTGATTGCATGAGGAAGAGTTTTCCAGGGTTGTTTGGCATGTAGAGATTCTTCACTAATCCAACTCCATTCAAGTACAGAGCATGATCACCAGTGTGTTACTGTGTTATTTCTGAAGGGCCAGACTCCCTTCTTTTACAAGTCTTAGAAGCTAGAAATGAAGTCTTAACTGGAACCAAGGTTGCTGCCATCAATACCAGCTACTACCCAAACTTCAGCAAGATGCCCCACTCCAAGACCATCTTTGAGAGGATGCACTTTGTAAAATAGTGTCCTTTGGTCCAAAGCAAATGTGCAGAGCAACTTCAGTTCGTGCCTTTGCTTCAGACATTTTTAAGATTTCATATACTCAAAAACCAAACAGTCTTTTCCAGGGAAAGTTCTCCATGTGTTTATTGGTACTTCCACATGATGCAACTTACAAAGGTTTTTGTTCCCAGGTTATACAGACATTAACTGCAATTGCTTATCATGTGCCATAGGGTATGTGCAGAGCACCACTGTGCTGAGCAAAGCTACAGAACTGACCCTTCCCTGTTCCTCTGGCTCCTTTTCCCAGTAACATGGTAACTTAGAAAAAATGTGGTCCTTCCATCAGACATCGGGTGGAAGAGGTAAAATCATGATCCTGGGCCTCCCCAACTTCCACTGACCTCACATGGTTGTTGCTATGCTCAGGTCCAAAAAATCAAATTTTAATCTTGTCCTTAAAAGTCCGTGCTAAGATACGCACCACAGCTCCCAGTTTCCTCAGTCACTCCCTGAAGAGCAGCAGTTCAGGACACAGACACTTCACTCTTCTCTAACAAACACTAATTTGTAAAGATGCTTTGCTGGGGGAGGTGAACTATAGGAACACTATTTTTTGTCTAGAAAACAAGAAAGGAGTACAGAGAGTTTAAATAAAACCAAGCAGAAATTAATACAGACGGTTACTTTTTGTGTGTGGCCATTTTTCTAGGGAAAAATTATATTGGGACAATTCTCTGAACAACAATGACCTAAAAAAGACATCATGTTACACCATTTGCTCAAATAATTACACATCATTTAGATATTAGTCTTCTATCTCAAGGCATCACAAGGGAGTCTTAGCTTTTTGAGCACATGCAACTTCCATTAACAAGAATGAGAGCTACTCACATATTCAGGATGGACAATACCTCTCTTGGGAATCTCTGCATTTGTCATACCTCGTCTGGGGAAACAATAGAAACGTAACAAAGGCAGACCCTAAGTCAAGAAGGATTCAGACACTGACCTGCCACGACTGATTCTCAGCATTTCTCATCAGTTATTGCTCCCCCAGCTCCTCAGGAAATATTACTGGGATGTTCCTCATTGTGCTCCTGAGCAGCACACCCGTCTCAACCTCTCCCCAGCGCTGCTCTTGCTCCAGGCTACACCACCAGGCAAACCCACATTAGGAATGAATGAGAATCACTTTCTGGGAATCCTGTTTCTCAAATTCAACTTAGTGGCTCAGATCCAGATTTTCAGATGGTGGTTTTTTACTTTGGACTTTTCCAAATGTTGTGCCCTCTAACGAACACAGCACAGCAGCCAGCTGGTTTTGCTGTTAGGGCTGTGTCAATCAACATCATCCTTCCTCTGTGGTGCTGGTGCCTTGAGAACTGACACATGCAAAAAACAGCAGGAGTGTGAATGCTTCCCCACACAGGTGTGGCAGCCATGTCACACAGACTGTACCAGCAGGTACCTTAACCCCTTCTCTTCCTCCACCTCCTCCAGCCCTGTCGCATCAGTAGAGTACTGATCAAACTGCTCTTCGCAGCTATGCCCATGAGGAAAGTGCATTTCCACGTGCTGTACAAGCTTCATTCCTGCTTATAATTCAGCAGAAGGTCCAAGAGAAGAAGATGGAGGTGTCACTGTTGAAGCAGAAGACAGGTCATCAGGGGCTTTGAGCTCTGTATCCAGTTTTCCTCTGGGGAATTAAACCTTTTTCACTGATGTTTCAGCCTCTAAAACAGTGACTGCACTACTTCTCAACCCTCTGGTGGAATGCTGAGAAGGCAGCCAGTCTTTCTGAAGGGCATTTTAAAAGCAGAAATGCTTGTTAGTCTTGTCTGTCTACACTAGGCCTTTTGTCATATCCCTTACAATGTCTCTCCAGTCCCCTGCTTTTGTTTCACACCCAAATGCTTGTGACTTCAGCTCACACCAGTAGGGCTGATGGAGAGCACTCCCCCCTCGGCAATCAAGTCCAGCCGTAAAATTTATCGAGCTTAACCAAATCAACAGAATTTCAATAGGACACTTTAAATAGCAGCATAAGTTACAGCCTGAACCTCACAAACTGTTATAAAATTATCACGCTTAATTTTTCATTTTTATCAGTAGCCTCAGTGCTCAGGAGATAGAAGTAACACTGACTTCCAGGGCTGCATCTCCCTTCCCAAACCAAATCCCTCCCTACAAATAACTGCTGTGATGTGCAGCACTGCCCCGTGACCCAAGAAGTCCTTCGCTTACATAAACTGCTCATCTAAATATATCACTTTCCATGGCCAACACGGTTGATAAATGGTGTTCCCTTTATTTGTACCATTCCATAGTCATTATGAAACCTGGTGAAGAACTTTCTCCAGAGCAAAGTTAAACCAGATTCATGCTGCTCCATGTGCTGATTCAGCTTTCTAGATGTTTATCACTCAGAGGAAAACACCACAGCGCAACTGAAGAGAATGGTACAGGAGGACACTCCAAAGAAGAGAAGCAGTCTTTAAAAAAAAAAACAACTCAGAAAACTACTTAGCTTCTCTTTCACCAGTTATCACAAAATCAGAGCTTCCTTTAAAAAAAAATTAAAATATATTATTACAGAGAAAAACAGCTTCCAAGATCATGATGCCATATTAAATTCTTTCCCAAGTTCAATAAACTATGACTTATAAAACTTGTAAAATCCTTACTAGACTCAAGACAGCTCCACATGTGTCTGTGGCAAGAAGAATGGAACCTTTTGCTAAACATCTGCTAAATCTTGCATCTTGGCTGGAACGACTCTACCCATCCCAACACAGTGCCTTAGCACTTGCTGACTGCAGTCTGGGACTGATGGAATCTGTCTGTCTTCACGAAAACACTGCTCTGCCATGGTGCTTTATCACTGCCGTGTCTGCTCAGCCTTTGCCAGCAATACTGCATGAAGGCACAACCCTTAGGGCAGTTGCACCCCAACAGTGGCACGTAATGGTTCATCACAGGCTGAAATCACACAGCTGCCAGCCACAAGAGTAGGCACAAAGAGCATCTCCATTTGTACACACTACTCTGGGCTTCTGGAGTCCAGCACCTTTGTTTGTGAGCAGCCAGGGCATTCAAAGAAGTCTCTGAGAACAGTCAGAGAAGTTACAGAAAGTAAATTTACTTATTTGTGCACTGTATCAGCAATTAAACATTTCTCACTTGATTCTCTGTGAAAGATTTTTAAGAAGAATCTCTCCTTAACCCAAAAGGCATTTGCCTATTTTGAAGCCATCCTACAGCTCTTGATTCAGAAAAACAGAAGTGTCCTGTATTAATACTATTTGGAATTATTTGCTAAAACAATTCAAAACACAGAATTTACAAAAACTTCGCTTGTGTTTGCTCAGGGCAGCTTTTTAGCTTTAAGGAGAAGCCAGCGATTTTACACTGACCTGTAGAGATGCAGAATAAAGTCACTGATGCTTCCATAGTCTGCTGAGTTTAGTTTCAAAGCACAAGTTCTTATAGCACAAGGAATAGATCCGCTGAATGGGAGGTTTGCCCATCTACACCTTTTAAGACGTGCTGGTCCATGACCTGGATGTGGAAAGGAGTTGTACATCTACAGACCAGCCAAATTTCCCACTCTTTACTGGCATGATCCCTCCAGCTCAGTTCTACTTCCTACTTTGAGATACTTAAGATCCCAAAATTCTTTTTTTTAAAGTCAGCTATGCCACAAGAAGCTTCCCACTTCTTGTGAGCATAATATATTTTTTTACCATTAAATCCCTTTTTTAAAAAATGTTTTTTTCTTCAGACAGTCCACCCGATGCCATTTACAATAAATAGGCATTTCCCACACTGCATCTCTGCACAGCCTTATTACTCTGTAGATACTAGTCTCATGGATTTGACTGACTTTTGGCAATAATTTCTTTCCTCACATTGTAAAGCCTTCTATTTTCTGAGGCTGTCTCTAACACTGTAAAATATTACCTGTAACCCAAGTAATTTACCTTGGAGTACAGCAATGCTCAGGACGGTCTGACTTGCTCTTTGGCATGTGGTGCATCATAAGCCACAAATATAGAAGCATTTCTCCCTGTACATCACAAGTACTTTCCCTTGCTGGGGTGGATTTTTTTGACACTGGGAAGTCATCTCGACAGCCTTCAAGGAGACCCTTCAGAAAACTGAGCACTATACCACCATATTTATCCCACACACCTCCCTCCTCTTAGAAGGCAAGAGGATAGAAAGACAAAAAGTAGTCTGCATTCTCACAAGACGAAAAAAAGATCTCTCACATCTAAGAAAGAAAACATGGCAATCTTGGAACTCCGGTGCATCAGAAGATGAAAGATAAATCGTGTCCTGTGAATGTCACACATGCTTGTTGTTATTATCTCTAAGAGGAGGACCCCATTGTGCTAAATGCTACACATGCTCAAACTAACAGGCCGTTCCTGTCCCAGAGGCCTCATAACCCAAGATAAAAGCAGTATTGTTGCCCCCTTTTTATGAAGGGGAAGTAGGACACTAGAAGATTCAATCACTTGAACAAGTTACTCAATGAAACAGCAGATCTGAGAACAGAACCCAGATCCAAGTCTCCATCCCATGATTTAATCCTCACACTGTTCAAAATCAATTTTAGTTAAGCAGCATCTAAGCTTCAAATTGGCACCCATGATTATTTCTACTTCTACAAAAAATTTGATCTGTTTTTCATTCCCCCATTCATTTTAGATTCCTGTAAAACTCATCTTTATGTGTATGTCCAAAAGACTCAATGCAGCCACAAAAGAAAACCCTTCCACAAGCAGATTACTTACATATTCAAATTCAGAGAGTATTGGTATCTATCTTTAAAAAGGCACTTCAAAAAAAAAAAAAAAAAAAAACCAAAACCAAAACAAACCCATTACATGGGAGTACACACAGTAGCAGTATTGTGCTTTACAGATTATCACAACTTTGAAAAAAATTCTTACAACCCTTGGGAATTGAAGAAGAACAATTATTATGCTGCCCATGAGTGCAACATTAAGAACTGAGTTGCTCAAAACTTTCTAAAAAATCAAGGTAGTAGAAGCCTGGAGTTGTGTACCTAAAAAACCCAACCTCGTGGCTATCCCAGCCAGTGGCTTCAAATTCCTGCTTAATTTCACAGTATGAAACGAGTGGTGAAATCACACACTGAGTAAGTTACCTAAACATTTGTCCATTTAATATCTGAACCTAAACCAATATTTCAAAAATCCTGAATATGTTTTCTTCTCTTGGGAAATAAGAGAAAAAAGTACTCTAAGTCTTAAAACAGAGTGAGGAGGAATGTAAGTTTTTTGGAGGTGCACAAAACAATATTAGAAATTCTAAATTTAAAAATAATGTGAGAGCAAACCCACTAATGTAGAGACTCTGAAGAGATGCACACTGTGGGACTGCGACCTTTAGAAGAGTTAACCCTGGGAAGAGCTGAGGTAGAAGCCAACATTTATAAGGCAAGAGGGCTAGACAGGAAGCTGCACCCTGGGGAACTATGAGGTTTGTGCAGGGTGAAGAAAATGAAAACTCATAATGAAGTTCCAGCACTTTGGGATGGGGGAAGAGCAATAGTCTCGCCAAACTGGATGGCTCTCCTAGGCTGGAAAATGTCCTTTCTCATAATCCAAGGGTTGCGTGAATTGCAGCAAGTTCTTCCAACTATTTTAAAGAAAATACTGGCAGAGTGAATTCTATTCTCATCCAGGGGGCTTTGCATACCTTCGTGAGACAGCAATCAAATTTGATTTGTTCTCAGTGTGCAATGAGAGACTGGGGTTTGGCCACGGTTTAAGAGAGTTTGTCAAAAAAGGTCAGAAGTACTGGAGGAGGGAGCAGAGTTCTCCCAGCAGAGCAGACCGCTACTGCATTAACCTGGAGGTCACCACAGTGACCAGAGCAAAACTCTAACCATGTTTGAGAAAACATTAAATTCAACTCTATAGAGAACTGATTTTTATTCATCCCTCTGGAAGAGAGACTGGGAAGTACTTCCCACTGCAACTCTTGGGACTTAACAGAATAAGAGTTAAATAAATCAGTACCAGAAACTGAGATTACACTGAACATTTTGAAAGTGCATGTAAGTGGACTGCTCTTCTCACTGGCGGCACCAAGCCATTCTCCTAACCCAAGTTTTGAGTCACTGAACTCTGTTCCTATTCCTGCATTTTCTTCGTCTCAACAGTGCATTCATTTCCTCATTTTTACAAAGAAAAAAGTACATAGGGCTACCTAATGTTGCCAGATGCTGTATTTAAACTGGGAATAGTAAAACTATGTTGGATTACTGAATCTGTACAGAAAAATTTCCCTGTTAATGTTTGACATTTCAACTTGGTCTGTTTTGACAGGTTTCTGGCTTTTCAGCAAGAAACCCTAAACCAAATATTTTCAAACACTACCTCAAGAAAATGAAGTTTGCAGTTTTTTCTTTGGAGAGGCCTTAAAAATAATTTTAAAACCAAAACAACAAAAACAAAAACAACCAAACAACAAAAACAAAGACAAACAAACAAACAAAACCCCCAACAACAACATCAAAACTCCCAACAACCAAACCCACAGAGTTTGTTTTCTCCTCCTCAAAAAATAGAACATTTTCTTGTTAAATGGCTTCGTGGACTAGCAAACTAGAGAAATTTAAAGTAACTCTAGGGAGTAGTACTAGGACAATCACCCTTCCCGTGCAAATTTCTCTCCAGTATCAGCAACCCCATATCTTTATCCTCCACTGAATGAAAGTACACATGGAAATTAACAGAAATTTCTGCCAACACATTCCCTTTCTCCAGGGAATGCTGCACCAGCTCAAAATCTGCCTTCACTGCTGCAATATTTCAGTTATTATCTGGATAGCAACATGTAATTCTTTCATTACCAAGTTTGAGAGAAAGATCGCTCATTTCCCTCAATCTTCTCCTTGGTAATATATCATCCAGTGTTTAGGAGGAAAAAAAATAAAATACGAGAGAAACATTGTATTCTCCCAGGGAAAGTCAGATCTGGGACACAGTTAGGAAAAAATAATTGGTCCCATTATTATCATTGTGCCTAGCTTTACACTTAAGGGAGAAATATGTCTGAATAGCTGGTTCCATCAGCAATGCCGATAGAGGAGAAATTCCCACAGCCTGAATAAGTCTTCACACACTTAGAGAACGTGACCACACACAATACACATGACAGTGGAGAAGAACAAAGCAACCTCAGGAAGTGTCCCTGATTGTTTTCGGCTGATTAGGGACATATGCCAACAAGCCTCTAGTTTTTGAGGGAAGCTTTTCAACTTGGGGAGGTCAAATTTACATAACACAATTAAAGATACCGAGTTGTTTGGGTCCATATAAAACTCACATTCAGAACAACGTAAGGTACAAGTTTAAGACTAGTTTTTTCAGACCAGTTCAACCAAGGGACAGCTTTATCTTTCAAGTTAAATAAGCAGGGGAGAGATTAAAAGTCAGTTAACTAATGTAAAAAGCTAATTTACATTAAAATCATCCACTTGTTTTGGAATCAAACCACAGAGACTTCAACTAGTTACAGCAGTTTTGGAAAACTGCATTAAACCAGTATGAACATCAGGCCTTGAAACAAAAATACTGCCTATTACTTTTTTCAAAAATCACCACACAGACCTAAATATTTTTGGATCAGATAAACCACCTGAAAAGTAAGTGCACTGAAGTTAGCAGGAATTTGCCAGGTTGGTGCTCTTTCCAGCAGAGAAGTCAGAATTGCCCATTCCAGGTGTGAAGGCGCAGTCATCCTCAATCCCAAAGGCTTCCTTGAGCTCTACAATGGGGTGAAATATTCACCCTCTGGATTGCTGATGGTATCACCTCAGAGCCACCAACAGGGGAAGTTTTAACTTGGAGATAACCAGCTGCCAGCATCACCTCGGTGTTGGGCCAGGAGTGCCAAGGGATGCCTTGAGAACAGCTCACCTACACAAGGGCTGCTCACTTCTCTCCTCCTCAGTCAGCCAGCCTAATAAAAAGGTATTACACTTCCCTACAAATCATTCAGACTTCTGTAGGAAAGCATTAAAAAGAGCCACAGAGGTTTTAAAAAAGCCAACAAGATAAACTAAACACAGTACTTGGAGAAAAATGTAAGGCTTCCTGTAAATTAAACTGAACCTTTTTACATAATAGATCGCTCACAGAAATTTGTAAGGAAGTGACAAAGCTGCTGCAGATCTTAAGATATTGTAGCAAGGTTTGCAGATGCACTTATGTAAATATTTTCTGACAACTTGGCTGCTACAGAAAACATTTTTGAAGTTATCAAAAAGAATTTAAAGTATTTTCCACTCTAGTCATTAACATTTTATTTGCAAAAAGGAACTACCAGAACTGTTAAGCAAAAGGATCCCTTCTGCAGAAGGCACAAGCCCAGACAGCAGTGCTTTTAAACATGCCAGAGATCCAGGAGCCCCAGCACTGCTCTCAGAGGACCGGCCACTCCCCGCTCTCTGCCCCAAGACAACAAGCAGCAAGTTTTCACATCCAGAGTGATCACACTCCACAGCCCTCATGCAGTCCCTACCACACAAGATGCCCTCACACTGTGAGCAAGCTGGGCAGCTGAGTCAGGACAGGTTTCCCACTCTTTGAGCTGCCAGAGTTGGCACCACCAGTTCAGTTCTCACTGTGTGCTGAGAGACTGAGTCAGAGCCTGGCCATGCCTGGAATCAGCAACCTGAACACGCAGACAGCAGCTTTACCTCAAAGCCATTATCCATTTCTTGGCATTGCAAAGCAGGAATATTTCATGGCCTGGCAGAGGTCTATTAGCATATGTATTTTATCTACTGTCACAAATGCATCACCATTCAGCTGCAGTTTCTTTTGGAGCTTATTTTTCTCTCCAGACATTTAAACTGCATAATATTTTTTTACTGCTAAGCAGATACAAGAAAACATCTAGTAAGTGAAGACCATACAAGTTAGAGACAACTAAGAGCAGGCCATTAGTGGTTTGTTAACTCTCCAGCAATCCTCCAGGAATCACTAGTGGACTCACCAGATCCTATCAGATTCTGTGCTTGAGTCTCAGGTTTGAGACAAAAAGCTTTGTGAAGACATGCCTACAGACAGCTTTCCCTTCTGGGTACACATCCAAGTCACCTCAAGCATGAAAGATACATTTTACTGCTAAGGTCAGCAGGAATTCACATTATTAAAAGGAGCTTCACTAAACTCTGTTTCAGGTGGTACAAGAACTTAGTGCTTCAGGCTTGAGACCAGTTGTCTGGGTTTTGCTCAAATAACACACCCTTTGAGGGGGAGCAGGGACATTTAAGGGTAAAGGATAGGACGAATCTTCATTGCTGGGGAAGATCAGGTGATAAATTGCCAGGAGACCACATCTGAGGTACAGAAGCTGCTTGACAGCTCCTCAACCATGTAATTCATTCCTTTTCTCAGAGCTACACAGGGCAGATCTCATAGCAGAAAAGATCTTCAGGGCAATCTGCTTTCTGAGTTCAACACCACATTGCACTAGGGATGATTACAAAAGTGTAAAAGACAACTGGACATATTCACAGCACCATCTTCTGACCAAAGCACCCAATTAAAAAATCATAGATTACAGAAAAAAAATTACAATTTAATTACCATGTGTGGTGTGTGTGTGTACTCACATATTAACCCCACACACACCCCATTTCTGAAAATTCTTATTAGTCTAACAGAAGTAATAAATGCCTTTTTAGTTGGTTCCTTTTAATTATTTGGGTTCTCTGTATGGGTGAGAAATATTTATAATACCCTTCACTTCACCAACATATCAGGTAGGTCACATAATCCTGGAGACATGAAACATATTCTTCCCTCCAGAGGAAAGGACGCATTTAAAATTAAGGAATGGTCCATACTGGAGCACACTCTCTCCTGACTATAAAAAGGAGTGTAGGGAGCTTAACCCTACAAATACCCCACAGGTTTTCCCTTTGCTGCCTGGACACAGACATGTGAGTTTGAGAGCTCTGGCACTGCAGCTGTTGACACTTGTTTTCTGTAAAGGAACACCTTTATATGCTATAGAGCTTCAGTAGCAGAAACTGCAATGGACGTAACTCCAACTTCCCACACGCAGCTGGGATAAAATATTGATGCTACTGAAGTCCAGAACAAAACTGCGTGCCACTGACTTCAGTGGCGCCTGGATTTCACACTAGTTTTGCAAGGGTTCTCATTTTTGCCTGGCAAGATTTCAACCCTTTTTAATTCCCAGAAGCTCAACCACAAATCCCTCTTCTCCTCCCACACAGCTGCACTGACACTCCCCAAGCTCCTCTAAGGCAGCAGCAGAGCAAACCTCCTTGGGAAGACACAGGGCTTTGCTTGCAGGAGATCCCCACCTCCTCCAACTGTCTTTCAGCTCCAGAAAGGCCAATCTATAAAAATCTTCAAACTGATTAAGAACAGACACCCCCTGAGCTTAGCCCTTCCCCTCAGGCTCTGTGTATCACTGCCCCTAACAGTCACTCCTGGCTTTTCCTGCAACTCAGTCAAGGGAGCACAGCCCTGGCACAAGCAGAACTAACAAGATCTGGAAGCATGGCCCAGAGTCTGGGGGAAAGCAAAGGACACAGCACTGGACTCAAGAACCTGCAGCAGTCCCATGAAGTCACAGCACTGAGGCCTAACTTAGAGCTTGATGCTCCCCCAGTGTTTGTTTTTAAAGAAATCAGACGTTAAAAATAGATAAAGCCACAGTGACAGAAACAAGATATATCAAGTATTCTTCAGCCAAAACATTAAGAAACCTGCTTTTTGGTGTCCCCAGGTATCTTCCACATACAGAGCTTATCCCAGCCATCTGGCCATCAAACATGCAGACAAGGAACAGCCTAAAAGAAGGATGGATGTCAGAGAGCCACAAAGCAGCCTTAAACAGGGCAATTAAAAGGATGAATGCAGCCTCCTGAGAAGGAAGTGCCACTGTGATTGGAAGGAGAAAGCAATTTAAAAGCTGAGGGAGGTTTTCAAACCAGGAGCTTACAAATACTAATATCCACCAGCCATCCATAGGCTTTGGCACATTCATTTGAGGGTCCTTTGACAAAATCTGGTAGTTCCAGCAGTGCGAATGATTGGCACATCAGGGGTCATGGGCACAGCACCAGCAGCAGGAGCAGCCAAGCCCGAGAAAGTGCTGCTACATCTGGTGTAACATGACTGACATTGCACTGGTTACAGCAGAGATCAGCTTCTTCAAGCACCAAACACAGCATTAGCAGGCAGGTCATAGAGGAGCTAAACCCTCATTTTGCAAAGACTTGCCATGATTTTCATGCACAGACACCCCACTGGCTATGGAAATACTTCCTCTCAGCCAGCCTTCAAGGGATGAGGGACTCTATGCAGCTCAGTCTGGTAGAAAAATCAGAATTCCTGGGGCTTTTTTATTTCTGGCCAATCTCATTACTTTTTACTCTTGGTACAGTCAAGCCTAGAGAGGTTTCAGTCAGAAGCTGGAACCATTACACACTGCATAGTCTTACACTGCCACAAGAAAAAGACAGCCCTTGACCCAAGCACTGGTGTCCCCAATATGAGACAGTCACAGAGACAGTCACAGAGACAGTCACAGAGACAGTCACAGAGACAGTCACGAAATCTTTCTTGAAGCCCAGAGATTCCTTAGGGACAACAAGAAGATGAAATGATTCTATAGTTAAAATGCACAGGCAGCACAAGTTGTGATGCACAGAATCAACTCTTAACTATTTTGTCCTGATCTGGATAGGGTTCCCAGATCAATCCAGTGTTCAGCAACACAGTTCCACTGGGCACTGGCAGGAATTCTTCACCCTGTGACAATACTGTGCCACCCTGGGCTCCACCCCCTCGTTGCTCCTGTGTTACATCAAGGGCCATTTGTTGACATGTCCTTGCTTCATCCTGAGCCATGCACAGGAGAAAAGGGAAGCAAATTTTCTACCCTTGGTGAATTTTCTGTCCCTTGAGGGATTTCACAAGGAATATCACCTGGCAATACTGATGCCTGGTAAGGGTCAGTCAGCTTGGATCTCACCATGTACTGTTACTAACCATCTGAAAGATCCCCCCCAAAACTTCTTTTACAGTTTCTGTTTCACATGTGTTACACATCTTAAGGCCCCCATCACAGTACAACATTCAGTAGGGAGCTGCCATCACACACAACAGGACAGCAAAAATCATTCCGTTTGAGGCAAAAAAAAAGTCTGAATTACAAAGCACTTCCAGAGACAGAACATGCAGCAGCTCCCAGCATTGAGATGGGACGGCAGAGCCCCTTTTTTGTCACAACCCAGCCTGCAGGAACAAGGGTGAAAGTCTCCAGAGCCTTTCTTCAGCAGCACCGTAACCAGCTGCCCACAGTCTCTGCAGGGGCAGAGAATGCAGATGCCTCAGAACAGCCCAATGCAAAGCACGATCCAACACAGCCCCACAAGCCCTGGGCTCTGGCTTCCTAACCTGGCTCCATCACCTCTCTTTCTGCACAGGACAACCCCCCAGCCCTGGGGAGCCCTCCACAGAGCAGCCCTCCCTTGTATCTCCAGGTGCCTCCTACCTTCCCCCTTTGGCAGATCTCAGAGAAGCTGTGCCACCACTGAGGAGGTGATTAGGCCCTTCCCGAGCCCTTTTCAGGCTGCTGCCATTGATGTACCCCACAAATGTATTCCGCTTCACTTGCCAAAAACATACAGGAGCTACAAAAGAAGAAGATATCTTTCAATAGCTCCTAAAATGACTTTTGCTCCTTTCCCTAAAAAGCTGCAACATAAATTAGGGCAGGGATGGGCTGCTAAGGGAAGCTCCTTTGTCCCTGTTGTGTTAGAAGAGAAAAATAATTGTTGGCTTTCCATCAGCCAGCAGGAACAACTGCTGTGGTGCCATGCCAAAAGGATTTGCACCTCTCTGTACTTCTTTGTGGACAGCTATGATCTGCTGTTCTCTGAGTCAGTGTTTCTTTATTATGGCATGTATCAAAAGAGCACCATTGTTTAGAATATGCTCCTTATTTCACATCGGAAAGGGAAAATGATGGGAACACAGGGGCTTAAAGTTTGGAAGATGAAAAGGCAAGCACAATAAAGACAGTTGTCTTTGAGCTTACAAGCCACATGTCACAACTGTAAGCACTGAATCATCTCCTTGGTGTACCTTGTGAACCACTTTCACTTCAAAAACAAAAATAAAGCACCAGGGCTTTTTATGGTCTTGACAAAATCTGCAGTGCCTGGCATTGAGCAGTATCACATTATTTCCCTTGCAGGTGACCTGGGAGGGGTTTGCAGAAAATTGATTTCTGTTTACTTTCATATGTTTCTTTACAATGGATAAATAAAGTCTGAAGGACCCTCGCCTCCCTCAAAATCTCCTTCTGTTCTCACTCCACTGCCCTCAAACTACTTTATTTCTCAATAGCATCAGGAACTCTGAACACAGGCTCATCCCTCTATGTTGACTGGTATTACACTCATACTGTGAATTTTACAGGTTGAAGTGTTAGGAACATCAAGCCCAAAGGTATCTTTCCCCCAAGCATTTTGCCCAGTTTTCCACTCAACGTACAAGCTAAAAGGCCATCAGCTCTGACATCTCCTGCCCAGCCACCTGCAGTAACAAGGTGCAGAGCTCATGCAGGTGCTGCCCCACTGCCTGCTGCAAGTAGCTGCTGTCACACAGAGCTTTGTATCAACCCACACATTCTACTTTTCAACAGCCTGAACTACCCCAGGTACGGTACTAGACACAGCACAGCAAACCTCTTGGTTTGCAGTGGTAGAGCCAGCAGCTAGAAGATTCCTGCCCTTGCTTCCAAGCAAGAGACATTTCCAGATGTGTTTAAGCCTCAGCAAGCACACTCAAATCCACTAACCTAGAAACATCCAGAAATAAGAAATGTTACAACTTCTAGATTTCACCTGGACCTTAATTATTTTTGCATCCATATGAGTATGAGGTAACACTGGCCTTCTCTCCACCAGAAGGCTCAGAAAGAAGAGCTCTGAATGCACAGACCACACCACAGACCATCACAAGAGCCTGGGTTTCACTCCAGTGCAGCACAAAGAACCTGTCCAAATCCAGTGTCAACATGATGAGCACATTGTGAGCTTCAGCAGCAGGTTTCTAGAGGAAATCATTCTGCTTTGATATTAGAATTTCCACTGACAATTAAATCACCGTATTCCCCAGCACACTGTTCCAATGTTATGCACTCCTAATGTGAAGATGGATCTTTTTGACCCTGCGTATTCCTGTCTTGAGGAACCGGGCTGTATTGTGCCTTTCTTTGGAAGATCAAAGAGCCCTTTATTATAAAACACCTGCTCCCACATAAAAAGGTGCAAACCTCAAGCAGGGCCTTAATTTGCTCAATTCAGAGGTGCCTCACCTGGTCTGAAACCACTGCAGTGCCCTTCTTAGAGGGCAAACACCAGGGCCAGGCAGCACTGCAGCAGAAGTTAATGCAGTAATCCCATTCCTGATACACAGACACTGGCTGCTAGAACTTTCCAAGCATTAAAAACACATGAAGACTTTAGTCATTAGTCAGACCTTTATTTTTATATATGAGCAGAGAGGCAGTGGGGTTTGGCAGCAATATGCAAGTCCTGGTTCCTGACCTGTTTCCTCAGTTACTGGCATCTCTTCTCCTCTCATTCCTCCTGGGGATGGAGTCACGGCCATTTGAACCTGCTGCCTGTCCATACTGTCAGTACACCTTTGGGCAGCACCCTCCCTCACGGACCAAGCTGCCCACATCGAGATCTGGGCACTGCTTCCCATCCCACACCACCATGTCCAAATGTTCTATTGCAGCTGCCAGGTCCCATCCCAGTCCAGAGATAAGTTATTAATCAGGTACCACCAGATCTCCCCACTTTGGTTTGCAGGGGCAGCTGCTGCCTCTCATTATGGGTTTACCCCTGGCCTTAGCAGCAGTGAACGGGGACCTCAGAGGCACAGCCCCAGTCATTCCCCATGGCCCAGGAGCAGAAGGCAGCAGAGCAGGGCCCCGGCACTGCTGGGTCACTGGCCCAGGGCTGCCCGTGGAGCGTGGCAGGACTCCCCTGGGTGACCGGCTGAAGGAGTTCTGAGAGCCAGAACAAAGCCCAGAGCACTAACTATCTAACTGGTAATTACTTTCTGGTGAAGACTGAAAAATGGATCATTAAAACCATATTAAACTGTTTTCATTAATACAAAAACCTGATTTACATTTTTTTTCCCACAGAGCCATTATGTTCCAAACGCACTGCACGGATGATTTGTTTAATCACAACCACATGGAATAGCAATTTTAAGGGCCTGTGACAATCACTTTTTTAACCAGGAAACCTGGCTTGCAATAATTGTCATGTTTTTTGTTAGCCACCCTTCTCACTGCTGTCATAAACCTGCTCCTTTCCAAACACTCTGCCTTCCTAGCTGCACATAAAAGCAGCACAATCCACTGATACAATTAATAACACTGAATATTTAGGTCAACGTCAGTTCTATTAATTTTATCTCTTAAAGACTCACACATTTTCTAAACAAATCTAGCCCTTTGGGGGGTTAAACTGTAATTTGCAGTCTGGTTGTGAGTCCCTATCACATAATAGATCAATTAGGTTGAACACTCTAGTATATTAATCTTATTCACACATAGTAAAGGCAAATATGGCTAATTACTGTATTACAATATTGTCTACTTTTTGCAAATATGTATTAAGGAAAAGGGGAGTTTACTACATTGAATTATCAAATAAAATTATCTTGATATTAAACTGACAGTGAAGATGAATGCCTGTATTAATCCATCTCATTTTTCCTAAATCAATATCCATTGGAAAATTTGTTTATCATTACTAATGTGCTGGATCTGTAGAAGAGACTTTCATATCAAGAACCCAGGATTTCCCTTCAATGCATGGTTTGCCTGTCATAGCATTCTATGAAACAGTAGTGAGATTTCTTTTGCCATACCTATTAGCTTTATTTTTGTACTTTCCGGTTATGAACTACTGGTAAGATTTCAATGACTCCAGAGAAATGCAGGTAGTGATCCAAGCCTAATTTCTGTGCCTCTCCCTGCAAACTCGCATAGCCAGAGGGCTTGTCTCTGTGATGAAATTAATTGAATTCAGTTTTTAAACTACCAAGTTAATCAAGATTGGCACAACAGCTAACTGGCCAGTGGAAACAAGGAAAAGTCATGGTCAGCATTAAGTTTACCTGAGGCAAGCTGAGGTGAGCCTGAGCAGGATTCATCCTTGTCTGCTTTCACTAATTAGCAGGTACCAGTTAATTCATCCATAGGCTCATAATAAAATGGGACAAAAAAAAAGTCCTGCAAGAAGTAACCTAGTCTGCCTTGAGGCAGCATGAAAATTGAGTTTAGATGTGACTTAATATCCTAGCAGAAACTTAATTCTGTTCCTTGTTCTGCCGCTGATCTGCTGTGTGACCAAGTCACTTCCTCACTTCCCCCACTGTGGTGATTTCCCCGGCCCCCATCTTATTTAGCTCCCACTCAAGACCCCAAAGGCGGGAATTCCCCCTCCCACCCACGTGGCACCCGGCACAGTGGGGCTCGCTGGAGCTGGTGCTCTAGGCGTCACTGCAGTCAGATGTTACACGCTATTAGGAGCGAAGACAGGGCACAAATTAAGAGGATGGCTGTGCTTAGTGCTTCCTTAATGTTTTGCACATTTGAATTTTCCAGCAACAGCTCACAAGCTGTGAATTTGCTAGAGTGGAAACCAGGCCAATAAAAATAAAGACAGAAATCTAAATGCTTGGGCTGGTGCAACAGAAGTCTTGTATGAAACACCTGACAAAAACATAGAGATTAATTTGCCCACATAACAGACAGTAAATCCAACAAAAACATGTTACTTTGAAAAAATGAAAGAGGAAAAAAGGTGTAATTTTTTCTACGCTGCTGCAGCATATGGAACATGTTGGATCTCAGGATCATTCCACAGGACACAGGTGAAAAACAGGTTCCTCAGCTTTTTTAAGAGCACACAAAATGTGTTTATGCTAAGCACCTACTCATCCCAGAAGCCAGTTGCTCCAAGGCAGTCCCTCACCACATGAAACACGCTGGCCTGTGATTATTTATACAGTTCCATACACATGCACACTCCCACATACAGGAAAGAGGCTGAGCCATAGAGGATGCAGGAGCCAAAATGCTGATTTCCTGTCTTGGGCTGACATCATTGGTGTACAATTTGCTGTTGGAAACCTCCTTGCTTAGAAGCATTTCCCAGACTTCTTGCATCTCTTCTCTGCAAAATTTGGGAAGATAGACTATTCTCAGGTAATCCACAAAACAAAATGTTCCATAATTGACTCTGCTAAGAGCTTATACAGCTGCATGAATTATAAATTATTATTTCTGCCTTGAAAAGTATTATTACATAGTCTGAGACTACTCTTAGTCTTTTCCATGCCTAGAACTGTTCCCAGCTAGAGCTGCTTCACACATGTTGCTGTTCCATAACCAAATCTCATTTCTTAAGTGGGTCATCAATACTTCGGGTTCCCTTTCTCACCTCATGGGCCTCTAATTTCAAATCCTGTCTAGAATTTTTTAACAGCCAAGTTGAAGGAATGCATACCCAGAAACATCCAGATGTTTGTTATAAAGGATCCAGAATGCAAGTCACAAGGGAGAAAAATTTCCTATTTGCTTACAACAGAATCAAATGATCTCTGTGCTCCATTTACCAAAATCAATTATCGAATTAAATCTGTTCCTGTTGTTTAATAGGGCATTCTCAAAGAAAAATCAGTCTCTCAGTTCTAGGAAATCTGTGCAAGGAACCACATTTCTATCCTTGGTTGGACCAAACTGTACTAATCAGTAGTTCCATTGCATCATATGGAGCCAATGCTTGGATTAATTATTTTGACAAAAGCATGATCAGCAATAGGATTATTGACTTCATAGTGCCAGAAGCTCCCAAGGAGCCAGACTCAAACCATTCAAAAGAACAACACTTAAGGATGCCTGGAGTGAGGAAGAATTCTCCAGGAGAATCTCAAACATGGAAGTGATGTATCTCCCATTTCTACCAGCAACTGCAATCTGGAGTGCATGGTCAGTGCTCAGCAAGGATGAGGACATGGAGAAAACAGCTGCAGGAGGTGAAGCTGACTTATTTCCACCAGTGTCCAGCAAGAAGGGAGCAATGAGCTCTGCCACAATTATGATTTCAGACTGCTCTCTTCAAAGTTCAACAGCATTTGAGGAACACCAAGGCATTCCAGAGCCACAGCCACTGGGATAAGGCTTGCTCATAGCACAGTTAAAGACCCATTAGGCTTGCAAGCTTCTGCCTTGGCTGTATTAATTTATGTATACTTCACCCATTTTCCTCCATTATTTTCAAATAAGCAGTTTTAAAGATTTGTCTGTATTCTGTGCTGCATATTATTTTAAAATATGCATCAACCATCAATGAAGCATAATTTTTAAGACTCCAAAGGATCCAGGCATATCAATAATCCAGGAAACAAAAGACAACTCATACTCCTCATAAAGGGGAGACAAATTTGGAGGTGTGAAGTATTCTACAGCAGAAAAATTAACACTCAAAAAGGAAAGTGTAATTAACATAAGGGTTCACAAGGAACTGTAAGAGTTAATACTCTCTCCCTCCATTAAGCACATCAAGAGTGTTCTTTTCCTAATGAGTTAACCTCTTATTATTCAAGTTTAATGGGGACATATATCTGTTTAACCCTGTAGCCTCAGGAGTCAGAATTTCCTGGTGTTAATTATATGGCATATATTCAGACTCTTTGCTAGCAATGTGAAATGACAGTTCCCACCAAACCTGGAAACTGGAACCAGAAATCTCAAGCAAACCTCAGTCTGCTTGACAGGAGAAATATACCTGAAGGTTGTAATTCCCCATGGTTCCTGTAGTCCAATTCCTGCAGGACAGTGGACAACAAGCTTAGCACACATCTTGCTCCCTAAAGCCAACTTGGACTTGTGTAAACTGAACAGGCACCAGAGAGCTTCCCAGAGAGCAGAGCAGCATCACCTTCCCTTTGTCAGGAAGGGGAAGTGATCCAGACAGATCACACACCAGTGTAGAAATTTCACCTGGGAGTTTCCATTTCAACTCAAATGTGTATTAAGTGACTGTGTGTGCACAGGACACACTGCTCTGCTGTAACAACCCTACTGGAGCTTGAATTTGTGTTGCTGTTTTGGTCTTTTTCCTTCAAGAGAATTTAGTAGGAGTAAGAGCAGAACCCATCCTGTAACAGGACCTCCAGCAGCACCAGAGTGCTGCTTTCAGCACTCACCAGGGAACCGGTCCCAAGGGACTCGAGAAAGGGTGTGCACATGGGACACGCACACACACCACATCAGACAGTGCTAGCTGTGGAAGGGAACACATTCGGCCCCTCAGAAATCTCCTCCCTGATGTTTTGCGCATAAAAGCGGACATTGCTAAACGAATATCTTCAGAGCCAAGGTTACCCTGGTGGTCCATTTGTCTGTTAAATGATCATGCAGACCCAGAAGAGCATAAAGCCCATGACAGTAGCATGACATGTATGAATTTACAGGATAGATACACAACACACTGTAGTGGTTCCCCCAAAAGCCATCTCAAAACAGCTTCTGACCATTTATTTTTACCCCAACAGAGAAACATTAAGTCACAATTTCAGGGTGGAAGCAGACACACAATAAATATCCTATTTTTTGATTGTTTAATTCGTGATGCAAATCACAGTTTGTTTAAACAAAAAACAGTTGTCTTTGGTGCCACTGATTCAGCATATCCCCTCCAACTTAATTCTCTGCTAGATCTGGGCACTCAAAAAGAAGGAGGCTATTTGCAGCAACACAGTGGTTAACAGGAGGCTGAATTTTGACTTCACAATGTATCCTGAAATGACTGCAAAGAAGAATGAATTGCTGCTAAAACAGGAGATCAAGTCCAAGTACACAAAACAAACCCTGATCTCTTCTGGATCAGGAAGGAAGCTGTACTTAACTCTCTGGAAGTTAAGCTACACCCTGTGTCCTCCTTTGCTATTTTAGGCTGCAGACAGGATCACCTAGATGACATTTAGCATCAAACTTCATTTCTCTTCCAAGAGATGGAAGGTACATACACAAGCTCTTATTAATCAAATCATGGAGATGTTCCTAGGCCTGGAAAAGGAAGACCCCTCCAGAGTCCCACCAGCAAAGCAGAGCAGCGAGTCCAGTGGGCACCTCCTTGGGACAGTCACGAGAAGTCAGTGTACTTCCACCCATTTACAGATGAGCCTACCACCACCCTACTACTTTCATCCTGCTTATTGCAATGAATAAATATATCAATAATTAACAGCAAGTTAAGAAGATGATTTGCACTTCTGTAGGGCCCTTCCTCTGAGGAGCTCCTTAACAAGACAAGGCCTTGCAGAGCCACTGTTGTCCCATTTCACAGACAGGGCACTCCATCACATCCAGCAGTGGAGCACTTCCTCCAAGGGCCCTGGAACAACCAACCAGCAAGAGAGAACAATGCTGAACACCCATGCTGTACCCACCAGGCTGCACTTCACCTGGGGAAAAAAAAATACCAAGAGCACAGGCTGCCTTCCCAGCCACCTTAAGAGCAGTGATTGCCTTCAAAGCTCTCCTGTGAAGGATGCAGGTTCCTTTTTGCTGTGTAACACTGAAAAGACAAGATTTTTGGGGTGGCACGCAAAGTCAAGCAAAAGGGGAAAGTGGTTATTTGTAAATAACCATATAGCCATGCATGGCTTGTGAACCATGGTTAATTCAATACCCACACGTGCTCATTAGAGCTATTCAGGCGCCTACTGCAATCAGCTTGTTTACACACTTATCAATGACAACTTTCAGATTATTACTTTAATTACAAAAACCCCTTAATTCATTGGGATTATATCACCAAAACTCCTTTTCCACTGGGGAAAACTAGTATTTACAGGAAGAAAAGGAGCTGAGCTAGTCACTACAGCTGCCAGTTGCTACCTGGAGTTCATTCTTCAAGGATAAGGAGGCACAGGGAACCGACATCAGGTGCCTCCACCATAAGCAGCAGGACACAGGAGTGTAATGAACCAACTCAAGAGTTATATGACCTGCAGTGAAGAGGCTTCACAGCAAATCCTGTGGGACTCCCTTCTGAAAGAATATCCTGTCAGGAGCAGGCCCACAGCATCTTTATACCCAGCCCTGGTGCTCCTGATATTTCCCAGGTGCCCTACCAGCAGCCCGTCACAGACACGCTAAACCTCAGAGCCTTTGGGACCTCAGTGGCTGAGAGTCCCACAGTTCTCCCATATTCTCCACACCTCACGGAGGGGACTTGTCCCAGACCCAATCATCAGGTGTGTCACAGCAGGGCCATTCTTCCATCCTGGCAGGGCAAGGCCAAGTCCAGACCCCACAAGCTACAGAAACATATTGCTCCCAGCAGCCCCACAGAGGTTTGTACTTGGGCACCAGGTCCTCCAGGTCTGTTACAGATGCTCCCCAGAGGCTCAGGAAAGTGCCCTCCAGTAAAGGTGGCAGCAGCATGGCTGTGAGGAAGCCAGCTGGGAGCCATCAGTGCCCAGCACCGACTGGTCCTGCTTGCTCCAGCCCCACACAAACCCCTCAACACCCACCACCTGCTGACCTGCCACCAGATGAAAGTTCAATACGAGCTGACCTGATCTTATCACAGGAATAAAATCATTCCTTACAGATCTTGTTAAGACACCAAGTTCCCAACAAAACCACCTCCAAGTCAAAATTACCATCCGATCTTCTCCAGTCCAGATAGAGCAAGACTTGGCTGCAAATGAGCAACTGATTAACAACTGGTTAACTCCACCAGCATTTCCTAACATCCTCAAGTTCTATCAGTGGCAAGCCATGTGACATTATTTCCCAGGAGGGGATTTGAACATTGTTACCATTTTATAGAGCTAAAAAGGGGATGTTAATAAAATGCATAATTGAAATTTACCCCTCTTCTCTTACTAAGAAGCTATAAAATTTTTGCACTGTCTGTCCTAAATATTTTTTGTATTCTACAGTTAGAACTGTTTCCCCACACAAATTTTAAACTGTCACATAAATCAGTGTATTTGTTTGCAGCTATTTCTGAAGGCAGTAAATTAATCTAGGTTATGGCATCTGACTACAAAGTATCCTACAGATTACTTTTATGCATTTGCCAAATACTTTCCAAAATGCTGCATGGAATAAGTATCAGATAAAGAACATACTCTGAAAAACACTAAAAAATAATAGTATTTGTCTGTTTTTCCAGCTCACCAATTCTTTGTGCTTTTTTACCATGCATATTTCCAATTTTCCAGTATTCATCTGAAAATCCACTTTTCCCCCTTGTTTAAAATGAAACCCTCAGCTATTGACACAGACACTCTCAGCAGACTGTAATAATAAGTTGTTGAAAGAGGGAGCCTTGTAGGAGCTGTTGTGAACTGAGGCTCCCAGCACTGGGAGCAGGAATACTGGCAGGAATACTCCAGCCAGCCACCAGCAGCCCTTTGGTCTGGTTTTTCTCCGTATTTCCCATGGTATGTTTTACAAGCTAAAAAACAGAACAAACTAAATCACTTACTCCCTTCCCCTCGCCCCTTTCATTTAAAAATTGTACTCATCTTTGATGCTGACACAAATGGCAGTAAACTGAGTAAATTTTGTTTGCAGCTTGAGTTCAATAGTAAAACATCCTCTGATTCAGCAAGCCTCTATTTGTCTCCACGCAGAGTCACCACTCCAAAGACTTTACATCCCCAAGGAGTGAGCCAGAGCCCTGGGAACATCTTCTGGGGCAAATGACTTCATATTAATAAGAATCATATCTATCCTCTGTATAACTAAGCCCTGTCAAAACCTCTTTCCAGGTACTGGTAGGCAGCCACAGAGTCATTTTAAACACATACCTGCATCAGTAGGTCAGTAGAAGATACCGAAGAAGCCCAGCAGAGATACCAGGTCTGCAGCAAGGCCCAGAGCAGATGTAGCACTGCCTTTCAGAGTCAGATCTGACTTCAGGAAGCATCCTAGACCCTTAACTCCAGCCCATGACCCACACACAGATGTTCTAATAAAGTTATTTACATTTTAAGTCTCTGTCCCTAAGTACCCATTCCTAGGATAAAGGCTTTGCCCTGTACATGCAATTACACATATACACCCCCACTTAAAGACCATCAAGTAGGGGCAGGAAACCTATGAAACCTTCAGTGCAGGAACTTTGCACTGAAGGTCACCTGCCTGCTCCGGCATGCTGGCACCCAGCTCTCCAGCTGCCAAGGTGCTGTTCCTGCAGGAAAAGGCAGGAGCTTTGTGAAAAGACAACACATGCTGGTATTTTATGCCTACAGAATCCTCGGTAGATGCAGAACTTCTGCAGCTTCTGGAAATTTCTCAATTCTTGTCTGCTGGGTGGGAGGGGAGGAGGGATGGCTGTCATTACCAAGTTAGAGGAGTCTTGGGATAGACCAGTCCTTCTCTGTTGAGTTCACTAGATAACAGCCTCTGCTGATTCAGTGTACTCCTCCCAATGCCAACAGGAGCTCTGCCATCCTCTTGGATGGGGATTAGGTCTCAGCTCTAGATAACTAGCTGAGGGGAAACCACTGAACACGCATTGCAACTGGAGCTGTAAGGCAGAAATAGAAAGCTATAGGCCAAATTTTGTCACCTTTATTCAATCCTCTTTCTTCCACCTCAGGCAAGAGCACAATCCTGTCCACTAAACCAGCCTGTTCGCTGCCCAGCAGATTCTTGGTCCTTGGCAGTGGACACCCGAGATTTACAAGCCATGTTTAGACATAAATAGAGATCAGTCTCCAGGCAGGATCACACAAGGGCACATCCAGCAAGACAGCCCAGCACTGATGACACCGATTAAGAAGGTACACTGGGATGGGTGAACCAGCAGGAGATTAAACCAGTGCTGGCACAGCACTGGCATCAATGCCAAGGGCAGCAGAAGAGTAAACCCCCCAGCATGAGTAAGGTTAGCGGCCCTGGGCACTTGCAGTGCCCCAGGTGTCAGAGCGGATCGGTGCCGGGGGTAGCAGGGGTGCTGCGATCCCGGGCTAGGGCTGGATAACAATGCGGGGCACAGACAGAGCAAGGCCTGGTCATTAAAGCTTGAATAGGCAGAAAGGAAAAGGAATCTCCTAATCATTTCCTTTAGCCATCTCAGCTCCTCTCCCATCCTTTCCCCCCTCCTGGCCTTTTGAAGATGCTTGCTAATAAGTGTTAACGAGTTGCCTGACAAAGGAGGAGGGGGAGGGGGAAGACGCTACCAAGGAAGAAAAGGGACCAGACAGAGGCCTGTACATGCCATGGCAGATTCTGGATGCAAAGGAGCCCCGGGACAGGACCCCCACTCCTGGCAGGTTCATTTCAAGCTCTGACCTCTCTGACTGAGCTTTTAATTTTTTCTTTTATTTATTTTTTTTTTCTGCACGCCGCATGTCTCCTTCCCTTTCTTCCAGTCCATCTGAGACAAGCTTGCAGCTTGCACTCGCCAGCTCACCACTTTGTCAGTGCTGCCACCCTCTTCAGTTCCACCACTTGTTTTTTCTCTCTCCATTTCAGCCCTCTCCGATGTGAGCCACAACACAGCTGAAACACCCCAGGCTGCCCTGGTTACCCTGTCCCTCCTGCCACAAGAACATGACTGCCCCAGAGCCCTAGCAAAAGTCTCTCAAGACTCTGCATCTTCCAACCACCACTACAGCAGCTGCTCCTTCCACCTTGGAAGGTTCACCATCTCCACCAGATTTAACCCTTACAGCCTTAAATGCAGGTATTCCCATTCTTCACCGCACTCAACCTTTGTACGGAGGGGCTCTACCCCCCACCAGAGCTTCCCTGTGAACACAGGATGCCGCTAGCCTTCCATCCCTCTAGGAACCATTCATTCCTGGAGTAACCCACATCACTTTTGCACTGGACCAGCAACTACAGAAGGTTGTAAGAGAATGGAGAATCAGGACAAGCATCTTTTCCCATGGGAGAGTTTATCTCAGCCAGCTTCTAGCATGGCTCTATTCCCATGGTCCATCACCCAAGGTGGCCAACCTGCCCTCTCAGCTGGGAGCTGCAGCCTCAAAAGGAGATGCCACAGAGCTTGAGGACCAACACCATTTTGGTCTCACCTTAGAGAAGGGAGATCTCCATTGCAAAAGCAGCACCTCTTTGGGAAGCACTAGCAGGACTCTGAAGAAAAGTGCAAAAGAGTTTCTTTCACCTACATCTGTATTAACAGACTGAGACACAACTCCTCACAAACAAAGCTGCATCTCCAACAGACCCTTCTGCTGAGGCAATCTTTTATACAGACCCCACCCCAAAGCAATCAGCTCATTTCTCCCACCTGGCCCATCCCAAATCTCCTACAAATCACTACCTGCTGCACAGGCCTTGCTCTAGTTGCTGACAAGGGGCTGATTAACTCCTTCCCTGCCACTGGAGGTTTGTCTAGCTTGGGGCAGTTTCCTGTCTGAACTTTCTTTCCAGTGCCTCTAAGATTGAAAAGGTCTCTCCCTGCCACAAACACATACAGGGCTCAGTCTACAGAAGGAGGTCATCTGGCTGCTCACCTCATTTGGAAAATCATTGACCTCATTTATATTCCTAAATTCAAGTCTGAGCTTCAAAACGTATGAAGTGGATCAACTTGAAATCTCAGCCCTGAGGAATCTCCCTCACCAGCAGCTGTCCTTATTGAATACTGACCTCTCTCCATTTCTTGTGCCAGAAAAGAGAAGGCAAAGCCAGACTCCCCCCTGCTATAACAGCATCAAGAGGTATTTGTGCCAACTGAATCCAGATTCAGTGGTGTTACAGACTAAATGAATTTAATCCATAACTTTGTTTCCCACAAAGTACTACTGAGACCCTCAACATATGGATATATCTTAAGGAAGTGATTTTCTGAGAACAATGGGAAACTTGAAGAGACTGACAATGCCTCTTTAGTGGTTTGGCTAGTACAAGAAGGTTATCAACGTATCCCAGGAACAAAAAAAAAAAAAACAACCCAAAGAGAAACACTAGAAGTAGATGCACAATTTTTGAATTGCCAGAAAACAACTGATTTAGTATCTAATCAGATCATTGTGGTTTCACTCATTCATCCTCAATTCATCAAGAAAAGCAGTTCATTAATCTAAAGAACCGTGCATATAATTTATATATTGACTACTCTGCTTTATTGCCAAGCCTACTGTATTGCACTTCAGTTTTATGTGCATTACAATAAAAACCATGTGTGAATTCCCATCTTCTAAAATAGTTGTGCATCCGTGTGGTTTGAGTTAATGCTTTTGAAAACAGTCTCCACACGATGCTATCTGCAAATAGAATCTGACTACGATAAAACTTTAACTCTTAAGATGTGGTATAATAACATATTGTGATAAAAAGAAATCCATTTTCAGAAAATGGACTTTAGCCACGTACACAGAAAGTATTTTAAAAATATAAAACTTCTAAGGGGGCAAAGATCAATTCATTGCAGTACAAACTTTCCCTCCACTGAGGAGAAAACATACTTCAGATACTATAGCATGAGGGGAAAAACGGCAACCCCAGCCAGGCTGAAAGGCTAGAGTGACATCAATAATTAATCCTCATATCTTACCCAAGAAGGAAAAAATATATATTTCAGCCCAGGTACAGGTTAATACTAATATACAGTCGCTTGTGAGTACTATATAAACCGAAACCGGAAACATACTGTTGGCAAATGGTAGACTTAATCTCTGTATTCTTCATATGTAATGAAGGCAGCAGTTGCAGGAGGATTATGAAACAAACATTTGTTCCTGTTTTACTGAGTCTATTTATCAGCAGTAAATATCAGCAGCAGAGATAAGAACAATATCCACTTTGTATTTTTCAGGACACCATCAGAGAAAAAGACCTCCTGCAAATAATGAAAAGAAGATGAGGGTAAATGAATCTTTAAGTATTTGTGCAATATAACATTCACATTACTTACGTGCTGAGAAAGAGTACTTATGTCAAATGCTGGGTGGGATTTAACCATTTGTAGTTCCATATTTTTACACCAGCTCTGTGCACTTCGAGGATGTGTTAATGCAAGAAGTGACACGTTTCTAAAGCAGGGCCTTTTAGACCCCTAGCAGTGATGCACCATCTTCATTTGCTTCATGCTAACAGGTGCTACCATCTCCAGTCTTCACCAAAGGTCAAGTACAGCTTTCTTAGAAACCCTGAGCTCTATTCTGCTAACAGACTTAAATGCAAATGTTTCTTTTTCTGCTAAGATAGAATTCTGTTTAACAATCATGTCACAATATGGCCTATTGTTAGAACAAATTACCCAGTCCATCAATTACACAGCTATCTTTCCATCAACTAATAAGAATACCCCCAATTACATACACATAATAAGTAACCTGTTGTTGCAGCACATTCAAAATGAATGTGATGTAAAAAACAGCAGTGTAACACCCCTGGACCTCCTGAAATTAAACCAGGATGCTTTTGGCCCGTTAGTCTAAAGAAGACAGTGCTCTTCTTGGGTGACTGATTTTTAGTGACAATTACTAAGTACTTGTCATATTCTGAAGTTGCTCACCCTGCCCTCCAGGGACAAGAGGCCTGCTTGAATTAGTATTTGTGTCCAAGCAGTGGGAACCTGACTGTTTCCCTCCTGCCCCAGGATACAGAACCAGTACCAAATCATCACCCTGATGAGCATGTTTGGCTGTAGCACCCGAACACTGCAGTCATGGACCTCCTGGAGCCGGACCTCTGCTCCTCAATGTTCTTTGTATGCAAAACAGAAAATCCTGTAATTAAGAACCAGAACCTGGAACTTCTCATTCCCAGGACAGACTCCTGGGCTTTTGGGTCCGCACTGGATCACACCCTGAGGCTCCAGCAGTATTTAGAGGTATTACATTAATGAACTTCTCAGCAAAACATCCATTGCTCAGGGACAGAAACTGCAGTTCCCAGTGACATTGTGTCAAAGCTTCAGTATGCTTCAAGTGACTCAAAATGACATTCAGCTGCACAAAACATCTTCAGACTATTTCATTTTCACAAAAGAAATAGCTAGGACCATGCAATCTTGGGGGGGGGACGACTTCTTTGTTTGTTCGTTTCCAACTCTGAGACTTCATATTCCACTCAAACAACTGCTAAAAGGAACCAAATGTTTCATATGGAAAGAGGCACAGAAAGTGGATTACAACCACTGGAAGAATGGGTACCTCATGAAAAATGAGTGTATGGTTCCCCCTGTGACAAGATATGAGAACTCCAGCAAAGCCTGGAAACCCTTCTGTCATGTCTGCTTACTTCCGCTGCATATTGTGTCCGCAAAAACGTGTTCCTCTTTCGCACAAATGGGAAATCTTTACTGCTAAGTGAATCTAGGGCAGTATCTAATGACACAGCCAAGCAAGCCCATCACTCCATCTTCCACAGGGTGTTCAGAGCAGCAGACCAACATATCCGTGGCATGTCTGCAGGAAGA
This sequence comes from Falcunculus frontatus, assembly GCA_013398115.1. NCBI lineage: Eukaryota > Metazoa > Chordata > Aves > Passeriformes > Falcunculus > Falcunculus frontatus. The sequence continues at coordinate 363,526 of VZRV01005027.1, forward strand.
GGCACAGATAGACATGCTTTCTCCTGCCTTCAGACAAGGTAAGTAGCTGAGACGCACCACCATGCTACTACATTAACTCTTCCAGACAAAGGCTGTTCTGGGTTTAACCAGCTCGGAGCAGGCAGCAGGAAATGGGGCTGCCTGCATATGCCCTGAGGGATATAGCCAGTGTCTGACAAAGACTGCAGCCCATATCAGATCTTTATTCATGGAACTGGAGCTTCCAAAGTGGCAATGGAATAGCAATACCTTGGCCGGATGTTTTCCGTCTGGGCTCCCACTACAAAGGCACATGATGCAAACAAGCTACAGCATATGACGGCTCTTATGTTTCTTCCCCTTCCAACCTCTCTGGTTGAATCCTGCTCTTATGGTTTGTTGTTCACAATTATGATACAAATTATTTGTGGCCGTGTAATTCAACCAATTCACTGCACTACACTTGTATGAAAGGATTCACTGCTCATAGAGCATTGTTATGCAGTGAGTTTGGAGACCTGCATCATACCTGAGCAGTACAAATCAGCTCCATCAAACACCTGGTTTTGTCTTGGTTAATAAGTCTATTCGGCAAAGCAGGAGCCATCAGGAAGATTTAAGCATATACATAAAACTAAGCATACATCTAAGAGCTTTACTGAATACATGTCCCTTGCAGCCTTGTGATAATCATGTATCTTTGCAGAAACAAAATGTTAATGAGTATTCGTCAGAATCCTTTTTGCTTCACATTAAAAATACTCTTTGTGCAAGTGTTCCCAGGAGAACAAGGAAGAGAGGATGGAGACTTCACAGCTCTCTGAAGGCTTTTATACAGCATTCATCCTATTTTGTGCAACTCAATAGCAGCTTCTGCTGCAACCATGAGTATAAGTCACCACCACTACTACCCCCTAAAAAGGCAGATACGGATTCACACTAAAAATGACTGTGATGAAGACAAATTTGGCTGAGTATCATCATGTAAAAGAGAGACAAAATAGACTAAGTGGGGGTTGTAAAAGAAAAGCAGTGGGTGACCAAGAGTACAGGCAGAGAATAAGAGCAGCAAGCCAAATGCATTTAAATAAGCCCAATGACAGTCTCAGATAGAGATCACTTTAGAGCTGGCTGGAAGAGGCTTGGAGTGGGAATACAAAATGACTCTTGATGTTTTGCTGACTGCAGTGTCCAGGAGCTGGTGCATCTTCTGGGTGAATATAATTGCATCAAAGTAATTTCTGGTTTCCATCCTAAAAAGAAACAATCTACACGCCCCAAGTTTTGACTAACCACCTGATTTGAAAGCCGAGAGGCTCCAGAGCAGGCAGTCAGAGCAGCTGTTTTCGCTCAGGGATTAGAAATGACATTATGACTGCAGTTAAAAGACACTGAGGCCAAAGAAAGTCTGTGTCTGGACTTCAGGTTCATGCTCACACTTCAACAGGCTTCAACACAAACCTAAGGACATATGGTGTCCTTGACTCCAGCGAGTCAAGTTTTACTCAACAGTCAATAGTGTGATACCATCCTCCCGGCACTCAGCCACATCCTGGGGCTTTTCAGCTCTTCTCAGACATTTGGGTCCCATAAACAAACAGCAACTTTTGTTAGCACTGGCTGCATAGGGTCCCTGGGGAATGTCTTCCACCACCCTTCCCACAGTGAGCACCCTGCGTTTTCCAGCCCCCACAGCCAACAAGGCCTTGCGTTTTAGGCTTTGGGCTTGAAATAATGTCCACAGCTTACCACTAATTCCTCTATAATAGTCACTTGGAGAAATGCATCACCAGAGCAAACACTTTCGCAAATATTCCAAGGGCTTTTCATCATATCCTGACAAGTATTAAGAATAAGGGAGCTTGAAAGTCAAACTGTGCCCTCAGAAAGAGTGGCCACTTTGCTGTGATCATGCTGTGCAGGCAGCATCTCTCCACATCACCTTTCATGCAGTCCCAGTGGTGAAGCAGCACACAGATTCCCATTATTAGCAGCTCTCCAAAGTATAAGAGACAAATTGCAGCCTGGTAGTAATTATTAATGAGAAGAATATTTTGTACTTTCAGATTTTTATATGACTAACAGGTTTTGAATGGTCTCTCAGCCAAAGGCGTAGACACAGGTACTAATGCAGCACCAAAAAGCGCTTGTTCGAACCAGGCATAGCTCAGACCCTAAAGGTGGCCACCAGGGCACTGAGCAAAGCCACCAACCCCTGTTGCACAGAGCTGCTTTTCAAACCCGAGGAGCCCTGGCAGTTTGAGCACAGCCACCACTGGAGGGATTTAGCAGTGCTTCTGTTTGCTGCGTTCCGTCACTCGCAGAAGCCAGGGCTCGGACTTCCCAAGCCTCTCTCCTAACTGCAGGAGCGCGGTGCCCTCCTGAGCCCTCCCCACCCCTCTCTCAATGCCCTAAACTGACTGACAGAATTAGATTTGTGGAGTGAACTCAGTTGCTTTTGATCTCTATTCAAGGTGCCATCAAGGGATCTTAATAGGTAGTATCTTAGCAAACGCTTTAAGGCCTGAAACCGTCATTAAAGAAACTCCTGATTCTCACACTTGTCTGAAAGAATAGAGGAGCAAGCTGGCTTCAAATGCCAGTTGACAGATGGGAAGACATATGGACTATAGGATTGCTGATCTAAAGAGTCAGAGCCATGGTCAGGCTGAGGAAACATACATCTTTATTTTGATGTTGACCTCAAAGGGAAGAGGTCTGAACCAACAGAAAGGGGAAAGGGCAGAAAATATCACAAGTCTGAGGCCAGGATTGCTTTGAACTTGAAGACAAATAACACTAAACGGTACCAAGTTGACAAAAAGGCTTCTTGACACTCCGTGTCTACAAGTTTAGCAGGCTGACCCAAATAGCTGCTTGATGCATTTTCAGTAACGAGCCGAGTAAGGATCAGTAATGCTGATGCAATCTCTTGTGGCACCCAAGAAGTTTGTCATTTCTTCCAGCTCCAGATATTCACAGAGCTCCGGCATGGAGCAGGACAGAGGCACAAGGGGGCACTTTGGGTTAAAGCCCTCATTATCCTTCTGCCAGTCTTTGGAGCCACAGAGCAGCGGATCCGTGCAGAACGCTTCTCATCCAGTCCTGTATTTGTTTCCCTACTGGCTTTCTATGGAAAAACGTACAACCCCATCCCAAGTCATTAACATTGCACATAGCATTTTCGATAAAATTCCCCCTGGGACACTTAACTGTATTCCTTTCCAGCACTGAAAAAAATGCTCAGAATAAAGTTTAGACACTTGGAGCCTTCTGCGGAATTTAAATGGCTGTGCAAGGAATCCATGAAACAAATGAAGGGACAGATATCCTATTTTCTTCCCAGAAAAAAAAAAGCAGGGCCTTTTAGTTCACTGTCTTTCTTCATGTTGTCTTTTTATCACAAGTGTTTACTGATGACACTACTTTAATGCAGTCTGTTCCAAGAGATTAAACTGAATGTCTGTGTAGAGTTTCAGGGCTCAGCAGCATAGCATGGCAGCTTCGTTTCACATCTCTGGGACACTGGGCAGGCATAAAAATAATTGCAGACTCAGAAACGATCAAGGAATGTATCCCGGCTGCAACAGATGCTGTATTAAAAGGAAAGACAAAAGCCAAAGTGCATAATGAATTTTAAAAGATTTCTTTATCAAACATGTCATTTGTTTGAAGGACTGAATTGCTGGCATCAGATGTGGCAGATGAGCTTGTTACCAAAGTGAAACATGAGGACTGCTATGCAGTGGCAATTGATGAGTCAATTGAAATCACTGATGTTGCTCAAATGCTCATCTTCATTTAATATGTCAGTGGTCAGAACTTAACCAAAGACCTTCTGGTTTTGTTGCCACAGAAGCAAACCAAAGGGTACAAAACATGGTGTGCTAGCACCAAACCTCAGAGGCCCTAATACACTTAATGGGAGCTGACACTCCAACTACACTTGTCTGTGAAAAATAATTTCTGACATAACCCTAACAGCTGAACTCAGGCTCATGAGCATCAGTGCCTTGTCCATCAAACCATTCTCTCAGCTGCATTAAAAGCAAGATATTAAAATGGCATTAGATTACCCAGAAACATAGTTGTTTGTCTAAGGCTGACACCAGTTCTTTTGGTTGATTATTTCAGCACCCTCTTTATGGGGATGTTTTTGAAGGAAACAGTTTGCTAAGTACTCAGGTGCTTTGCCAGTTGATAAAAATACAACTAATGCTTGTAAAATAGAGAAAACTACTTTAAAATTCTTTCCCCCTCCAAAACAACAAAAAAACCCCCACAGAACAAAGCAAAAAAACCCCAAACCAACCAAACAAAAAAACCCCCAAACAAAACAACAACCCCCCCCCCCCCCAAAAAAAAAACCCCAACATTCAAACAACACAAAACCCCAAACATATTTCCTCCATCCTTCCTAGTCATTTCCTGGTTATATGGACTAATTTCTTGGTCTTGATAAAACAAGCCTAAATAATCTTGGAAAATCTTTACGAGTTGAATTCTTCTACTTTAGAAATCCAGAAGAAGAAAGCAGAAAGTGTAAATTCATACCAACCAGTTTTCAACACAAGCACCCCTGTGGATTTTTCACTAGAGAAAAGAGCAAACTCACTGAGAGAGTGTAAAATCTTTCTCTGGTTCTTTGGGACATGTTCTGAAGATTTTAGTGCAGACAGGCAAGTCTCCTCTGAGCTTGGTAAACTCTTGGCTAAACTTGCTGAGCACACACAGGCAGATTTAACTTGTTGGGAAGAGCTTTCAGCATGGTTTGCTCTACGGGCTGCACTGCAACTGCTTTTTTCTGCCCCAATACTCCCACCTCCCCTGCTGGCAGGGTCAAATGGGAATGAGAGATTAGCAGCCCGGGGGGCTGGGGCTGGCACCCCCAGGGCTGACCTGACGGCAGAAGTTGCTCTGTGTCTAAAGAGACAGAGAGCAGTCCCTGTGCCTCTGCCCAGGACCAGCATGCAGTCTCAATCCAGCTGCAGCACTATGCCTGGTAAGCGCTCTGGGATTTGTTAAAAATGAGGCTTTTCTAATATGCTAAAGATGACAGACCTCAAGTTGTCATATATTAAAATGGTGCATAAATTCCTTCCTCTGAGTAACCAATAATGGGACAAAAATCCTTGCCAACTCCAGTCTGTCCCTCCTGCCAAGGATTGTTTGAGCTCAGCTCATCCTGAGTGCCCCCATTGGGATCCAGATATAGATTAACACAGTTTTGAAATGCACAAGGGCCACAACCATGCAAGGCTTGATCCAACCCAGACTGGAGTCCATGGAAAGGTCTGCATTGACGTAAGCGGATGGAGCACAGCACCACTGCTCCTGCTGCTGACAAACCAACCCAGACCCTCTGCCAGGGCAGGACCCACTTGTGGCCAAGAATGGAGGGCAGTGGGAGCCACGGGGGAGCAGGAGGGCAACAACAGCTCCCCAAGGATCCCTCTGGTCCCGAGCCTGGTGGACACGAAGCTGCCTGCAGGAAGGCAGCCCGTTCTTTCCCCCTTGCAGCTCAGGCTCGGCTCGCCAACGGGCTCCGTCGCATCCCCATCCCAAAGGCCCGGCATGGGAACGGCACTGCTGGTGCCCACGCACTGCCCCTGCCGACAGCCCTGCACAGCTGCACCGTGGGAGCAGAGATTGTGTAGCATGGAGGGTACCTCACCCCAAGCACCACATGCTGCTTCCCGCAGGGCAAATCCCGTGCACGTCTCCAGAGAGTCGCACACTTTTGTGGAGGCTCTGCCTGAACAGCCTGCAAATGCAAAAGGCTCAGCTGGATGTATTCACACACAGGGACAAGGAGCAGCTCCTCACTGCTGCACCAGCCTGGCCGCCTTTCACTCCACTATTCCTCCTTCGCCAACCCACATCTCTTTTGTTCCTCCTTTCCTCATTCCCACGTTTTTGTGCTGCCCTCCCAGGCATCCTCTGTGCTACCCAACAGCCTGCCCTTCTACATTCTACTCCAAGTTTACTTCTCAGCCATCATTTCTTTGGAATTTGCTGCAATCAGAGGAGCAGGAATTGAAATGGGGAAATACCAGCCTTGGGGCCCTCTCCCCTTTACAGTCTCTGGTACTGGTATAGAGCTCACAGGAGACAGTACCGAGCCAAGGGGGGCAGCATTCATGCATGCAGTAGCCCCCAGCTTGGGGCCTTCTACTCTATAACAGCAATAAAAAACTGCCCATTCAAGTCCTTTGTCTTAAAGATTTCCATCCTGGCTACAGCAAGTGCAGATTTATTGGTGGGAGCAACTGCAGGAGGAATAGTAAACAGCGTGCGTGTGGATGTGCCGGCACACCGCGGCCGTGCCTCCACCAGAAACTCACCACGGCCAACATTAAGTATGGGACTAATATAAAATGGGTTTTCTGGCACATTAAAAAAAATAAAAAATATCTCATTTGGCACCTGATTTCATGACATCCACAGCACAGTCAGAGCTTGGTGGGGAGGCAGGGATGGAAGAGAACCAAAGCCAAGGGACAGCTGCCTACGCTGGATCTGAGGAATTCAACACCTGCCTTATTATGAACAGTGATGCACAGCGTGGCCTCTACTTGCTCACAGGCCTCCACTCACGCAAGCTAAACTGCACAACCTGTGTCCACCACTGCCTGCCTCCATCCTATTGAAAGGTGCAGACTCCCCTCTGCAGTGAGAGCTCTGCCAAGGGGCAGAACCCAGCCTTCCCACCCCAAACTTCCTGCTGCAGCCTTCCACCCCTTCCACAGAGGCACACAGAACTCTTCCATGCTTGTTGACACTTCAAAATAATACGTTGCTAATGATAAAATCAGCAGCTGCCTCTTTCGTTGACTTCTGTAGGAATTTTGCCGGAGAAAGGATGGCAGGACACGACTCCAAGCTCACTGAGTGACATCTTATATTTTCTAAACCATCCTCAGATTTTTCATAACATCCAGCAAGCAAATTGCTGACAGATCAGGATGGTTGCCTGTTTGTTGGGCAAGAATACTTTTGAGATTCAGTAGAATACCAAATTTGGTAGAATGTCTTCCACTTTGGTAGAAGATATTACAAACAACTGTGCATTTTAACATGTTTTCACATTACACATCATTCATCCTGGGGAGGGGATGGTGATCGCTCTGTGCAGACAGCCAGCAACGCTTCCAAGAATGAAAATGTTCATCAAAAGATAATGAAAACCAGATATTTAGTAACATTTTCATTTTGCATGTTTAAATATTTAAAACTATGTTCATAAAACCACATGTTTGCTCTCCTAATGCTCTAGTGATTTTGTTTATGAAATGCAGTATTTCTCCAATGCCCCTTCCTTGCATCAGCCTCTCCACAGAGCGTGATTTAGTCCCGTTCTGTACTGACAACCAGCTTTTTTGTAAAAGACCGGCCGAGATTAAGAACAGAAAACTAACGAAAAGAAAACATATTTTCAGGGCATTAATGTTTCACTAATACATATGTGATTTTATACTTTGTAGGGGGCATTTATGCCAGTTTAATTCTTTTAGTGCAATTTATTGTCAATCTGGAAGGGAACTATTTCTTAATCTACAGCAAAATTACAAAATCTAGAAATATAAGTGCGATAAAACTAAGGTGCTGATAAAAACTATTGTTCTATAATTTTTTTCCCTAGCTTGGATGAAAATTAAATAACAACAAAGAACTTTGCTTTAATACTACAGTTGCTCAAGTTTGTGTTACAGATTTCTGGAGTTTTGAGTTATAAATTTTTATAAAGCTGATCAAGTGGACATAGTCTGAAATTGGGACTATTAGAAGAGCCCACTGTACTCTTCTTCTCTGTCCTCTGACTGCAGACATCATGATGTCCATGATGGACATCACAAGGTCCATTCTGGTTTCATGTCAAACATACAGAGAGACCACGGCTGTGAGACAAGGCTGGCAGAGCTCAGCCCCACAGCAGGACCCAGTGCACGACCCAGTAAGTTATCAAATCATAATTCTTAAAATGCCCCATGTAATCTCATAGTTTAAAAAAGGAGCTAATGTTTAAAAATTTCTTCTAAATTTTCTTCTCCTTTTTTTAAAAAATATTTCCAACTGGAGATTTTCTAAAGGCTTGGGGCACTCCTCTGAAATCAAGTCCTCAGCAACATAAAGTGAGCACCAACAGAAAGGGGTTTTTTTTTTAATCTCAGCCCAGCATCCTCCCAAAGGTACAGGGAGTGTCTTCAAGGCATATTTTCAACTCCTTTGGTCTTTTGCCTGCCTTCTTCTGCATCAGCAAAAAACAAAAAGGAAACAGAAAAAAAGTAGCAGATTGCAATGACACATTGGTATCTCATTTTAAAAACAAAATGAGTGCTGCAAAGCAATTGAAGTAAAACACTCCACTTACTGTATTATTTTAGAATACTCCTGTGGGTCAAGATTTAAAATTAAATATGTATTTTGATGCTGCAGTTTTGCCAATTTTTACAATGTTGGCAATAGCCTCCTTTTAAAAAATGTAAGTCAAGCTCTAGAATCATGAAATTACCACAAAAACTCAAGCTCACTTTAAAGCACTTAAAACATACTTTTTAGAGCAAGTTAAGTGCCCCTTTGGCCTTGTAGTTGTCACCGGAAAGAATGAAAAAAAAAAAGTAAAGAAAAAAAGGCAGCAAAATAAAAAAAAAATTGTCCTTTTTTTTTTTCTTTTATAATCATGTAAAATTGAGCAAGTCCATTTTAAGTGGGCCTGGAATACGATTTTAAAATATTTATGATTCACAGTTTCAGAAAGTTCTTGCAGCATCTTCTTTCTAGTAAAAATAAAAGTACTGCAGGAAAATGAGTATTCTGGGGAACATCTGCCTTCCTCACCAGGAGTCCTTGCACCAGTGAGCAACCAGAGACCAGTCCTTGCAAATTCTGCACTCTGCATGAGTCAGAGAAACTTCCGTCACATCACCTGCTGCATGAAGCTTTTGCTCTTAAACAAAGACAATATTTGAGTCCAAATTAAGATTTTTCCTATAGTTAAGACTGAGTTTCACCAATCTCAACACAAGCTTTACTTTTTCTCTTGAGTTTACCAATAATCCCTGAAAAGCTCAAATCCATGGATTTAATAAATGCAAACAAAAAAAAAAGTTTATTTTCACTAAGAATACACCGAAGTAGCGGAAACCCTAAATGCAACAGCATTCTACTAACACAGGTAAAAAAACAAACAGAAAAAAAAATTAAAATAAGGACAAAAGTGAACAAAAAACATCTTTCTCAGAACAAGAATTATGCTATGTGAATTACAGAAAGCAGCAAAAGTACTTAAAAAAATAACGAACACCAGTTTTGCACTGAAATAATGTCTTACTGAAACTGGGACAAATTTAAAGAAGGTAGAGATTAGTAAGTAACTTTATGTCAGGCAAAGACAATATGCTAATGCCCTGCCTCTCGAGCCTGTCCGGATGGAACTACATTTTCCAAAGTGGTTGTTCTCTGTGGCACACAAATGCAGCAAGCCCATGGCCAGCAGAAAAATCCTGACGTTTTCTACCTTGCTGTGACCTTGCCAGCTAAAGGCTGCATCTCAGGCTGTGAATAAAGCACAACAGCTCTTTCTGCTCCAAAGCCCCTCTCTGCTCCCTCTGGAGCGCAGGGAGCGGTGACATCCCGCACCTGCCGGGGCACAGCCCCCACACAGGCTGCAGAGAAAAACACTCCTTCCCCCCTTGCCAAACCCTACCGAGGGTTCCACTTTCTTCCTGCCCACAGACCAGTTTCTGGCAGAACAGAGACAGAGGTGCTGGAAGCCGGGTGGGGCATGGCCCCCAGGAAGGCTTCGGGACCCCTGCCCAGCCCCTCGCTCTGCCATGCCCAGTGCCCAAAAACCTGCTAGGAGCCATTTTGTAGCTGCAGAACCACCACAGGCCTAGACTGGGATTATACAATGCTCTGAAAAACAATGAAAACGAGGAAATAGCCCTATTCTGCACGTATCCTCTATGGTCCTCGGCCATTAAGCTCTTCCAGCTTCCCCAGCCTCTTCCCAACCAGTGGGACCGCCAGTGACTTCCCCTCCCTGAGTTTCCCAGCCCCTCTCAGGTCAGGATACCTTGCCCAGCGTGCACAGGAATGAATCCCCAACGTGCAGGCTGGGTCTCCCTCCAAAGAAACTCCACGTATCACCCATTTCAAAGTCGAGCCTTGACAATTTCAAAGCTGCCACTATTGAACAAGCTGCCAAAACAAAATCATTCAGCTAAACTTCTTTTTTCCCCAGCTCTTTTTATTAAAGTTTCTTTTCACACAAACATTTGAAATGGAGAAACATTACCAAAGTATGAGCTAAAAGAAAATCTAAGCAGCACACAACCTTCTTTATTGAGAATAAAATTAGCATCTTAATATTAAAATATATCTGTGCCTCTTTTGACAACTGCCTCCCCCGGATTCTGCAGAGGGTTTTTCCACGACTAGAACAGAACAGACGTCTGTAAAGCCATCCTAAACTGTCTCCTATCAGGTCTGTAGGGCAGGTCCTTGCTTTGCCATTCTCACTCACCACTGTAAGCTCTTACAAAAGCATTTTTACTGCCTGCAGTTATGTTCAGGTGAGGAGGCACTAGCAAGACAGATTATATTTTTATCCCATACAAACAGCATAGAAAGGTTAAGTAAATGTCTTAGTTCAGGGGGCGTACAGACTAGTCAGTACAATACAAACTATTTCCTTCTGCACGCTCCATTATAAAATTAGATTTCTCAGAGAATACAGGCTTTCTCTGGAGTTTTACCTCATCTCCGCAGAAATATTTTCCTTATAGCTGATCACAGTAACAGCATAAATAACAGGGATGGTTTAGCAAACAGTCGTGAAAGTTACACTTAGCTAAAAAACCTGATGTTAGTGTGTGGTGCTTTTAATCTGGGAACATTATATTAAAAAAAAAAAATGCAAACACACAATATGCTACACTACTACACCCCATCCACTGCTTCGGAGCTTTATAGCAAACAGATCTATTATGGGAACTTAATTCCTGGTGCCGTAAGGCCGAGACACTTGAACACAACCTGATCAAAATGCCTTCAGGACTCTGCCTTCACACAGTGTGCAACCACTACATGCTAATGACATGCGCAAAGCTTGAAAAATTTTTTTTTTCAGAGGATTACACCAGACACAGAGACAGATACGCAAAAACAATAACACCAAAGGAATCAAAATATTCATGGCTCATAAAGCATGGTGGAGATGGAATGGCTCCAGTTCATCGCCTGCCTCTGCTTGGATTCGTTATAGCACGATGAATCAACATTACCCCTTTAAGAAAGCCATCCCGAGTTGTGTTTATCTGGGGCCAAATCCACCCAATCCCGCTCATTCAAGCAAGCACAGCAACTTCAAGAGAGCTGCCAGTCTGGGAGAGGACAGCAGAATACGTCCCCTGTTTGTGAACAGTCCTGGGACTCCTCTGGCGACAAAGATGGTCATGGTAAAGTCCCATTTATCATGACACACTAGGAGCTGAGCTAACATGGCACCTGCACTGCCAGTACTGTCCTGCCCTGGTCAGCTCTGTAATGCTTTTGTCCGAGCTGCGAGCACAGGTCCCCACTGCCAGGCTCAGGCTTTGAAAATCATGAGCTGTCTCTCCCCAGCTTACAAAATCAGCCTAGGAAATCCAGGAGAGAGGATCTTTCTCATTCCAGAACTCTCCATATCTCCCTGCAGTTGGCAAGGGTGAGGAACAGAGACTTTTTACCTCTTTTTACAGAAAAACCCTTCTTATTTGTCCATTAAAGCCGAGGACTTGGCTGCAGGGTCAGACAGCTTTTCTCTGGCCTTCACTCCTAAGTCTCAGAGCCAGCAGCAGCCGGTGGGGCAGAGGTACTGACAGCAGCATCCACCAGCACACCGTACCATGCTCGGGGGGCATGGCCCTCCTGCCCCACCTCATGGTGCTGAACCCTGTGCTTTGCAAGCATTTCAAAGCCAAGCAGGTTCCCAGCCCTTTTTATACCCATCCCAAATCCACTGCTTCATTCCATACCATACACACACACAGCTGCACCTGCCCAATCCATGCCCCATTTTTGGAGGGCTGCAGAATGACCGAGGCAGACCCAGGACCTCAGAGGGGTGCAGTCAACAGTTTGCTCCACTCTTCCCCAAACTGGCTGCAAGCGCTGTCTGGATGAGGAGGCCCCAGGGTGGGGGAACAGCTGTGACCCCAGGGAAGCCAAATGAGCCCGGATGCTGGTTTTAAGTCCTGGCTATGAAAATGGCAGGGGCAGGGCTGCCAGTTGAAGGAAGCATCTGCGGGGGCAGGTAGGAGGGCAACTTTGCCAGCATGGCCCAAAGGCCCTGGGAACCAGCCAGAGCCACTGTGGGGCCAGAAAGGGCCCCTGCACTGATCCTCCAGTGGGGCCGCTACTCCAGGTTTGGAGATGCTACATCCTCCCGGCCACGGCTCCCCAAGCCAGACAACCCCAGCCACAGCAGAGCCCCCCACTCTGGGACGGCGTTTCGGGGCCCGACAGCAGCAGGACCCATCCCGAGGTGCTCCACCACCAGCCCTGTGCTCCCGCGGAGCCCTGCGCGCCCCGCGCCTCCCCGGGTCCGAGCAAAGCAGTAACGAAACCGAGCCTACCGGCACGTTTTCCAAGCCTGGCGCGGTCCTGAGCAACGCACACACGACCCAGGTGGGTGTCCGAGGAAAACCCGACGGCCCCCGGCGGCTCCGCTGCTCCTCGCCCGCCGCGGTACAGCGCGGTCCCGCTCACCCCCCGGGAAGGACCCGGGCCGGCAGCGCTCCGCGTCCAGTCCCGGGCTCGGCTCTGCGCACAGCGAGAGAAAGACTTCACAGCAAAAGAGAAGCAGAGATCCATGTCTAGCCGGGACACCTCGAAGGGAACTATTTTAGGGGGCCAGTGGGGAGTGCGGGGAATTTTTGTTGTTTTAGATGTGCAGCCGCAGAGGCTGCAATCCACCTTTCTCCCGTGCTTTTCTGCCCGACAAACCTTTTTTCCTTTTTTTTTTCCCTACCTTTGGAGGAAGGAGAGGGTATATTTGGTCAAATGTAAATTTTTAAGCATGCAAGGTTCCGCGGGTTGCTCGCCCGAGCGGCCCCTGCGGCAACAGGAGGGGATGGGCCACCCCCCGTACTTCCATTGTGCCCCCAGTCAAGTTCAAGACGGGCCTGTCTCGGGTCTCCCCCGGTCAGAGAAGGTGCGGCGCCTGTAGTGCGGATCCCCGCCTGCCCCGGGGGTGCAGTTAGCCCACGGCAAGTCCCTGCTGCCGGAGGGAGGATGCGGAGCCGTGCGCCCGGGCTGGCCGCGCTCCGCCGGGGCAGGAGGCCGTCGACATCCCCGCCGCAGCCCCGGCCGGCCCGCCGGGCAACTGGTGCCTTCCGCACGCCGGGTGCACCAAGACTTGCCAAGGACGGGGGGTTTCCACCGTCGCTCTGGTTGGTTGGGGGCTCCTGTGTGACGCCGGAGAAGTTTCTCGGGTGAGATGTTTCATCTCGATACCTTTTCTCTCCTGAGGACAGGAAGGCTTTTCCGCATCCTAGTCAGAAATAAAAACAAAACAAACCAGACGATAACGGAGAAAGTCCTGCCCGCCGCGAGGTCGCCCCGGGCCCCCTCGGCAAGCGGCCGGGTGTCGGCGGGCCGGTCCGGCACGGCTGCCTGGCCCCCACACCCCGGCGCTGCACCCAAGGGGAGGCGGGCGCGGCGCCGCCCCGGCCCGGTACTCACCGTCGAGGACCTCCCCGTCGAGGCGCCCCCGCTGCCCCCTGCGCTCCTCTACCTCGCCGGCGCCGTGCCCCGAGCTCGGCCCGCTCGGGAAGGTGGCGGGGGAGCGAAGTCGCTGGGCGGTGGAGGGCGGGAACAAAGGGACAGGAGAAAGAGCGGCGGCGAGGAGAAGGCTTCACCCGTCATCGCCGGCTCGAAAACAACGGCCTGGCCCCGGTGGCAGCGCCAACCGGGCCCGCAACAGGACCCGCGGCTGCCCCGTGCCCCGGAGGAGGTAAAAAACGGCTCTTTCCAAAACAATAAACTTTTAATGCTAAAGCAGTTATAACCAAAAGCTGTACAGAGTTGGATTTTTTTGTTTGTATTTTTTTGTTAGAAAACAATTTTTTCTCCCCCATAAATATTGTTCAGTTCCCGGCACTTTGTATCAATAATTAAATTACGAACGATAAATACGGCATCATGGGTATGTATTTACAAAAAAAGTTATTACAAAAAGGCAACTGTTATACTAAACGTCACAATCTGGGCAGAATAAACACCACGTCCTCATCCTGAAAAATACTGACCGACCCCATCAGACGAGAATACATTCACAAGTGTAATGCTTGGAGAGAGAGAAGGAGAAAGAGGAGAGCAGAGAAAGAAGCAGCAGGAGAGCTAGAAGGAAAGTTCAAGATATAACAGGACTTTGGCACGGTTTAAGACTGTAAGTTTAAACAATCACCACTAAGGCGAAGGAGAATTTTCATCCTCATGTCAACATCCCACCGAAAGAAAGAAAAACAAAACAAATTAAGAATAATAAAATAGTGGGGAATTGGAGGAAGAGAGACTCAGGCAAGGGGGGGGGGGAATCAAAGAAACGACTGCGACTGAAACAAATGACAACAAAAAAAAGAAATCTAATCCTGAGAAAAGGACATGGCTAGTCCAGCGTCTGGGCTTGCAAAAAAATAGTAATAATTATAATATAATAATAAAAGACCCCCCCTCCGGATCCTGGCAGTTAACTAGGTGTAGCCCTATGTGGTCATCGGTGTAGAAACTCCATTTCCGTGGGAGCGAGCTGCAGTTGGCTTGGTTTGTCCTTTTTTTTTTCCTCGTTCCCAATGCATTTGGTCCAGTCTGTGGCCGGGCAGCAGCTGCCTTCACACATACCACTCATTAAAATTGGGGGGCAGTCCAGGGTTGTGGCCGGGGTTACTCTGAAGAGCGGCCGGCGGCGTTTTAGTGGAGTCCTTACTGCCGGTGGAGCCCACCGCAGGGGGGGTGGAGGACTCGTACCCCGAACTGGCTGCAGGGGAAGAGTCCGACCCCTGGGATTCGTGCACCTAAAACCAAGAGGCAGAGATGGGAGCGAGCTCGGGGCCTCTGCCACCCCGCTGCGCCGCCAGGTTGGGCTGTTCCTCCGTGCAGGAGGGTCACTGTGGAGCAGCGGCTCGGCCCTGCTCGGCCATCAGGCCGTTCATGCCTGGCCGGCCACTGAGCACCGGCAACAAACGCCCGCCTTGGCCCCTGGCCACTCCACTGCAGCGTCCTGGTCAGGGGGACTGCAGCATCCCAGCACGAGGGACTGCAGCCACAGGCCAGGTTGCACTTGCACAGCCTTCCAGCACTGAGCCACGCTCTGCAAACTGGGCAGCGCTTGCACCAGTGGGACCACAAAAAGAAACTACGCCATTTCCCCGGGCTGTGCTCCAGCCACAGCCCAGACACCGGGGACCGCTCAGGCCGTGCTGGGAACATGGAGCTCAGCTCTGCCCTGCTCTGGGGGAATGAGCCCTGAGCACACCAGCAACTGAGCATCACTGCTCAGGAAGGAAAGGGCTGGAGCACTGGGGTGATTTACCTTCATGTGTTTCCTAAGTGAGCTGGGGTGGGTGTAGGATTTGTCGCACACCTTGCAGATGTAGGGCTTGTCCGAGGTATGGACGTGCATGTGTTTCTTCCTGTCACTGCTGTTGGCGAAGCGCCTGTCGCAGCCCTCAAACTCGCACTTGAAAGGCTTCTCACCTGTGAAATTTAGAGAGGGTGAAGGAGGGCCGTTCCCCTCTCCATCTCCACCCGCCTCCTCCCAGGACATCTGCCCTGCTTGCCCCACCTTAGGGATGCACAAGCATCACAACAAATGAAGAAGGGGAAGATGGACAGCAAGGTTTGTTACGTGTCGAATAAATTTGGATCAGCCTTTATTACTTAGAACTCACCTCCCGCCAGGCCCACGCTGGGCTCCAGCAGGGAAGGCGGCTGGCTGAGCCAGCCGGGGAGGAAGAAGAGGAGGAAGAAGACCAAAGATAAATTCAGCGGCTCGGACAGCTTTACAAGACCTACTCGAGGATACAAGCCAAAGTACGTTTGCTTCCAGCCTTCCCCCTCTTTTCTCCACCCATGCAGGAGGGCTGAAGGAAAGTCGGGGCTGCAAATAAAAATACTTTGACAAAACTATCGCCGATTTAATTAGGAGAGACGCCAATCAGGCCTAAAAATAAAAATAAAAAAGGAGCGGAAGTCACCGAAAACGAGATTTCATTAGCGTTTCTATGGTTCCCTCCGCACAGGCGCTCAGAAGGCCGAGAGCGGAGGCAGCGCCGCGCACCTCGCGCGCCGGCAGCCGCCGGCCCGTCCCCGCAGCCCCGCGGAGCCCCCCGGAGCCCCGCGTCCCGGGTGGGGGAGCACACGGACACGGGCCTTACCTGTGTGCGTCCGCTTGTGAATCTTGAGGTTCTCGGAGCGGGCAAAGATCTTGCCGCAGCCCGGGAAAGGGCAGGGAAAGGGCTTCTCCCCCGTGTGCACCCGAATGTGGTTCACCAGTTTGTATTTCGCCTTGAAGGACTTGCCTTCCCGCGGACACTCGTCCCAGTAGCAGATGTGGTTGTTCTGCTCCGGCCCCCCGACGTGCTCCATGGTGACATGGGTCACCAGCTCGTGCATGGTGCTGAAAGTCCTGTCGCAGCTCTTCTTGGGCCGGCTGAGCTGGCTCTCGTCGAGCCACTTGCAGGACAATTCTTGCTTGATGGGCTGGCGCATGTACCGAAAGAAAGCGCCGGGGCCATGGTGGTGATGGTGATGGTGGTGGGCCGCCACGTTCATGCCCATATTCATATTCATGTGGTTGTAGTTGTGGAACTGGGCGCCGGCGTAAGGGTCCGTGCGGGGGCTGGAGACGGCCCGGTAGGGATCCGGCCGCCCGAAGAGGTCCCCGCGCAGCCCCAGGTGCATCTGCCCGTTGTCCACATGCCCGTTGGGGGACGTGTGGCTCGGGCTCTGCTCGTGTAGCCCCGGGAAGAGCAGGTAGCCCGGGGTGTCCGGGATGCCGCCAGGGCCGTGCAAGCCACCGGGGGAGCCGCCGAAGAGCCCGTGCTGCGCTGTGCCGGAGGCGGCGTCCGCGATGCCGGAGCCGCGATTGCGGAAAAGAAAGTCGCGGGTGGAGTTGAAGGCGGCGGCCCCGCCGTAGGATGGCACCTGGCCGGCGTGGTGATGGTGATGGTGGTGGTGGCCCAGGGCGCTGGCGTAGCCCGGCGCCTGCGGCGTGAATGCCGAGCTCTGCCCGGCGGCGAGATCGTGCGGGGCCGCGTTCAGCTTGAAGGCGGCGGCGTGCGAGGAGTCCCCAAAAGGGCCCAGCCCCATGCCGCCGCCGGCGGCGTCGCGACCCGGCATCTCGTGGTGGCGGGGCGCCGCGAAGCCGCCCACCCCCAGCGCCGGGAACTGCGGCCCTCCGTCCAGCAGCATCGTCATGGGCGCGGGGCCGTCGGCGGAGCAGCAGCCTGCCCGCCCCCCCCCC